>BLSH010016996.1:62046-86292 GCA_018402905.1 Glandirana rugosa | reverse complement strand
ACACGTGACAGATCTGGTCACTACCGCTTGGAAACGTGGGGTCTACAAAACCTTGATGTAAAGGGTGCTACGAGTTGATGTGACGTCTCATGTACTCGTAGTACCCTTTACATCAAGGTTTTGTAGACCCCACGGTTCCAAGCGCTAGTGACCAGATCCGGTAACCAAGAGTTGAGGCTAGGAGTCCTGGGTAGTTGTCCGGTCTAAAAGTCATAATGGAACCCCTCTACGTCTGATCTTATGACGTTAGTGACTCGTCGTTTACTATAGTGGACACTACATAAAGTCAATAGGGCGTTTGGACCGGACAATCACCCAGGACTCATCTAAACTAGCTTGGAGACCTATGGGGTTCGTTGTCCGTGCGATCGTTCGGGTTCCGTCCGGACCCGGACCCGGACTTTGTCCCGAAGTTCGGACGGACCAGCAGAACCCGAACTTCCAGAGGTTCGATCAAATCTACTCAGGACCCACTAACAGGCCAGGTTTGCGGGATAACTGAAATACATCACAGGTGATATCATTTGCTGCTCAGTGATTGCAGTATTCTAGTCTGCATCTCCCCAAGGTAATACTGAAAATCTGGCCTGTTGATGGGTCCTGAGGATCGGAGTTGAGAACCAATGGCCTAGACCAGTGATCGCGAACCTTGGCACCCCAGATGTTTTGGAACTACATTTCCCATGATGCTCATGTACTCTGCAGTGTAGTTGAGCATCGTGGGAAATGTAGTTCCAAAACATCTGGGGTGCAAAGGTTCGCCATCACTGGTCTAGACAGTGCACATTGCACGGCCACCTATTTATTTCAATGATTTTTCTTTCTTGTAGGATGGAGGATGTGTGTCCTCGGGCTTGCCCTGACGTCTCGCTGGAAGATGTGTGGCCCTCAGGTTCCTTCCTCCACAAAACCTTGGGGGGGTCTCTCTTCAGGAGAACCCCTCAACTTAGTACTCTGTGGTCGGCCACAAGGAGAGGGGTCCTCCAGGCCTTTTGGCTAGGTGGACCATGACGTATCCTACATCCCGTACAGGAGCCTTGCGCCCCGGGGGATCAGGGAGAGGTCCTACACCTTTTTTGTACACTTAACAGTTTTTAGTTTTTTCAGCACCACCGCAGATTTGAAAAAAAAAAAGGGGGGTAAAATTCAGCCAACCTGTAAAGAGCCCCCCCTGTGACTACAACCAATTATTTCATCCCTCAGCATTGTTCTACTCCATTGCAGAGGAGTGAGCTGCTTCCAATCTAAGGGTCATCCTCTGACATACTGCTCCCCTGACCCTCACTGTGGTTTCTCCCGTGGTCTGGTACATTACTACAGGACGTATAAACTGGTGGGAGGAACTACAGCGCACAGCAGGGGAAACCGGTATTCCACCCATCCAACTGGCCAGATACCTACAGCAGCAGGGGAGCAGCGAAGCAGCAGCTTTTTGAAAAATGGGCTCCCAGATAGATTAGTATATGCGGGCTTTTTTTTAACTGGTATGCAAGTGACCCTGTGCTGGCAGGCTTCAATGATAATAAATGTACAGGCATACAGTGCCCTGAAAAAGTATTCATACCCCTTGAAATTCCCCACATTTTCTCACGTTACATCCAAAAACGTAAATTTATTTTATTGGGATTTTTTGTGATAGACCGACACAAAGTGGCTCATAATTGTGAAGTAGAAGGAAATTTTAAATGGTTTTCAAAATTTTTTACAGATAAATCTATGAAAAGTGTGAGGGGGCATTTGTATGGCGCCCCCCTTAAGTCAATACTTTGTAGAACCGCCTTCCTCTGCAATTACAGCTGCAAGTCTTTTTGGGGAAGTCTCTGCCAGCTTTGCCCATCTAGAGAGGACATTTCTGCCCATTCTTCTTTGCAGAATCCCCCAAGCTCTGTCAGATTGGACAGAGAGCGTCTGTGATCAGCAATTTTCAAGTCTTGCCACAGATTCTCAATGTGATTTAGGTCTGGACTGTGACTGGGCCATTCTAACACATGAATATGCTTTGATCTAAACCATTCCATTCTAGCTCTGGCTGTATGTTTAGGGTCCTTGTCCTGCTGGAAGGTGAACCTCTGCCCCGGTCTCAAGTCTTTTGAAGACTCTGACCAGCTTTCCTGCCCCAGCTTTCTTGCCCCTGCTGAAGAAAAGAATCCCCACGACATGATGCTGCCACCACCATGTTTCACGGTGGGGATGGTGTGTTCAGAGTGATGTGCAGTGTTAGTTTCTGCCAAACATAGCGTTTTGCTTTTAGGCCAAAAGTTCAGTTTTGGTCTCATCTGAGCCCCTTCTTCCCCATGTTTGCTGTGTCCCCCACATGGCTTCTCGCAAACTGCAAATGGGACTTCTTATGACTTCTGTCACCAATGGCTTTCTTCTTGCCACTCTTCCATAAAGGGCAGATTTGTGGAGAGCACGACTAATAGTTGTCCTGTGGACAGATTCTCCCACCTGAGCTGTGGATCTCTGCAGCTCCTGCAGAGTTACCATGGACCTCCTGGCTGCTTCTCTGATGAATGCTCTCCTTGCCCGGCTGGTCAGTTTAGGTGGACGGCCATGTCTTGGTAGGTTTGCAGTTTCTCCATACTCTTTCCATTTTCCAATGATGGATTGAGCAGAGCTCCGTGAGATGTTCAAAGCTTGGGATATTTTCTTATAACCCAACCCTGCTTTAAACTTCTCAACTTTATCCCTGACCTGTCTGGTGTGTTCCTTGGCCTCCATGATGCGGTTTGTTCAATTAGGTTCTCTAACAAACCTCTGAGGGCTTCACAGAACAGTTATATTTATACTGAGATTAAATTACACACAGGTGGGCTCTATTTACTAATTAGGTGACTTTTGAAGGCAATTTGTTCCCCTATATTTTAGTTAGGGGTATCAGAGTAAAGGGGGCTGAATACAAATGCCCCCCCCCCTTTTCACTTATTTATTTGTAAAAAATGTTGAAAACCATTTATCATTTTCCCTCCACTTCACAATTATGGGCCAATTTGTGTCGGTCTATCACATAAAATCACATTTACGTGTTTGGTTGTAACATGACAAAATGTGGAAAATTTCAAGGGGTATGAATACCTTTTCAAGGCACTGTATGTGATATTTGCCCCCTTATTTAGCCGACATGACAGTACATTATCTGCCACTCTAATGACCCCACTAAGTAATGCACGATTGGTATTGTACAGTTATAAAGCTCTGCTAAGAGGAGCTAATGCCCCCCCACAGTCACACACTATTATTATTATACATTTATATAGCTCTGACATATACCACAGTGCTGTACAGAGATCACTGAGCAGTCATATCAGTCTCTGAACCACAGGAGCTTACACTCTATTGTCCCCTCCCCCCCAGTCACACACTATTATTATTATACATTTATATAGCTCTGACATATACCACAGTGCCAATCACATCAGTCTCTGTACCAGAGGAGCTTACACTCTAATGTCCCCTCCCCCACAGTCACATCAGTTTCTGTACCAGAGGAGCTTACACTCTAATGTCCCCTCACAGTCACACACTATTATTATTATACATTTATATAGCTCTGACATATACCGCAGTGCTGTACAGAGATCACTGAGCCAGTCACATCAGTCTCTGTACCAGAGGAGCTTACACTCTAATGTCCCCCCACAGCAGTCACATCAGTCTCTGTACCAGAAGAGCTTACACTCTAATGTCCCCTCCTCCACAGTCACACACTATTATTATTATACTTGTATATAGCTCTGACATATACCGCAGTGCTGTACAGAGATCACTGAGTTAATCACATCAGTCTCTGTACCAGAGGAGCTTACACTCTAATGTCCCCCCACAGCAGTCACATCAGTCTCTGTACCAGAAGAGCTAACACTCTAATGTCCCCTCACCCACAGTCACACACTATTATTATTATACATTTATATAGCTCTGACATATACCGCAGCGATGTACAGAGATCACTGGGCCGGTCACATCAGTCTCTGTACCAGAGGAGCTTACACTCTAATGTCCCCTCACAGTTACCCTCTATTACTAATACACATTTGTTTGGGGTTGGAGACAATGAGCAGGCGTAGCGTAGCACTCTGATAGAGAAGAAGGTACGAGGACGCAGATTCTCATCTTCATTCAGTGTGAGCTACAATGTCTCAGCTTTTTTAAAGCGAATGTAAATAGGACGGTCTGTGATATTCCACACACATGGGAAAATGCAGCTGTTTAGCAAAACGCGTTACACGTACCGCGCAACCTGCTCCTTGCACGAGCGGAAAAATCTTGGAGATCAGGTGTGGGCTGAGTGCAGGTTTTCCGATATTAATATGGATTAATTCGGCGTTTTGACAATATATTTACATGACAACCTGCCGCAGCAGCGGCGGAATTTGCAAACTGTGTAATGTAGGTAAGGAACACATCGTATTTTATTTTAGTCACACCTCTCTCTGGGCATTTAAAGAGCACCTGCAGACAAAGACCCCACCAAACGCTAAGGAGAAATTGTTGGGCACAAAGGAAAACGCTTAAAATGAACCCATTGGCCATCTTCAAATTTTAAGTGGGAGAGTGTATTTCTATGTATTGCATTCTACCGATCTGCATTCAGGAAATCTGAAACAGAATGAGAGTATGTAACCTCAACGCAAAACTCCTCACCCGCCATTGGCTGGTGTCTGTGTCACTCAGCATGTAACCTCCTCCTGTTCCTCACATGTCATTGGCTGCTCATGTCAGTGATAGTCTACTGGCACTTCCCCTGGTTTCCCCTGTTCTTCTGTTACAATGTATCACTGAGCATTCCTCTCCTCCTCACATACTATTGGTTGGCTTCTACGTCACTATCACTTGAAGGTCCGTGATAGCAACACTGTATCTTGGCCTAGGCCAACAAGGCCCAGGCCTAGGGCAGCACTTTGCAGGGGGGCAGCACGAAAAGACTCCCTGTCAGCTTACACTACACTTTTAGTGTAGCACCAGTCTTATGGGGCGGGCCGGGAGACAAACCGGTGTGGTACCCCCATAAAGCACTGGCAGGGCTGCCATCGGGGGGGACAGCCCATACATGTGTAGGGGACCCGGGGATCTCAAGGGACCCAGGAGGCGGCCCCAACCAATGAGTTGTTGTGCTGCCCTATAGCCAAACAGGAAGTGTAAGGAAATCTCTTAAGGGATCCATTGCCCCCCCCACCCCAAGGCCCTTTCCCCACTGGAACATTTCAGGGCGGGTCTTAAACAGGAAGGGGTGTGGCCTTGACCAGAAGGGGTTATTCATATCTAAATTAGGGGGGTGCATGAGTTTAGTTAGGCCTAGGGCAGCACAAAACCCAAATACACCACTGCGTGATAGGCTCCTGGTACTGAGCCGTAACTCCTCCTCTACTTTCCGCCGTTCTCCTGTTGCGTTATTCACTGCTAAAATGTAACCAGAGCAAAGAGCGTTCCTCTCCTCCTCACATACTATTGGTTTGCTTGTTATCAATATCACTTATCACTTTATCACTTTTCATCAATAGTCTCTGGGGACTGAGATATTACTCTTCCCTTACTTCCCATTGGGCTATCCAAGGTAGAATATAATTTTCATTACTGACTGCCTGGACACCCTGTACATTCATAATTACGTTCCCCTACCTGGAATTAGGGATCATATCGGGGGTTCCCCACTTTGTCCTTATCCTAGCACCGATGGCGGGCCCTGCTCGCCCCTGTACACGGTTTAGCAGGGCCGGTGACAGCTGGTGCGAGGAGCGGGACAGCGAAGGCCTCAAGGGGTGGTCAGGATGACATCACCCGGTCTACATAGTGTGAGTGAGCAGCCCAGGAGATGGAAAGGAAAGCGGCAGATGCCAGGAGCAGCGGGTACAGCGTCCCCAGCACCTCCCAAAGCCTGAACCTTGGACTCCTTAAACCTCCTCACCGCTCCCAGGCCCGGAAGACAGACTAACCGGGGGCTTAGAGAACAAGGACAGGCAGGAAATGCAAGCAGCCAGGGACCGCTCCATGTCACATCATAGATCCGATGGGAGGAAGAGAGCATCTCCTGTCCTCACCCAGAATGAAAACAGGTCTTGCCACCTGCTTGCCATCATGGACATTCTACTGGCATGCAGGGTACTGTACTGAGCATTACACACACCACTGAGACATAGGGGCACTAGAGGGACTGCAGACAGGGCTAGGGGTCTCCCTCTCTGACCCCCCTCTCTCTCTCACCCCTCTCTGTTACCCCCCTCTGTCTCTCTGTCACCCCCATCTCTCTCTGTCACCCCACCCCCCCACATTTATGCAGTCTCTGACTGTCTCTTGTGCCATGTCCACAGTCTCTGACCATCTCCTGTACCATGTCCACAGTCTCTGACCATCTCCTGTACCATGTCCACAGTCTCTGACCATCTCCTGTACCATGTCCACAGTCTCTGACCATCTCCTGTACCATGTCTGTAGTCTCTCACCATCTCCATTACTACGTCTGCAGTCTCTGACCCTCTCCTGTACTACGTCTGCAGTCTCTGACTGTGATAATGTGATAATGGAATTGTCGAAAAGGGGCAGAGCATGGGTGACCTTAAAATAATGCCCCCCCCCCTGAAAAAAGTTCTGCGGATGCCCATGACCTTCACATGGGTTGGTCACTTGAACATTATTAAGATGACTACATTGCCTCTTTCTCCTGCAGATGGTACCTGTTCCCCTACCCCGGTGCTTCTTTGCAGAGCTTCACAGCCTCTTTATCAAGTTTGTATGGAAAGGTAAGAGACCACGACTTGCCATGGCATTGCTGCAACGGTCCAAACAGGCAGGGGGCTTGGACATACCTGATGTTTTACAATACTATTGAGCAGTTGCCCTCAGCGTATTCTTAACGGGAGGTTTCACGCTTCCTCTAAGTTATGGGTCCCCCCATGAAAAATCTATTGTAGGCTGAAATTTGTCATACACACCGTGGGTTCCTCCAAGGGATAGGGGACTTTCCGATTGGGTATCCCCGTTGTGTCTATCCATACCCTAAAAGTCTGGGATAGACTAAATATGTCTTTGGCCTTGGCACCCCCAACATCACCGCTAGCACCAGTAGGAGGCTTCCCTTGGTTTTCCTCCCCGGTGAGCAGTTGTCCTCTTTTGGACCCTGGGTGAGTTATGGGGATGTTAGTCTATCGCACTTTATGGAGTGTAGTCAATGGCCCCCTTAGGGGTGACTGGTAGATGTGGTTCACCTGTCTCTCTGCCCTCAATCACACAATTTTCCATGCATCCGGAGTCACGGAATAGACCGGTATTTTGTTTTACTGAGGGAATAAACTTGGATAGGGAAAAGGGATGACTGTGGGATGCCCAAAGAATCAAAGATTATGAGACCAGACTGTATACCGCTCCGTATACATTCTCCTTCTTCCTCCAGCACTGACCCTTGCTGACCGTTACGCTACTTTTCCTTCTCTCCTGCACAACACTTGTTTCTTCACAGTTAGGCCCGAAAGGAAATTTATCAGGCCTCCATTTCCTTTTCCTCTACCCTACCTAGTACATGTTGAGGCCTGCACTGTGTCAGCAGGGCCTCAGGACCACCCGTTACAGGCAAGGGCCCCGGGCCCTCAAATTGTAAGGCCACGGGCCCTCAGGGTGTAGCTAAGTACAATTGTGCTAGCCAGGTCCCGATGGACTACCACTCCCAGCCCATCCTCCTCCAGGCCTTTCCAGCCTACCTCTCTGTCCAGCGACACTCCTTCCCCTGACTGGCTCCTCCAACTTCCACAGACTGTCCACTGTCTCCTCCCAGCCTGCTCCAGCCTTTCGGTCCAGCTCCCAGGGTCTGTCACTCACCGACACCGGTGGATTCTTTAAAGAGTCTTTCAGTAGCCTTTCTGTTGTTCTCCTGCTCCCTTGTGCTGCTCCAGGAACCAACTCCGATCCTGGCTGCACCCGAGCCACCAGGCCTCAAGGTCATCCCCCTCAGACTGGGGCTCCCAGGTGAGGCCTCCACAACCTCAGCTACATCTCCACTCTTCCACCCGACACTCTCCTCCCCTAGCTGGGCAGACTATTTAAGGAGGCTTACCCCCTACCAATTCAGGTTGGGGATTGGCCAGGGCTCCTTAATATACTTCAGAAAGTTACACCTCCTCATCCATCCCCCTTTTCCAGAGCTTTCTGGAAACAAAGGGGAGGAGTAACCAAGGGGTGTTCCTTCCTGCAATCTCCAGCTCTCCCTGGGCCACTCCCCTGCCCAGATCCAAACATTCAGGCCTGCACTAATTGTCAGACCTGACTAAATTTGCCTCTCCTAGCAAAAAATCTACTATATAAAGCACCTATTACTATGGCGGTGCTACAGGAAGATTGTACCCTAATCTCACTCGCTACCCTTAGGGAACAATATGGCAGCTTCCCCTTTGATTTCTGGAGGCATCGTCAACTTGCTGATTGGGTTGCCTCACAATGCCATACATCCTAGATTAGGTGTACACTTGCAGAGTTTGAATGCTTATGGGCAGCTAAAGACCCCCTACCTCATATGATTTCTGCCTTCTATAAACTGTTTGATGCGGCCAATCCTAGTCCTGAACAGTGTTATATTAGAGAGTGGGAGCGTGACCTCCAGTGGGATTTCATTGACGAACAATTGCATCACCTGTACCACTTGACATGACACACTCCAGCTCAGTGGATTCCAAGACACAAGAAAATAATTATAAGCTGTTGTTGCGGTAGTATCGGGTGCCCGCATCCCTTGCTAGAATCCATCCTTCAGCCTCTGACCTGTGTTGGAGGGGATGTGGTCAGAGAGGAACATTCCTACACATACTGATATGGTGGTATTGTCCATTGCTATCGCCCTTTTGGTCTACTGTTCGCAAACACATATCGGACAGTCTTGGTATCGATCTCCCCTCCTCACCAAAGCACCTTCTGCTCCACATCCTCCATTCCTAATACCCACTATAAATCCACTGCTCTCCCTCACCTTCTCAATGCTGTAAAACACCTCATACCAGTCCACTGGAAGAGCCCACACCTTCCAAGTGAGCTAGATTGGGTTGGGAAGATGAAGGAGATCATTGAGGCGGGGGAGTGCATCACCACTTGCAAGGGTACCTGAGAACGCTTTGACTCCACTTGGGCATCCTGGAGGAATCATACAGTATATCTGGCTCAGCTCCAGTCTCTTCTGGGTTGGATATTGCTTTGTTAAGCTTGGTGGTCCCTGTATTTAAGCAGCTTGTCCAGGCGAACCAGAACCTAGAAGTCAGTAACCTTGATTCTGCGGCATCTAGTCAGCCAATGAACCAGGTGTGAAGGCCATTTTTCAGATATATTAGCAGTAAATTACATTACTCTAATGTCCTATATGTTTCAACTAGATTTCCCGCGTTTCTTACCTACTGTAATATTGCACTTACCTTCTATGCGAGCCCTTCCACCCTCCCAGTAAGGGGTGAGGGGCCCTGTCCACATAGACTGCCTATCTGGGACAGGGGAGGACTTGCAATCGTCATCCTGTGCTGGTTGACATCACTTCTTTTATCAGTGCTTTTCAGTACTGTGAATTGTGATTTTTGTTCTTTTCCTTTATTTCGTGTTTTGTAATGCCTAACATTTTAGATAAAGATTATACAAAAAAAAAGAATATAATTTGCAAACAGAACATTCCTATATTCCTTGTGTGCTAATGGTCATCAACATGCCCCTGGCACTCAAACAGAATTCTTCCCCTAGTTCTCCCCGAGCTTCTGTTACATTGTATCGCTGCTAGAATGTAACCTGAAAGTGTAACATTCATTAATTCCTCACTTACTATTGGTTGGCTTGTATGTCACTATCACTTGAAGGTCGGTGATAGGCTCCTGGTACTGAGCCGTAACTCCTCCCCTACTTTCCGCCGTTCTTTTGTTGCGTTATATCACTGCTAAAATATAACCTGAAGAAAGAGCGTTCCTCTCCTCCTCACATACTATTGGTTGACCTCAATGTCACTATCATTTGAACATCAGGGATTGGCTGCTGGTACGTTGCCTTACCTCTGTTCTTCTGTTACCTGTTGTTGTATCACTGCCAGAATGTAACCTGAAAGTAGAGCTTTTCTCTCTTCATTGTATACTATTGATTAGCCCGTCTGTTATTGTTACTTGAAAGTCAAGGATTGGCTCCTGGTACTCAGCTGTAACTTATCCCCTTGTAGGCAGGTGTAGTACAGTCCTCCTGTGCAGGTGGCACTGTGATGGCCGCTGCTGTGCAGAGAGGGCAAAGGACAGCGGGAAGTCATGTTCTTCTGAGGCCTCCGCAGGGGTCATCAGGAGACCAGCTGTCTGATTGGACGCTGCTGTCCTGGATGACCTTGGCGGCCATCTTTAGTGCGGGCAGTGCTAATGAATAGCACTGTCCCTCTGCAGTTGGCATGCATTTGCGAAGTGGTGAGTTCAGGGCCAATGTCCATTAAAGATTCAAATAATCAGAAAAATGGGTTCCAAAGCATAATTCAATTCGGGTTACCCATGAAAAAGTTGTATGTGATGAAACGCGTCGGTATGTGGCCTAGAGGGAACCGGAAGTGATGTCCCATTGGTCCTAGCCAGTATGGTGAGATCCTGAATGTTGGTTCTTTGAGCCTCACAGGGACTCTGATTGTGATATGTATCTGTGACATGCTTGCTGTATGCTTTATTTTGTAAGTAGGAATCCCTTGAAAATTTTTTCCTTGCTTAAACTGATTTTACCATTAGCGCATATCATGTACATTTTTTTATGTGTAAATACCGGGGAACAACTCCAACATTTTTCGAGTTATTTGAATTTTTAATGGACACTCAATTTGTGTATTATATCCTCACCTTTGGGGTACTTCATTTCCTTTCTTTTTGGTTTCCAATTTATTAATCTACCACAGTGCTGCATTTTGAGAGACTGTCATGGTCCTGGTGGTGGAGTCTGGCTTATGCAGGGAACAACCGCTCTTGCGCCCCCAATCCAGAGGCCCCTGGTAGAGTAGACAGGAAGTCCCGAGGTGCGGGATGGCACGAGGGCTGGATGGTCACTGGTGGTGAAGTGAAGCTCCAGGTGGTCGTGCAGATCAGAAGGGTGGTCGTGCTGGCTGGGTCGGCAACTGGCGTGCTGTGCGGTACAAGGGGTCAGGCAGGAGAGTGGTCAAGTCCAAGCAAAGTTTGTTAACAGACTGGCAGCAGAAGTACAGAGGGGTCAGACAATCGGATGGTCGTGGATAGCCGGGGTCGGTGCAGGCAGATAATCAGCAGGTCAGGTCAAGCCAGGGGGATGAGCTAATGGAGAAAATGAGAATACAGTTGTTAGGTGTGGGTAGGATAGGCTTCTCTGAAGAGAAGGGTTTTCAGGGATCATCTAAAAGCAAATAGAGTAGAAGATAATTGGACAGTTTGGGGTAAGGAGTTCCATAGGATTGGAGAGGCTCTGGAAAAGTCCTGGAGGTGAGCATGGGAGGAGATGATGAGGGAGGTAGAGAGCAGAAGATCTTGAGAAGAACAAAGAGAACAAATAGGTTGGTATTTAGAGACTAGGCAGGTGATGTAACTGGGGGCTAAGTTGCGGATGGCTTTTTTTTTTTGGCATCCACTCTTTTAATACTAAATAGATGTAAGCCTTTGTTTCCTTAATTTCAAACCGCCTAGTAATTCCATGTATTTTTTACTCACAATTTCGTTTCTCTCACTGCTGGGCTTTTCCATTTTAGGCGAGGGCATCTGAAGCCCATCCTGGGTCTCCTGGCATCTCTTCCTGAAAGAAGTGCATGGTGGGTAACCATCATGCACTCCTCAATCTCGGCCCGCCTTAAATTGTGTCATTTCCTGTCTGGAAATAACACAATTTTACAGTACAGGGCAGCCCACTGACTCCAGGGAAATGATGACATCTCTCAGGAGGCCAGACGAAGCAGGAAGTGAGGAGAAGAGCCTCGGATCTAAAAGGGGCAGATTACAGAGACCACCTAGCAACAAGTGACTTAGGGTGAGTATAAAAAATGTTTTTCCTTCAAAAGTAAGTCTATACAGGCGGTCCCCTAGTTACAAACATCTGACTTACAAACGACTCCTACTTACAAACGGAGGGAGACAACAGGAAGTGAGAGGAAATCTCCCCCTAGGAAGGGAAATTCGCTCCTGTAAGAGTTATTATGGGAAAAAGGCGTCTCCACTGATGCTTTATCACCAAGGTTTGTTTTCACAACAACCCAAAATTTTCAAAATCCAATTATTATTGGAACAGGAAGTGAGGTGACATCTTCTGAACAGAAACATGGAGAGCAAGACAAACATTACAGGGGTGTTACCCCTTCCCTATGCTATCCAAAAAGCTTAAAAATAGTTTTTTTGGCTGGAGCTACACTTAAAAAATGTACCTGTTCCAACTTAGAAACAAATTCAACTTATGAACAAACCTACAGTCCCTATCTTGTTTGTAACCCGGGGACCGCCTGTATAGGCAAGGGACTTGAATGATGTAAAAAAAAAATTTCTGGGTGGAACTCCGCTTTAAACTAGCAGGAGGAAAATTCAAAACCAATCTTAGACAGTATTATTTTACTGAAAGGGTGGTTGATGATTGGAATAAACTACCAACAGAGGTTGTGAGACAGTCAACAGTAAATGGCTTCAAACATGCTTGGGATAAACATAAATCTATAGTCAGACAGCGCGGTTAATGGGAAAAGAAAAAAAAAAAAAGAAGGGCAGACTCAATGGACTACTCAGTCTTTGTCTGCCGTCACTTTTCTATGTTTCTATGTAGAGCTGCATTCATTTTATGCATTTTATATCAGAGTTTGACTTTTTTAATGAGATATTAGTGATTGGGTTTACATTAAAGTTTTAATTTTTTTTTTATCCCAAATAGACAGTAATATTTGGCTTGTTCCAAGATAAGATCACTGTATATTTATTAGAATAAAATTGAGTTAATTTACCCAAAAAATTCTAAATAACCCCAAAAGGATTCTATCCGAGACACGGGAAAGTTCAGGAACATTTTTTTCCCCCCATTGATCAGTTGGATTCTTCATTATGCTGAGTAGCCAATTTCAAAGATTTTAATTGTTCTCGCCGTCATTTCTTTGGTTGTCATTTTGCTCATGGGCAAACCAGGCAGTTTTCACAACAGTGACACACTTAGCGATGCCAACGGGTAAGCACATGCCAAGTGATCATTAACTGCATGCGTTAATGTAACATGAATATTAAACACTGTGAAGGAAAAGTGCGATTGGAAGAGAGACAGTAAGCATGAGGATGTGAATTCCAAAAACCTAAGCAGTTTTTTTTCTTTTCCTGAAATGAATTCGGCATTGGCGTCTCTGGATTCAGCTAAAACTTCTCTGAATTGTATTTACACATCGCCACATTTAATCCCTTGCCTTTATTTGAAAACCAGCCAACGCAAATGGCTTAAATATTTATACCCAGCGATCTAGACTTTTTGAGGTCCCGGGGGGGAAGGGGGGAATGCCTTGTGCCTGCCATCATTTGGACAGGTGGTGGCTGAGCGGCGGATAACCAGATGTCTCGAGGGCATTAGGCAAAGTGTGAACAGTGTCAGCTCTCATGCCCGAAGGGTTTTCCTGTTGCTTTTTGCAAGCAATGCCATTTGTTGATGCGCATTCCCGTCACCTTCCAACACAAAGGCTGTGATTTTGCAGCGCCTCGAGTAGCAGGAATCCGCACGCCAAGAGAGGTTGGCTGCCGTGCCAAAATGCCATCACAGCTACAGTTTGGTTTGGTGTAGGCTAGGCCTACACAAGGAAATTTTTGGTAAAAACCTACCCCCATTTGTGTAGGCTAGGCCAACACAAGGAAATCTTTGGTAAAACCTACCCCCATTTGATGTGTAGGATGGAATTTGAAGAGCTGAACAGGTCAACCAGCCAACATTGGAATTTTACTGTTAAAGGAAACCCTCGAAGCTGGCCATCTTCTGCAGGAAGAGACATGGTGTCGAAGTCAACCAAAGACTTGTTGGGTAACTTAATGTTAAACAACTGTTGCGTGATATGTAGGATGAAATTTGAAGAGTTGAACAGGTCAACCAGCCAACATCGGAATTTTACTCTTAAAGCATACCTTTGAGACTGGCCATCTTCTGGATGAAGAAACAGGGTGTCAAAGTCAACCAAAGACTTGTTGGGTAACTTAATGTTAAACAACTGTTGCGTGATGTGTAGGATGAAATTTGAAGAGTTGAACAGGTCAACCAGCCAACATCGGAATTTTACTCTTAAAGCATACTTTTGAGACTGGCCATCTTCTGGATGAAGAAACAGGGCATCAAAGTCAACCAAAGACTTGTTGGGTAACTTAATGTTGAACAACTGTTGCATGAAAGAAATAAAATGTAACCTTAAACATTGTAGTGTCTATTACCTTAACATTTGGAGGGAACCAAGTCAATCCACTATGGCGGTAGACAAGTCTTCAGTGCGGTAGACATACGTGGTATCATTCAGACATATGCTATGAAGGCGCCTCCATCAACGGCAGACGGCAGTTCCTGACAGTTCTCCATTTTGTGTCAACGTGCGAGCCGCAAAAAAAAATGAAACTGTTACCAATTTGTTAATGAAATTGAAGAGACACACTCTGACAGTTCGTACCCCATCATTGTGCTGACTCGTCTCGCCAGTTTTTGATTGTTAGCGGTAACGGCTGAATGTCATTATCGACGTGGGTGCCACTTGAACGCCGAGTGTCGAAACGCCAACACCTTGAGGCATAATTACTCGGTGATTTGTAGCTGCTGTGGTAACACCCTCTTTGCGGGATTGGTAATGACGATATATGTATTTATTTGCAGGCGGTAATTGCCAGCTAAGTGAGCGCGTTTCACAAATTAAACAATTGCCAAATTAATTTTTAAATTGGCACATTATTTAAATGGGCACGTGTCGCACCATTGCTTGGCAGACGGTTCAGGTGGTGAAGAGGCAGCCTAATCGCAGAGCGTGTGCCTAAGCCTTGTAATGCCCCAGAGAATAGCAAATGTCTCGAAACTTGAGAAATTTCCAGGGCTCATCCATATGGCATATGGCATGGTATGGCATTTTATGCCCGCTTGTGATTTTATTTAATTTAAATTAGCTTTCCTGGCTTATCCTCCAGTGCTTTGTGCACCATATTCATGCTGGGACTTGAAAAAAATATGTTATTCTAATTACCCTCCCTTTGTTGTGGAGTAGGGCCTTCAAGCGGACCTGAAGTGTAAAATAAATGTAACATTACTATAGCACCCCCACTGATCTCAGTATGGTAAAGGAAGAACCCAAAATTTTAACTTTCCTGATAGTAAGAATAATGTGACTTCACTAAAGCCACAACCAGGCAAAGCCAGCCAATCAGGGGCTCCACATCTACAATGGTGGAAGACCACATGACCAAAAATAGAGGCATAGGTCACATGAATGGGCTCTGGTGGGATGTGAAATAGTTTCAGGGAAAGGGCCTTTTGGGGATTTTTGATTTCTTTGTTGGGATATGCAGGTTGGAATTTACAGTATAGAAGTTGATTCTAAAATGGAAGTCTACTATAAAAACAACTAAAAAAAAGGCAAGCAAGGTTTATTAATTAAAAAAAATAGTTTTATTAATGCAAAATACTACTACATTTACTAAGAATTATCATATTATCCACAATTCAGAAATATGAGGATTTGTGATTACTACTAACATCTATTTATTGGCTTTAAATGGACTTTTAACACATATTACCATATGCATACTACTCTCTACTCCAGGGTTTCTCCAGCCAGGGTTCTGTGGAACCTTAGGGTTCCTCAAGAAGTTGCTAGGGGTTCCTTGAGCAATGAGCCATTTCTGCCTCTCAGATAAGTAACCACTGACACCATTGATCTTTTTAGCTATCTGTAGGAGGGGGATTCTTCCCAATGACCACAAACGTAAGGAGCAATCTTCTCACTGGCCATCACCCTAATGTAATGTGAGCTGTAGATATATTAACTATTATCAGGGGGATCCCTGAAGCCAAAAAGATGTTTCAAGGGGTCTTCTATGGTAAAATTTTTGAGAAAGGTTGCTCTACCTTGATAAATCTTGGTCTAGGCCACAATGCCCATTGGGGGAGGGGGTGACAATCTAGACTCTAATGCAGTTCTCCAGTGTGGGCTTTTCCCTTTTAAGTTTTCACTTATTATTATTAATTGCCTTGAAATAAAAGATTTGAAAGGGCAATTTCATAGATTTGCTTGCTCTTCTACCATCCTCTTAAGAAGTACCAGCAAAGTCTAAAAAAAGAAATAAGAGGACAAAAATTAGGACAATAGAAGAAGGTCAGAACCACAGTTGATCTTTCACTAGCTCCAAGTCTTTTGTATATATGCCGCTGTTATGGGGAAAAAAATCCCAATTAAATGTTCTGACTTGTTTCAACATTTTGAAGCTTACAAGAAATTTTATGATTTTGTATGGTATAACTGTGATAAAGCTTTCCACCAAATAACTTTCAGTTCATCCATGCCCTTCAACAAATATTACCATACACATACTACTCTGTACTCCAGCCTTTCTCAAACTTTTCAATACAGAGGAACCCTTGAAACATCTTTCCGGTCTCAGGGAACTTCTGCTAAAAATTTCTATAGCTACAACTCCTGATACATTACTGTGATGGTCGGTGAGAAGAATGCCCCTTACACTTGTGGTCCTTAAGAATTACCCCCTTAGAGAAAGCTAAAAAGACCAATGGTGTCAGTGGTAACTGAGAAGCAGAAATTGCTCATCGCTCAAGGAAACCCTAGCAACCTCTGGAGGAACCCTAGTTGAGAAACCCCGCTCTACTCCAATACATCTTGGCATAGGCCGCAATGCCCGCTGAGAGTGACAATCTAGTCTCTAAAGCTGTTCTCCTGTGTCGACTTTGCTCTTTAAGTTTTCACTTATCAATTGTTCTGAAAGAAAATATTTGAAAGTGGTGATTTCATAGATTTGCTTTCTCTTCTACCATCCTCTGAAGAATTACCAGCAAAGTCTAAAAAAGAAATAGGAAGACAAAAATGAGGACAATGGACAATTTAAGAAAGTCAGAACCTTTTGTATATATGCAGTGGTTATGGGGAAAAAAAATGCCAATTAAATGCTCTGACTTGTTTCAACATCTCAAGGCTTGTAGGAACTTTGCTGGTTGTTCATGGTATAATTGCAATGAAGCTTTCCGACGAAAAACCTTCCCTTCATCCATGAATTTTAACATATATCACCATATACATACCCCTCTCTACTCCGATACATCTTGGACTAGGCCACAATTCTCATTGGGGGTGACAATCTAGTCTCTAATGCAGTTCTACAATGTGGACTTTCCCCTTTAGGTTTTTACCTCTCAGTTTCTTTAAAAAATAAGGTTTGAAAAGGGCAATTTCTGTCTTCTACCATGCTCTGAAGAATTACCAAGCCAAGTCTAAAAAAGAAATAAGAGGACAAAAACGAGGACAATAGAAGAAGGTCAGAACCATAGTTGATCTTTCATTAGCTCCAAGCCTTTTGTATATATGTTATGGGGATAAAATTCCAAATTAAATGTTACGACATGTTTCAACATCTCGAGGCTTGCAAGAACTTTGATGGTTTTGCATGGAATGAGTGCAATGAAGCTTTCCACCGACAAACCTTTCATTCATCCTTGATTGAGATGAGAATAAAGGATGCAGGACTTTGGGTTAATTTAATCCTACCTCCAAGGGGTTTTCCGCAAATAAATACATTGACTCCCATTCAGACTCCTTTTTCTTAAAGGAGGTTGTTTCACTTATAATGACACAGCATCGCTTTTATGCAAAGTGAAGGTACAAGTATAAAGGGTCTTTGATCGCGGAGCCTACTCAACTTCCACATGCTTTAAAAATCACTTTTGGTTCCCCAGTTATATGCTAAAGACATTGTTTTAAGACGCCTTAACACCAGGGCGACTGCCCCTAATGTGCCCATGGTTAAACCAGTATTCAGGTCAACAGATAGTAATTCTAATTCTAAAAGTTCTGACCATGGTTTTTATGTTCCAACTTTTCCTGGGACAGGTTGAAGTTGGGGGCAGATATGTATTCTCTATTAAATCGTTTTCAAAGAGAGCGGCACAAAAAATTCAAAATTTGCAGCACAAAAAATTAAAAAATAAGTGGATTCCGTTTCATCCCCCCCGCCCTCTATTAAATTTCCTATTACTCCCGCTAGGTTTAGTTCCTAAAGGGTAAGGGTCATTTAAGCTGGCCATAGATTAATAGAATTTCAAATGAAAAGTCTTAGGAAAATTTGTACGAAAATTCTCATAACAATTGTTTGTCTTTTGAAAGATTTAGTTTGCTTTTGAATATTTGAATTTGAAATGAATGGACTTTACCGAACGAAAACCACATACGCTGTTAGAAAATTTGTTCATTCGAAAAAAAAATTCCAATCTGCTCCTTCTAAATTCCTCATCACTACAGTCAAAAACGTCAACTTGACCCACCAATGTTTAGAAACATAAACAAACTTGCTTAGAACCTTTTCCCAAGAATTTTACGTACGAAGCTTAGTATTTATTCACTATTTATATGTTCCTGATGTCCAGTCATTGAATGATAAGGTGGATAAGTCATTATCTTCAGCATCATACTTTGGTGAAGCTCTACTTTGGTGAAGCTGCTTTGGCAAAAGTTTTCTTTTGGCTAAGGCTGAAATTCAATGGGCTTTTTATCTTCTCCTCGTTAACCCAGCTGGATACAATTCTTTAGGTTTTTAACTGAAAGGTTATATTTTATTTTGGCAAATGTCTTCCTATGGGCTCTTTGCTGTTGTGTTACTATTTTGAGGCTTTTTCAATCTTTTGTACAATGGGCGGCATGGGGTATAAAAGATGATATACTAATTTGGGATACTTTTCTTGAGGATTTTTTAAATTTTACAATACACTATTTGACACAAGGCATTCATAGGTTATTTTTCTTTAGGCCTCCATCCTGGGCCTTCTGGGATTTTAGGCTTTGGAGCTTTTTAGGGATGGCCACTGGCATGATTCATCGAGATTCCTTGAAATTCTGATGAATTTAGTTACCTTTGCACTTGTCCTTGTTCGAGTTTTGAGAGGTCATTTTCATAAAGGATTTTATTTCACACTGACAACAAAGGAGTGTTCTTTGCCATTATTTTGCCTGTCTTCAAAATCTAAAATGGTTAAACTTTGGCATTATAGGGTTCTATGGTGCAACATATTTGGTTAAAGGCAACATTTATTCCTAGTCTTTCAAAGATTACTATTATTTTTTTGCATGTCCAGTTTTCTAGATTTTTGGATCTGGCATGAGAGTTCACAATAATGAATTGCAATGCCCATCTCACCTTTGGGGATTTATCCGGGATTGATTAGAGCAGCCTTTCTTAACCTATTCACAGAGGAACCCTTGAAATATGTTTCTGGTCTCAAGGAACCCCTGCTAAAAATGACTAGATCTACAACTCATGATACATTCGTGTGATGGTCAATCATTGGCATTATAGGGTTCTGTGTTGCAAAATATTATAAAGGCAACATTTTTTCCTAGTCTTTCAAAAGATTAGTGAAGCTTTTTTTGCATTTCCAGTTTTCTAGATTTTTGGATCTGGCATGAGAGTTCACGATAATGAATTGCAATGCCCATCTAACCTTGGGGGATTTATTTTGGGGGGATTAATTAGAGCATATTTTCTCAACCTATTCACAGAAGAACCCTTGAAATAACTTTCCGGTCTCAAGGAACCCCTGCTAAAAATGACTAGATCTACAACTCATGATACATTAGTGTGATGGTCAATGGGAAGAATGCTCCTTACACTTGTGGTCATTGGGAAGAATTACCCCCTTACAGAGAGCTAAAAAGATCAATGGTGTCATTGGGAATTTATCTGAGAGGCAGAAATTGCTCATTGCTCAAGGAACCCCTAGCAACCTCTGGAGGAACCCTGGGGTTTCACAGAGCTCTGGTTGAGAAACCTTGAATTAGAGATGCTACAGACAGTCCTGTTTCATTGAAGACTTCTATATATATGTTATATTTTGCTCTTGGCCAAAGGTATATATTTTTTCTTTTGGTTTTAATTTGCATTCCCTGAATAATTAAGTGACATCGTTTTTCATCTCCTCACTTTGGCATCAGGGTTTTAGCTCATCTTGCGTTTCGAATATTTTATGGGGGGTCTTTTTAAGATTTAGTGGTGCCCGCAATGTTTCATTGTATTTTCAGGTTAAGCAAGTTCTAAATGGTTCTAAAAGGAGATTCCACTCTGTTGACATTAGAAGGTCACCCAGAACTACCTGCCACTCTGGTTTCCTTTTTGGAGGAAATTTGCTTGTCAAACTCTATTCAGTAGAAGGTGTTATTTGTGTCTTTGCATTTCAAATGTCTAAACTTACAGCTCGTAACAATAAAGCAACTGCTAACATATTATTATCAGATGTCTACCTTTCTCAAGATTTGTGAAAAAATTGAATTCATTTTTCCAAGATATACCAGACTGCCAATGATTCCTGAGTAACGTGTTATGCCCTTCCCTGATCCAAGGTCCTGTCTTGAAAGGTAAAGTTTATATAGACCTCCCTCCTCAAGTACCTTTCAATTTATTTGGATTCCTCTCTAGTCACACCTTCCCAACTTTGTATGGCCTTTTCTAAATGTTTGACTACTTTGGCCCTCTGGTTTTCTCATTTCACTCTTATTGATTTGGGGCTGCCACAGGGACTAGTATTTTGGGCCTTCTGGCAAAGTCTGTTTAAAAGATTGGTAGATGGGTAGATAGATCCAGACATTCTTAATGTCTGGCACACTTGGCCATAAGTAGAGTCACCCAGGGAATTGTTTCTTAAATAACCCCATTCATTTGCTCTTTTCTTGGTCCAAAATATATAGGAGTGGCCAGCGATCCACACAACAATAGTAGAATTACCTAGAAGGAAGCAAAATTAATTAATTATAAGGGGGGGGGGGGCAAATATATAATTTTTATCTGTCAGTTTCCTGTTGTGTGGATCACTGGCCAATTATATATATTTTGGGCCAAGAAAAGAGCAACTGAATGCGATTATTTTAGACGCATGTCTCTGGTTGACTCTACGTTTGGCCAAGTGTGCCAGAGATTAAGGATCCTATCCTGCAGTTGCGGGGTGTTTGGCTATCTCGGAATGCTGTCATTCTTCGCGGTAGCGGTAGTGATTTATGGGCAGCAAAAACCTTGGACCTTATTTGGGAGATAAAGAAAGTTATGCTCTTTTTCAAATTTGTTTTCCTGATTCAGTATAAATTTCTTCTGAATTTGTCCCCAGAATGGTATGGCACCCATCAGGGGATCTCAAAAATACAGTATCTCACAAAAGTAAGTACACCCCTCACATCTTTGTAAATATTTTATTCTATCTTTTCATGTGACAACACTGAAGAAATGACACTTTGCTACAATGTAAAGTAGTGAGTGTACAGCTTGTATAACAGTGTAAATTTGCTGTCCCCTCAAAATAACTCAACACCCAGCCATTAATGTCTAAACCGGTGGCAACAAAAGTGAGTACACCCCTAAGTGAAAATGTCTAAATTGAGCCCAAGGTGTCAATATTTTGTGTGGTCACCATTATTTTCCAGCACTGCCTTAACCCTCTTGGGCATGGAGTTCACTAGAGCTTCACAGGTTGCCACTGGAGTCCTCTTCCCCTCCTCCATGATGACATCACGGAGCTGGTGGATGTTAGAGACCCTGCGCTCCTCCACCTTCCGTTTGAGGATGCCCCACAGATGCTCAATAGGGTTTAGGTCTGGAGACATGCTTGGCCAGTCCATCACCTTCACCCTCAGCTTCTTGAGCAAGGCAGTGGTCGTCTTGGAGATGTGTTTGGGGCCATTATCATGTTGGAATACTGCCCTGCGGCCCAGTCTCCGAAGGGAGGGGATCATGCCCTGCTTCAGTATGTCACAGTACATGTTGGCATTCATGGTTTCCTCAATGAACTGTACTCCCCAGTGCTGGCAACATTCATGCAGCCCCAGACCATGACTCTGCCACCACCATGCTTGACTGTAGGCAAGACACACTTGTCTTTGTTCTCCTCACCTGGTTGTCGCCACACACGCTTGACACCATCTGAACCAAATAAGTTTATCTTTGTCTCATCAGACCACAGGACATGGTTCCAGTAATCCATGTCCTTAGTCCGCTTGTCTTCAGCAAACTGTTGGTGGACTTTCTTGTGCATCATCTTTAGAAGAGGCTTCCTTCTGAGATGACAGCCATGCAGACCAATTTGATGCAGTGTGTGGCGTATGGTCTGAGCACTTATAGGCTGACCCCCCCAACCCTTCAACCTCTTCAGCAATGCTGGCAGCATTCATACATGGTCTGCGTGGTTGGTCCCAGAAGGAAGCCTCTTCTAAAGATGATGCACAAGAATGCAGAAACAGTTTGCTGAAGACACGCAGACAAAAGACATGGATTACTGGAACAATGTCCTGTGGTCTGATGAGACCAGGATAAACTTATTTGGTACAAATGATTTCAAGCGTGTGTGGCGCCAACCAGGTGAGGAATACAAAGACAAGTGTGTCTTGCCTACAGTCAAGCATGGTGGTAGGAGTGCTGCCGGCACTGGGGAGCTACAGTTCATTGAGGGAACCATGAATGCCAACATGTACTGTGACATACCGAAGCAGAGCTTCCCCTCCCTTCAGAGACTGGGCCGCAGGGCAGTATTCCAACATGATAACGACCCCAAACACCTCCAAGACGATCACTGCCTTGATAAAAAAAGTTTAGGGTAAAGGTGATGCACTGGCCAAGCATGTCTCTAGACCTAAACCCTATTGAGCATCTGATGGGCATCCTCAATAGGAAGGTGGAGGAGCGCAAGGTCTCTAACATCCACCAGCTCCGTTATGTCGTCATGGAGGAGGGGAAGAGGACTCCAGTGCCAACCTGTGAAGCTCTGGTGAACTCCATGCCCAAGAGGGTTAAAGCAGTGCTGGAAAATAATGGTAGCCACACGAAATATTGACACTTTGGGCCCAATTTGGACATTTTCACTTAGGGGTGTACTCACTTTTGTTGCCAGCGGTTTAGACATTAATGGCCGTGTGTTGAGTTATTTTGAGGGGACAGTAAATTTACACTGTTATACAAGCTGTACACTCACTACTTTACATTGTAGCAAAGTGTCATTTCTTCAGTGTTGTCACATGAAAAGATAGAATAAAATATTTAAAAAAAAAGTGAGGGTGTACTTATTTTTGTGAGATACTGATACTGTACATGTTGGAGTTATGATTTTTTTTTCTTACTGACACATTGATGTTGAGAGCTTTTGGCTGATCTAACGTTGCCCACCTTTTCTAGACATTTTTCTGGTTGGCTTAGAAAACATGCAGGCGAAAACGTATTTGGAAGGCCTTAGGTTATTATAGTTTTTTAGTGCTTAGAGGGCCTGGTTTATTTATTTACAATGTATTATTGGTTACGCCTTTAATAACAATTTAAAATGGATTTTCACTCCAAAAACAGAAGTTTAAACAGAAGATAAAATCTGACAACTTATTCTTTTAATAACCTTTTTTCATTCCACACCACCGCATGCCTCCTGGGTATGCAGGAGGAAATATCTAGGCAGCATCTGCCTCCATACAATGGCTGGAGGAGGAGGGACCTGGCAGCTCATCATTAGGGGTCTGGCTGTAAGAACCTGGAAGACCAAGCTGACCCCATGGGCGTCCGCAGAACTTTTTCCAGGGGGGGGCATAATTTCAAGGTCATCCATGCTCTGCCCCTTTTTGACAATGTCATAATTACATTATCACGGTCAGAGACTGCAGACGTAGTACAGGAGATGGTCAGAGACTGCAGACGTAGTACAGGAGATGGTCAGAGACTGCAGACATGATCCAGGAGATGGTCAGAGACTGCAGACATGATACAGGAGATGGTCAGAGACTGCGGACATGATACAGGAGACAGTCAGGGACTGCAGACATGGAACAGGAGACGGTCAGAGACTGCGGACACAGTACAGGATACGGTCAGAGACTGCAGACATGGTACAGGAGACGGTCAGAGACTGCGGACATAGTACAGGATACGGTCAGAGACTGCGGACATAGTACAGGATACGGTCAGAGACTGCGGACATAGTACAGGAGATGGTCAGAGACTGCATATATAGCACAGGAGACAGTTAGAGACTGTGGACATGGTACAGGAAACGGTCAGAGACTGCATACATGGCCCAAGAGACTGTCAGAAACTGCAT
>BLSH010016996.1:28983-54010 GCA_018402905.1 Glandirana rugosa | reverse complement strand
CCTCCCGGTCAGTGACGCGGGCATAGGGCTAGAGACGAGTCGACCTAGGACACTAGTATTACTAGTGTCCTAGGTCGTCGTCGCGCGGCGCACCGGCGCGACGCTCGAGGGCAAGACGTCCTGCATTTATGTGTTCCACCAATTCCTTGGGGATCGTTGGAGATCTAGTCCCCATCCGTTGGACATCGGGAGGTCGACAACATCTTGATGTAAAGGGTACTCCGCAACGTTCCGACTGTCCATGTTAATGAGGGTCTCCATACTACCCTGAACATCAAAATGTTGTCGACCTGAGCACTGAGCACTTCTTCCTACTCCACACCCAAACAGCTGTCACAAGCCGAGGGGAAGCAGGGGCCACACACAGGGGGCAAAACGTCAAGCCCATGCATCCAGCATAGCAGTTCTCAACCAGTGCTCCATAGAACCCTTGGATTTATCTAGAGCAGGGGTAGGCAACCTGCGGTCCTCCAGCTGTTGTAAAACTACAAGTCCCATCATACCTCTGGGAGTAATTGTACCTGTCAGCCTTGCAACGCCTCATGGGAAATGTAGTTCTACAACAGCTGGAGGGCTACAGGTTGCCTACCCCTGATCTAGAGGTTGCTAGGGGTTCCTTAACCACCTTGTGTATTTACGTCCTGCAGAACGGGAGCTCGCAGCGCGGCCACGCGGCGCGCTGCTGCTGGATCCTGTGATCATTATGATCACAGGATCCAGCTGAGCAGAGATCGGGATACGGGCGCAGTGACTGGCCCTCCCGATCATGTGACGGCTGTGTCCAATCACAGCCGTCACATTGTAAACAGAGACGAGCGTCTCTGTGACAGTTCTCCCCCCGCCGAGCTCAGTGCGGGGGGGGGGGAGGGGGGAATCTGGATGAGGATTTCATGCAGAAAACTGTCACAGATCGCCCCCCACACAGTGCACCAAGCACACTGATACCCCTGTCCCCATACACATAAGTGTCCCCATAAAACAGCCCCCAAACATCTGTCTGTCCCCATCACATCTGTCTGTCCGCCAACACCAAATAAACTCCGATTTGGGTTATTTTTACCAAAGAAATGTAGCAGTATCATTTTTGGTCAAAATTAATGAAGAGAAATTACTTATTTGCAAAATGTTATAACAGAAACGCAGAAAAATGCATTGTTTCAGTCTTTTTTTAATTTATAGCGCAAAAAATAAAAAACCCAGGGGTGATTAAATACCACCAAAAGAAAGCTCTATTTGTGTGAAAAAAATGATAAAAATTTCATATGGGTGCAGTGTCGCATGACCGCGCAATTGTCATTCAAACTGCAACAGCGCTGAAAGCTGAAAATTGGTCCGGGAAGGAAGGGGTTTTAAGTGCCCAGTATTGAAGGGGTTAAGCTGTGGCTGAATGGCCTTGCATCTGGTGGTGCCTGCATAGTTCCGAGTCCATTGCCAATTGGTGAAACCATCATCATGACACCAAAGATCTTTTTAGCTATCTGTAAGGGTGGCATTGCCCCCCACTCTAAGGGGAACATTCTGTCCACTGTAACCCAAATGGAATCATTTTAGTAGATGTTCCCCGAGAAAATCGTATCGGGGGTTCCTCTGGGACGAAAAGGTTGAGAAAGACTGATAGTTTTCTTATAATGTCAAATATTTTCATATCTTGAGAAATGGAAAGTGAAATCATCTACTGTGTGGTATATATATATTTATGTATTGATTGATTTTTTTAGGGCCCATTGGGATCTATGTGTGTAGAGAGGTAGGTTTTATTGTGCAAGTGCATTTCTGCTGCATGTAGACTTGTGCTATTGACTCACGTTGACGCACATTTTCAATGCGTTTTTGATTTTAGGATATGGAGTGAAGTGAACAGCCAATGACCAAGGCGCTGCCAACACATCACTGCTAATGCTATATGCATTTGGATGCGCTGGTAGGGTTGCCACCTCATCCCTTTAATCCAGGACACCTATGAATTACACAGGTTGTTGTTCTGAGGATAATTTAATGCAGTGAGTTTAATTACCACCTTAATCAGTCACAGAACAACCTCTGTAATTAATGTGTCCTGGATTAAAGGGAGGATGTGGCAACCCTATGCGCTGGGCTTGACTTATGAACCTCAATTTCTTTTAATTATGGAGCCCCACTGTGTCTTGCTTGTTGAATGCCTGTGAACAAAAAAAGATACTCTGGCACTGCACTCTGGTCTACCTAGGCTGATGCCAGATGGACCCTGCTCCTTAGGGACCTTCCAAAGATGGTCCACCAGGTGCTTGGTGAAGGCTCTCCCAAAGAGAGACCCCCTTGTGGGAAGAGGAGAAAGACCCAAGGGCCACAGATCCTCTCTCCAACATCATGGCAGCCCCAACACCCCTATACCCTCCTTCTCTGTGAGTGAGAAGGAAAACAACCCACGCATGCAGTGTAAGTGCCTGAGATAAATACATGCATAAATAAAATATAAAAAAGTGCAATGCGCAGAACACAAGTCGGGCCTTCTGGCCGGTGTAGCAATTGCTTTGAACTAACCAGAAGGCCAGCTTCTGATGACGTCACATCGATGACGAAACGCGTCAAGCTAGGACGCACGGTGTGCTATGCAGAGCTCTAGGTGGAACGCACGCTAACACCTGGGCGGTTTTTAACGCTGAAACGGAAGCCTGCATAGGATGGTTTTTTCATGTTTTTTTCTATATGCTGAACCTGCTTGAAGGCTTTAAATAAAATTATAAAGACGTTTTTACGCTATGATGAGTCCGTCTTTTGTTTTTTCCTTTTACTCTGCCACGAGTTCTAAACCCTGGAGTCACGGATTGCTGTGAGGAGGGAACGAGTGGAGCTGGCCGGTGGATTCCTCGGTCACAGAGACCCCCTAAGCCTCATTGGACTTCTCTTGTTATAGGACAGGGATATGCAATTAGCGGACCTCCAGCTGTTGCAGAACTACAAGTCCCATGAGGCATAGCAAGACTGACAGCCACAAGCATGACACCCAGAGGCAGGGGCATGATGGGACTTGTAGTTTTGCAACAGCTGGAGGTCCGCTAATTGCATATCCCTGCTATAGGACAATGAGGGTCAACCTCACGTCACTTGCGCAAGGTTTTTTTTGGGAGCACATTGAACGACGTTCCAGTCCCTGTGGGAGATACACGGCGGGAGTCACGTGAACTAGAGAGAACTTTTTCACATTTGATACCATAGGACATACGAGCACAAGGAATTCTACATTTAAATTAGGAATTTGAGGAAGGCTTTTAACTTTTATAATAAGTCTGGGGCCAGTTACTCAAAAAGTATTGAAGCCGCCAGTGGGTCAGGCCAGGTAACTAGCATTTTAGCAAAGGAAGTAACAGAGACCCACATGCCTTATATGTGCCACCAGAACTCGATAAAACAGTGGACTTGCGCATGGCTGAAAATGTTTTGTGGTTTTTTTTTCGTTATTTGGAAATTTGGAATTTGGAAATTTGGAAAATTCGGAATTTGGAAATTTGCGGTAATTTGGCAACTGCGGTAATTCTGAAATTCGCTGTAATGCGGCAATTGCAGCAATTCGGAAATTTGCGGTAATTCGGAAATTTGCGGTAATTCGGCAATTGCGGTAATTCTGAAATTTGGCAATCGGAACAGGCAAAAATCGGAAATTCATAGCATTTCGGAAATTCGCGGTAATTCAGCAATTGCGGTAATTCTGAAATTCGGCAATCGGAACAGCCGAAAATCCGAAATTCGGAAATCCGAAAATTCGAAAGCAGCAAAGAACGTTTGAAATAATAACTAACTAATAAATAACTATTAAATTATAGGTATTGGAATTTCGTTGAAAATTTGGCTGTTAGCGAACGTAACCTCCCTGGTGGGATGATGATGTCAGATTTTTGCGTCTAAAAGACGTACTTTTTTTTGCATAGAAATTTGGCGTTTTATATTGCAGGCCTGTAATTCTTAGGAATAACTCACTTAAATCTGTCCAAACAACAGTCTAGTAGACATCCCGGGTATGATAAAGTTTTAAACACAAAATCATAAATTATAATATGATAAATAAAATATATATAAATAATAAATATGATAAATAACTATAAATAATTATCAAAAATAATAATATAATAGTAATAAAATTTATTCAATAATGTAATCAAATCAAAAACACAGAAATTTGCTCAGTTGCAGAATTGTCGCTGTCGTCGCTTTCAGTGTCTGATGATAAATTTCCCCAACCAATCAGCATCACTCAATTCTGCAAATGATTCTTTTTTACTATCGCTGTTTTCTAGGTGGTCAAAAAACACTTTTGACGTAAAGGGACGCATTGTTTGGTTGCCATGGACGTTCTCAAGTTTCCAGGCAGAAAGAATGACATTTATTATATAAACGTGCATGCAGGGCACTGGGCAAACCACTAGGGACAGGGGCGTAACGATAGGGGTTGCAGGGGTTGCAATTGCAACCGGGCCCCATGGTCCAGGGGGCCCATGTGCCTCCCTTGTACACCTGAATAGGAGGGATGGCGGGGGCGGCATTTAGGGGACCCAATCTCCTCCATTTTCCTCTATCCAGTTTACTTGTCTTCTGCTGTTCCCAGGGCCCCTGTGTGCTTCCCTGGTCCCCCTGGGGCCTGCTGCAGAACTTGTGAAAGGGCCCCACTGCAGTAATAAAGGGACCCACAATAGGAGTAAAGGGCCCCAGCATCAGTGGGAAGAGGGAAGGGCCCTGTTCAGGGGGCCCTTCATAATTTCTTGCACCGGGGCCCTGAAGGTTCTAGTTACGCCTCTGACTAGGGACAAAGGGGATGTGAAATGATTTCATACAGCAATGTAATCTATAAGATAACAGTGTACTGAATGTGTTATGTGTGTTTCACTTTTTGAATTTGCCGCCGGTCTCCGCAGGGGACGCTCGCAGGGAACGGAGCCTGGCACACAGAGGCATCGGGCAGAGGACACAGCCCACAGACACTGCGGGGGACATCGCTGGATCCAGGGGACAAGGTGAGTAACACTGCCTGGATCCAGCGATGCGATCCCCAGTGTGGCTCGGGGTTACCGCTCTTGGTACAGAAAATCCACCCCGAGCCGCACTCGGGAAAACCGCCAGGGGCGTTAAATATGAAATTTATCACTAACAGCCATATTTTCAAGGAAATTCCAATACCTATAATTTAATAGTTATTTATTAGTTAGTTATTATTTCAAAGGTTCTTTGTTATTTATGAATTTTCGGATTTCCGAATTTTTGAATTTCGGATTTTCAGCTGTTCCGATTACCAAATTTGCGCAATTGCTGAATTACCACAAATTTCTGAATTACCACAATTACTGCAATTGCCAAATTACCACAATGGACAAATTACCACAAATTTCGAAACTTCCGAATTACTGCAATTTGCCAAAATACCACGAATTTCTGAATTACCGCATTTGTCAGATTACCGCAATTGCCCAATTACCACAAATTTCCGAATTACTGCAATTACCACAATTGCCGAATTACCACGATTCGGAAAAACGGAAATTCGGAATTCGACCGAATTGCCGAACTTTGCAGAATTCGGTAAAAACATAATTCGGAACGAAACAAATTGCACAAGCTTATAAAAGAGTAAATCTCCTAATGGGGACACCTATTATGGTGACAACTGTCTGAAATCTGGTAGAATTTCACTAGAAAATGGCCTTCTTTGAAATTTTTCATTTTATTTTCTAATAGCGTGCTCAAATGGAGGAGATTTGTTTTTATAGTAGCGACAAGGAATCGAAGGAGAAGGATAGACATTTTTTTTTCCTCGGATTCAGGTGGTCCTCAAAGGTCTGAGGGGTCAGACTGAAAAACCAGATTGGAGACCCCTTAAAAGTGACTTGATATCCACCGGAAATAGAGAGGGGAGAGACAGCAGAGCCTTTATAGCAGAGATAAGCAATTAGCGGACCTCCAGCTGTTGCAAAACTACAAGTCCCATCATGCCTCTGCCTCTGGGTGTCATGCTTGTGGCTGTCAGAGTCTTGCTTTGCCTCATGGGACTTGTAGTTCTGCAACAGCTGGAGGTCCGCTATTTGCATATCCCTGCTTTATTGCGTAGTAAGTATCTAAATGTAGGTATTTCCTTAACCAGGAGAAATGGAAAAAAGAAAAACACGAATGACTTCCATCTGGTGAGGTTGCGTTGACCCAGGGAGGTAGAACAACGCAACCTTCTGTGAACACAGGAAGAGAAAAGGCCCCGTCTTCAGACGGGGGTGAAATTGGTTGCTCTCGATGGCGTGGGGGGTCCCAATCCTCGACCCTCTAAGGGTCCTCAGGTGGGCATTGAACTGTAGGATGAAGGGATGTAAAAAGCCAGCCGGTGAAAAAAGGCGCCCAGTGTGGTGCGTCTAAGGATAGGTTGGTCCAGGGGTAGGGAACCCGCAGCTCTCCAGCTGTTGTAGAACTACATTTCCCATGAGGCATTGCAAGGCTGATGGATACAATTACTTCCAGAAGCATGATGGGAAATGTAGTTCTACAACAGCTGGAGAGCCGCGGGTTCCCTACCCCTGAGAAGAAGAAGCAAAAAAGGCCGACCATGCCCGGTGAAAATGTCTTTCTTGCATTACGTTATACCACGGCTACTATAGCCGTAATTGTAAGGGAATCTTTTACACTAATCGTACCCAAGTTGATCATTCGATCAGCTTGGTACATTCAGCCTGCCCATTAACGGGTTCAAATCTTGGCCTGCTGAACTGGCCAAGATGTGAACCGTGTGTGGCTGGTCTAAGTGAAGTCAACCTATCTGAGGATCATCCAACTTGATGACTCCTCCCTGATCCTGGGGGACACCACATCGAGCGCCCCTTCCATTCCTTTCACCAATGGACTTTTTACCTCCGCTAAACCATAACAGAAAATGTTTCCGGTTTCTGACCATGAATGTGAATTTTCTTCCATGCATCCCAAAATTGAAGGTTAAAATTCACATCATTGCCATGGCAATCAAATGAAAAATTTTCAGGACTTTTATACAAAATTCGTATTTTTATTATCAAACGCTCTGAAGCCTCGTACACACAGGACGACGGTCGTACATACGATCGTCGCAAATTGTATGTTGCATAATGTAACTTGCATACTGACTGCACTACACGATCGTACGACCACAGAAAGAACGTTCAGGTGCATGTAATTAGCATCCAGCCGTTCCTGACTTCTGAGCATGCGTGTTTTGCACAATACAACTTTGTTGTACCAACTTCTCTGTACACACGATACAACGGTCGTATGAGCGCTTGTTGGTACGACCAAGTTTTCTAGTCTGCTCATACAGCTCCCCTTGTACGACCGTCGTATATTCGGCTGTTCTAATCGCGCATACGAACGATCGATATCGCATACAACGGTCGTTAGTATGACCTGTTGAATGCGATCGTCGTCCCGTGTGTACGAGGCTTAACAAACAATCTTTATGCCATCAATCCCACGAAAATTACATGGCCAGTTTAAAAAGGGATTTTGGGGGGGTCTCCTCTCAGTTCCTGTTGTGTCTATAGCAGTGGTCCTCAACGTCAGTCCTCAAGTATCCCCCAACGGGCCATGTTTTCCGTTTTTTTGTAGAAAATAAAAGATGAGCCGGCACACTGGAATCATGTCCAATACGGTCTAGTTTATTGCTGCATGGTGAGGTCAACCACTTGCCGACCGCCAACCGCAGGTTGACGGTGACAAGGTGGCTCGATATCGCAAACCGCGCTGCGAGATCACGCACTGTGAGTGTGCGCCGCTGGAGGCGCGCTCGCACGCTCACTGTGTTTGGGGGGGCCAGGGAGCGAGTAGGGAGGACTCGATCTCCGCCAGCTACCCGCGATGGCTCCCCCGCAGTGAAAGAACGGAGATCCGTGCATGTAAACACGGATCTCCGTTCTGACAGAGGGGGAAGGGCTGTGATCACAGGCTTCCTGTATATGGGAGCCGTGATCACTCCCCTCCCCCTGCCAGTCAAACACCAATACAGTTAGAACACGCCCAGGGAACACAGTTAACCCTTAGAGCGCCCCCCAGGTTAACCCCTTCACTGCCAATGACATTTACACAATAATCAGTGCGTTTTCATAGCACTGATCGCTCTATAAATGCCAATGGTCCCAAAAAAGTGTCAAAATGGTCCGACATGTCCGCCGCAATATCGCAGTACCGCTAAAAATCGCAGATCGCCGCCATTACTAGTAAAAAATTTTTAAAATATTAAAAAGCCCATAAATGAATTCTGATCGTCCGTAAACATGGCCACTTTTGCGCAAACCAATCAATAAACGCCGATTGCGATTTTTTTTTAATCACAAATATGAGGAAGAATATAAATCGGCCAAAACAGATGAAAAAAAATGTTTTTAGATTTTTTTTTGGATTTGTATTTTAGCAAAAAGTAAGAAATTTGGGGGGTTTTTTTTGCAAAATTGTCGCTCTTTTTTTGTTTATAGCGGCGATCAGAAATGACGCAGCGATGATCAAATACCACCAAAAGAAAGCTCTATTTGTGGGAAAAAAAGGCTGCAAATTTTGTTTGGGTACAACGTCGCACGACCGCGCAATTGTCAGTTAAAGCGGCGCAGTGCCGAATCACAAAAAGTGCTCTGGTCCTAAAGTGGGAAATCCTTCCGGGGCTGAAGTGGTTAAAGCAGTACAAGCCGACGCGTTTCGGCAACCAACGTGCCTTGATCACAGCAACAGAACAAGGCACTTTGGTTGCCGAAACGCGTCAGCTAGGGTTGCCACATCATCCCTTTAATCCAGGACACATATGAATTACACAGGTTGTCCTGTGGCTGATTAAGGTGGTAATTAAACTCATTTGGTGCCTCATCTGCATTAAATCAGCCACAGAACAACCTGTGTAATTCATATGTGTCCTGGATTAAAGGGATAATGTGGCAACCCTAGCTGACGCGTTTCGGCAACCAAAGTGCCTTGTTCTGTTGCTGTGATCAAGGCACGTTGGTTGCCGAAACGCGTCGGCTTGTACTGCTTTAACCTAACCATGCAGCAATAAACTAGAAGATTGGACTTGATTCCATCTCTTATCTTGCTGTTGGAGTGTTGGGAGGACGCTCATGAAGCCGAGGTTGGGTGGAGGACTTGATTGTCTTCTTGGTTCCTCTCACAAGATAGAGCGGGGTATCCTGCTGGCGAACATGTTTTCAGGTTTTCCTTTACTTTAACCGCTTAAAGACCAGCCTCCGCAGTTATACTGAAGCAGGTTACGCGAATCGCTGTCATTGAACGTCGCGGGCCCCGGAGCCGGGGGTGCGATGTCCGCCGGCCACCCGCGATCGCTCCACACAGAGGCAGGTAAACACAGCAGATCCCCATTCTGACAGGGGGGCTCAGAGTGATCGTTTGTTCCCAGTGATCAGGAACAGCGATCTCTCTCCTCCCCCAGTCAGCCCAGCCCCCCCATACAGTAAGAAACACCTCCCAGGGATCACATATAACCCCTTGATCGCCCCCTAGTGTTAACCCCTTCCCGGCCCCTATCATTTATACCAGCAGTAGGCAACCTCTAGCTGTTGTGGAACTACATTTCCCATGAGGCATTGCAAGGCTGGCAGTTACAATTACTCCCAGAGGCATGATGGGACTTGTAGTTCTGCAACAGCTGGAGGGCCCCAGGTTGCCTACCCCTGATTTATATAGTAATCAGTGCATTTTTTATAGCTCTGATCGCTGTGTAAATGTCAGTGGTCCAAAAAAAGTGTCCGATCTGTCCGCCCCAATGTCGCAGTCAAAATCGCTGATCGCCACCATTACTAGTAAGAAAAAAATAATAATAATAAAAATACCATAAATCCATCCTCTATTTTGTAGACGCTATACGCAACTCAATCAATAAACGCCTATTTCGGATTTTTTTTTTTTTTTTTACCAAAAATATGTCGAATATATCGGCCTAAACCGAGGAAGAAATTTGTTTTTTTAATTTTTTTTTTGGGGGGATATTCATTATAGCAAATAGTAAAAAATATTATTTCATTTTTTTTTTCAAAATTGTCGCTCTTTTTTTTTTTTTGTTTAAAAAAAAAAAAAACGCAGAGGTGATCAAAAATGACGCACGACCGCGCAATTGTCAGTTAAAGCGATCGCAAAAGATGGGCTGGTCATTAAGGGGGTAAATCCTTCATCCAAAATAAAAAAAAAATAAAAAAAAGTTTAGGCTTTCAAGATGCCCTTCTAAATTTAAAAGATTTATTTTCCAAGGTCGTAAGGGCGCGGTTCTCCGCCATAAATCTGCATTAGGACGCGGCAGAAAATCCGGTGGTACATTTTATTCCTGAGAGTTCCACGTCCCCTGCCTCTTCCCCGAGTCTCCTCTTACCTTCATCGATCGAACATATGAGGCGTGTATTTGGGGCTCCCGGCTATTTTAAAGCGAGATCTCTATATATAGGATGAGACAGGTGCCTCGGATCCCGTGATTTATACCTCCGAAAGTGAAAGGGAGATCTCCTACTGTGAAGTCACGGCAATTAGCGAGTCTATGGGGAGCCGGCCACCTCCCGTTCCCAGAAATACCGACAGCTAAGGCTCCATGCACGCCGTGTCTGATAAACGACCGTTTTTGGGAGTTTTGGCGTTTTTTTTTTTTTTAACAGCCCAAAAACGCCCCTTTATGTTATCCGATGCGTCCATGCACACGTGGTCGTTAATTGCCTTTTATCAGCAGTGGCGTTTTTGGGCTGTTCTCTGAACGCCCTGGATTGGCGTTCAAAAAAGTCGTTCTTTTGACCACCAAAAAAACGCCCGACGCCGCTAAACGCTCATTAACGCCGGTAAACGACGTTTTTTGCAGTCCATGGAAGCCAATGAAGAAAAAAAAAAAAAAAACGCCCAAAAACGCAGACGCCGATTAACGCCGCTTACAAAAGGCTGGAAAAGAACGTTTTGTAAGCAGCGTCTCCTGCCCGACGCCCAGAGAGCGCCCAGTGTGCATGGAGCCCAAGGAGGGTCGTCCGTCCATTGCGCTCATCGCTCATCCGTGTTATTATTTCCCTATTCCCTACGGATATCCTAACTTATATTAGCAAGTTGGATTATCCGCTATCAACACCCCCATTGTTTGCATTAAATCGAATTCTAATCGAATATTCCCTTCAAAATCATTGCAAATTTTTGATGCCTATAAGAAATTTCTATGGTCCAACCTCTTCCTTTACATTACAAGAATGACGTCCGCTACTAACAATACATTAACCACTTGACCTCCGGAAAATTTACCCCCCCCCACCCTTTCATGACCAGGCCATTTTCTGCGATACGGCACTGTGTCGCTTTAATTGAAAATTGCGCAGTCGTGCGACGTTGTACGCAAATAAAATTTAAGTCCTTTCCTACAAATAGAGCTTTCCTTTGGTGGTGTTTGATCCCCTCTGCGGGTTTTATTTTTTGTGCACTAAGCAAGAAAAGAGCGACAATTTTGAAAAAAAAAAAAAAATTTTTTTTTTACTTAATTCTATAAAATATCTAAAAGAAAAAAGGGAAAAAAAAACAAATTTCTTCATCAATTTAGGCCAAACAGATCACAACTTTTCACACAAACAGAGGTTTATTTTGGTGGTATTTAATCACCACTGGTTTTTTTTTATTTATTTTTTTTGTGCTATAAAAGACTGAATATTTTGAAAAAAAAAACAATTTTTTTACTTTATTCTATAAAACATCCAATAAAAAAGGAAAAAAAAACAGAATTTCTTCATCAATTTAGGCCAAACATATCACAACTTTTCACACAAATAGCACAAAAAAATAAATAAAAAAAAAAACAGTGGTGATTAAATACCACCAAAATAAACCTCTATAAAAGACTGAATATTTTGAAAAAAAAAAAACATTTTTTTTTACTTTATTCTATAAAACATCCAATAAAAAAAGGATAAAAAACGAATTTATTCATCAATTTAGGCCAAACACATCACAACTTTTCACACAAATAGAGGTTTATTTTGGTGGTATTTAATCACCACTGTTTTTTTTTTTTTGTGCTATAAAAGACTGAATATTTTGGAAAAAAAAAAACTATATTTTTTACTTTATTCTATAAAACACATCCAATAAAAATATTTAACAAAAATTCACATTTCTTCATCAATTTAGGCCAATATGTATTCTGCTATGTATTTTTGGTAAAAAAAGAAAAAAAATCCTAATTGTATTAGGATTGTTTTTGATTTGTTTGTACAAAAGTTATAACATCTACAAACTATGCAAAATTATACTGTTTCTTTTTTTTTTTTTTTGCGGCTTATTATTGTTTTTTTTTTTCATAGGAATTTTACAAAACTGACAGTGAAAAAAAAAAAAGTTAAAATTGACCTCCAGGAAGATTTAGTCCCCCCCCCCCCCCCTTCATGACCATGCCATATTTTGCTTATTGGCACTGCGTTACTTTACTTGGTAATTGCGCAGTTGTGCAACGTTGTACCCAAAATGAAATTTCATATCATTTTTTTTTTACACAAATAGAGGTTTCTTTAGGTGGCATTTAATCACCACTGTTTTTATTTTTATTTTTTTGTGCTCTAAAAGACTGAATATTTTGAGAAAAAAAAATATTGTTTACTTCATTCAATAAAACACATCCAATAAAAATATTTAACAAAAATTCACATTTCTTCATAAATTTAGGCCAATGTGGATTCGTCTACATATTTTTGGTATAAAAAAAAAATCCCAATAAGCGTATATTGATTGGTTTGCCCAAAAGTTATAACGTCTACAAACTATGTATTATTAAACTGTATTTCTTTTTTTTTTTGTGTGTTTGCAGCTTATTATTGTTCTTGATGCGCAAACGTTTTATCTATAACTCATTAATTTATGGGGTTTTTATTCACAGGAATTTTAGCGGGATTGCGATATTGCGGAGGACAATCTGACACTTTGTGTGCTAAAAATATGCACTGTCACTGTACTGACACTGACCGGGAAGGGGTTATACATCTATGGCAATCAAAGTGTTAAATGTGTGCCTAGCCGGTGTTTTTGTGCACCATCAGTGGTGTATCATCCATGGGTGCAGGGTGTTCACTCAACACGGGCCCTGAGGGGTGGGGAGGCCCACTGTGCCCTGACCTACACTGCACCCATGGATGATCTCTCCCTAGTTGACAGCCGGGGATGATCGGTGCGGCGTGGGCTTGCACGCGGGCCCACCAAGTTCATGATACGCCCCTGTGCACCATGTTCTGTTTTTACTAAGGGATGTGATGGATTTTGTTCCCTGTTTGGCAGGGAAAGAAAATCCATCACATCCCCCGCTGTCAGGACGAAGCTCTGCCTTGTTTACATTGGAAGAGCCCCGTCCAGCCTCTCTTCTCAACAGCGGGTGCTGGCAGACATTCGTTAGTTGGCACCCACCGATCGGCTGCTGCTGTGACTAATCCCATGATAAGAGCCCCATAGGCGGAAAGTGCAGAATCGCGTGTATACAGTATATATATATATAGGTGATTCTGCACAGAACCAGCACCCTGCAGCAGTAAATCTGCTATGGGGCGGTCATTAAGAATACTTTACTTGTGTGACTGAAGACTGGAAATGATAATACTGAGAGATTTCACTTCCCCCTAATTTTCCCAAAATTGGGAGGTGAAATTAACCGCTTCCTGTCCTTAGGTTGTTTATAAACGGCCTCAGGTTGAAGTGGTTATACCAAGGATCATGGCTGAGGCTACAACCATGGTCCCCAGTATCATTTATTTCAGCCGATGATTCCCTACAATGTAAAAGTGGTCTGAGCAGCTATAGATCTCAGTTCGATCTTTGGAGGCCAGAGGAGAGATCGGGGGTCTAACAGACCCCAGATCTCTCCAAAAAAGAGGACCTGTCAAGGGCCCAGGCTATCACAAGGGATGTTGTTCATCTCTTGTAATAGCAATAAAGCTGATCCTAAAAAAAAAAGAAAATGAATGGTACAATATTATTTAAAAAAATAAATAATAAATAAATAAATAATTAAAAAAAATTAAGAAATAACAAAAAGATTTTTAAAAAAATGTAAAGCACCCTTTCCCCCGTGCTCATGCGCAAAAGAGAGCGCACATGTAGGTGGAAGGTGGAGGAGCGCAAGGTCTCTAACATCCACCAGCTCTGTGATGTCATCATGGAGGAGGGGAAGAGGACTCCAATGCCAACCTGTGAAGCTCTAGTGACCTCCATGCCCAAGAGGGTTAAGGCAGTGCTGGAAAATAATGGTGGCCACACAAAATATTGACACTTTTGGCCCAATTTGGACATTTGGCAAAGTGGCACTCACCCCTGTACACCCCAATACATATATGAAAACTCCTCCATGAAGACATCACGGAGCTGGTGGATGTTAGAGACCTTGCGCTCCTCTTTCTTCCGTTTGAGGAGCCCCACAGATGCTCAATAGGGTTTAGGTCTGGAGATGCTTGGCCAGTCCATCACCTTTACCCTCAGCTTCCTTAGCAAGGCAGTGGTCGTCTTGGAGGTGTTTGGGGTCGTTATGTTGGAATACTGCCCTGCGACCCAGTCTCCGAAGGGAAGGGATCATGCTCTGCTTCAGTATGTCACAGTACATGTTGGCATTTATGGTTCCCTTAATGAACTGTAGGTGCCCAGTGCCGGCAACACTCATTCATCCCCAGACCATGACACTCCCACCACCATGCTTGACTGTAGGCAAGACACACTTGTCTTTGTACTCCTCACCTGGTTGCCACCACACACGCTTGACACCATCTGAACCAAATAAGTTTATCTTGGTCTCATCAGACCACAGGGCATGGTTCCAGTAATCCATGTCCTTAGTCTGCTTGTCTTCAGCTTTCTTGTGCGTCATCTTTAGAAGAGGCTTCCTTCTGGGACGACAGCCATGCAGACCAATTTGATGCAGTGTGCGGCGTATGGTCTGAGCACTGACAGGCTGATCCCCCACCCCTTCAACCTCTGCAGCAATGCTGGCAGCACTCATACGTCTATTTCCCAAAGACAACCTCTGGATATGACGCTGAGCACGTGCACTCAACTTCTTTGGTCGACCATGGCGAAGCGCTGTTCTGAGTGGAACCTCTCCTGTCACACCGCTGTATGGTCTTGGCCACCGTGCTGCAGCTCAGTTTCAGGGTCTTGGCAATCTTCTTATAGCCTAGCCCATCTTTATGTAAAGCAGCAATTCTTTTTTTCAGATCCTCAGAGAGTTCTTTGTCATGAGGTGCCATGTTGAACTTCCAGTGACCAGTATGAGAGAGTGAGAGTAATAACACCAAATTTAACACACCTGCTCCCCATTCACACCTGAGACCTTGTAACACTAACAAGTCACATGACATCGGGGAGGGAAAATGGCTAATTAGGCCCAATTTGGACATTTTCACTTAGGGGTGTACTTTTGTTGCCAGCGGTTTAGACATTAACCACTTCAACCCCGGAAGTATTTCACACTGTAGGACCAGAGCACTTTTTGTGATTCGGCACTGCTACGCTTTAACTGACAATTGCGCGGTCATGCGACGTTGTACCCAAACTAAATTTGCGTCCTTTTTTTCCCACAAATAGAGCTTTCTTTTGGTGGTATTTCAACCCCTCTGCGTCATTTCTGATCGCCGCTATAAACAAAAGAAGAGCGACAATTTTGTAAAAAAAAAACAAATTTCTTACTTTTTGCTAAAATACAAATCCCCGAAAAAAATACAAAAAAAACATTTTTTTTCATCAGTTTTGGCCGATTTATATTCTTCCTCCTATTTGTGATAAAAAAAAATCGCAATCAGCGTTTATGAATTGGTTTGCGCAAAAGTGGCTGCATTTACGGACGATGAGAATTCATTTCTGGGGTTTTTATTTATTTATTTATTTTACCAGTAATGGCAGCGATCTGCGATTTTTAGCGGTACTGCGATATTGCGGCGGACACGTTGGACCATTATTACACTTTTTTGGGACCATTGGCATTTATACAGCGATCACTGCTATAAAAATGCACTGATTACTGTGTAAATGCCATTGGCAGTGAAGGGGTTAACCTGGGGGGCGCTCTAAGGGTTAACTGTGTTCCCTGGGCGTGTTCTAACTGTATTAGTGTTTGACTGGCAGGGGGATGGGAGTGATCACGGCTTGCATATAGAGGAAGGCAGCCCTTCCCCCCTCTCATAGAATGGAGATCCGTGTTTACATGCACGGATCTCCGTTCTTTCACGCGCATCGCGGGTAGCCGTCGGAGATCGAGTCCGCCCTACCCGCTCCCTGCCCCCCCCTGGACACAGTGCCTCCAGCGGCGCGCACGCTCACAGTGCACGATCTCGCAGCCACCGTCATATGACGGCGCTTTGCGATATCGAGCCACCTTGTCGCCGTCAACCTGCGGTTGGTGGTCGGCAAGTGGTTAAAGGCTGTGTGTTGAGTTATTTTGAGGGGACAGCAAATTTACACCGTTATACAAGCTGTACACTCACTACTTTACATTGTAGCAAAGTGTCATTTCTTCAGTGTTGTCACATGAAAAGATAGAATAAAATATTTACACAAATGTGAGGGGTGTACTTACTTTTGTGAGATACTGGATATTATGGCATTGCTGTAGATAAAAAGTATCGTGTTTGCAACAAACAAAAGAATTAAAACAATGTTTTAATTTAAAGAACTAAAATGGAAATAAACAGCAGGAAAATAATATTTAAGAGGTGAAGAGGAAGATAGGTCATGGGGTAATTTTTTGTTTTTGAATATGGAACTTCCCTTTGATTTGCAGATGAATGAATCAAAGTAGATAAAGTAACAATGTTTTATTCTCTTGTATGAAAAACGTTTATCCATTTCAGTGTCGGAGGAGCTGGTTTTCGATAGCAGACGCTGCTGTACACGGTAACTCCTGCTGTCATTTTGACAGCCAGGGATTGCTGGCATGCATGTGTCAGACAAGGACCAATCATTATTTTATAATATAATATTTATTACACGCTAAGAGTGTTTGCAGCTTATTGCAGCGCAAAGTTTCATCTGTAACTAATTCATTTATGGGGGGGTTTTTTTTTTCAAAGAAATTTTACAAAACTGACAGTGGGAAAAAAAAAAAATTAAAGTAGACGCATTGATTATTCAGGAAAAAGGGAAAGAACACAAAAAAACGAAATGATCAAAAATTCCACCACAAATCTAAGATTTATCTGAGTAGCCCAATGAGCAAGCTGGGATTTTCTGCTTTGGGGAAATTTTGAGGCGTGGCCTCAGATTCCTTGCCGGTCGGTGAAGAAAGGAAAAGTCTGATATTTGGTGGGCGGAGCTCTCTGTATTTATCAATCAATAGGAAAGTCACTGGCCGGGGTCAGAACACCAAAACCAAGGAAATATATTGTGATGGGAGGGAGCTAATATACATTTCTGACTCTCCTCCTTCTTATACATTTACTAATAAAATGACAAAAATAAAGATTTGAGGCCTCGCGCCCCAGACTGTATGATAGAGAGAAATATAGATCCATAGATGACAAGCAGTCATGGTAGGAGAGTGTAGGGAAGAAGATAGAAGGGGTGTAATAATTTGGCTTCCAGAAATATTTGCCAGCTGAAGGGGGACTCCATCCTTTACTAGTTCCACATTTTGTGATTTACATTTTGTTCAGATTTAAAAGGAGGACTCTGATGTAAGGAGGGGCTCTAAGGGGACCCTGATAAGAACTGTAAGGGGGGACTCTGATAGGAAGGAACCCTGATGTAAGGGGGGACTCTAAGGGGACCCTGATAGGAGCCATGATGTAAGGGGGGACTCTGATGGGGACCCTGATAGGAACCTTAATATAAGGGGGGACTCTAAAGGAGACTCTAATAGGAACTTTAATATAAGGGGGGACTCTGATGGAGACCATGATAGCAACCCTGATGTAAAGGGGGGCCTGACGGGGACTCTGATAGGAACCCTGATGTAAGGGGGGACTCTGATGGGAACCCTGAAAGGAACCCTGATGTAAGGAGGGACTCTGATGGGGATCCAGATAGGAACCCTGATGTGAGGGGGGACTCTGATGGAGACCCTGATAGGAACTCTGATGTAAGGGGGGACCTGATGGGGGCCCAGATAGGAACCCTGATGTAAGGGGGGACTCTGATGGGGACCCAGATAGGAACACTGATGTAAGGGAGGACTCTGATGGGGGCCCAGATAGGAACCCTGATGTAAGGGGGGACTCTGATGGTGACCCTGATAGGAACCTTAATATAAGGGGGACTCTGATGGGGACCCTGATAGGAACCCTGATGTAAGGGGGACTCTGATGGGGACCCAGATAGGAACCTTAATATAAGGGGGACTCTGATGGGGACCCTGATAGGAACCCTGATGTAAGGGGGACCCTGATGGGGACTCTGATAGGAACCTTAATATAAGGGGGGACTCTGATGAGGACTTTGATGTAAGATTGGAGAATTACATGTGTAATCTGTTTGTGACCCCTAACAATGAACTCTCATTTGCGCCCTAATGGTCTGTTAAATATACCACTAAGTGTTTTATTATATCTGTTCAGTAAGTGCAAAAATAAAACTTGATCCTGCCAGGAAGCCAGAGAGCTAATAACTTCCTGTTCTCTCTGTCGGTGCTGGACATTTATCAGTTACACTGTTGGCAGCTCTTTCTGTGGGGGGCACGGGACACTACTGTGAGGGGGGTGGGTGATGTAACTTGGGCAGAATATACTGCTATGGGGTTGGGGGAAGAGGGGCAAAGAGCACTACAGTGGGGTGGTGGTGAGAAGGGGAGCAGAGGACAAGGCTTTGGGGCACAGGACACTGCTGTGGGTGACAGAGGGGCAGAGAACACTACAGGGGACACTACTGTGTGAGGGGCAAAGGGTCAGAGGACACTGCTGTGGGGGGGCAGAATACATTGCTGAGGAGGATGGGGGGGCACGGGACAATGTGGGCAGTGATGTGAAGGGCGGCAGAGGGCACTACTGCAGGGGATGGGGGGGGCACAGGAGACTACTGTGGAAGGGAGTGATGTGAAGGGGGGCAGAGGACACTACTATAACACACACTATACGTTCTTCATGCTGTCTTTTTATTGAGGTCTTAAAGTGTTACTAAACCCACAACAGTAAAATCTGTCTGTATATGCAGAATAGCATGCTGGATATACTCACTGTGGAACTTAAGGGGTTAATCCTCTGTATTGTGTAAAAAGGATGTTTAATCTTGCATGGCCAGATACTTCCCTCTTGCCCAGTCTACTATATTAGACTATACTACATGCAGGCAGGGTGGAAAGGTTGCACATGCTCTGTTCGATCTTCCTGTTTCACATGGACACAGACTGCAGTGCATTTCTAGAGGCATTGATTGTTTATTTGTGAGCTGAGCATGTCATTGGCAAAGCACCAATCAGCTCTGGCCGGATTGTGGGTGAAGGGTCACTGGTGCAAAGGAAGTTTCATCATCCGAGAGTGAAATCTCCTCCTACATGAACACCTGGGAAGCCCTGGCTCTTTGCAGTTTATCAGCAGATTTAGGGGTCAGGTCAATCCCCATTGAGTTTTCCCCCAGAAAAGGGATGAAAAGTCTTCAGAAACCGGTGAAATTTGCAGATGGCATTTGATTTATTTTGCCGCCATCTAAATTTCACAAAACAAAACTCAACAATAAAAGTAGTAATGTATCAATTAAATCATTTATAAAGGAGCACCTTACGTTCCCCTGATTTACTCGCGGTGTCTCCGCTTCGTTCTGATATCTGAAAGCAGCGCTGATCCTGTGTGGTAAAGCCGCAGGCAGCGCAGCTGCCCCATCAGAGAGGATTCACCTAACAAATAAAGTGGACCTGTCACTCACAGAGAGCGAGTCCAGAGACAAAGATATCTAGAGACTGCATGAACTACATGAACTACTCTCTGCTTGGGTGACGGAGGATGAGGAAGCCAGTCCTCCTCTGCATGCTGTGGCTGGATAGAGCGGGCAACATCACTAAACAGAGGAAATGGTGCCCTGCCTGAGGACTGACCATGCCCACCTTTGCCCCTGGACACATACGCTGCTGGCCCCCTTAGAGTGCCATGGGAACGTCTGCCTCTCCTTGTTGGCCTCCCAGACGTGATGGGGGGGAGCTTATTAACAAAATGTAATAAAGATGTGGAAATGTGTACTTGGATGCACTTTAATGAATGGAAAGTGGTGTTTGGTGCATTTTACCTTGAGTACTCACTACACAGACACACTCCACGGATACACTACAATATACTGCAGTAAAAGTGCCCCGACGCACTTCAATATACTGCAATAAATGTGCACTAATGCACTTCAATAAACTGCCGCAAAACTGCACTAACGCACTTCAATATACTGCAGTAAAGTTGCACTAACACACTTCAATATACTGCTGTAAACATGCACTAACGCACTTCAATATACTGCAGTAAAGTTGCACTAACACACTTCAATATACTGCTGTAAACATGCACTAACGCACTTCAATATACTGCCATAAAAGTGCACTTATGCTCTTCAATATACTGCAGTAAAATTGCACTAACACACTTCAATATACTGCCATAAAAGTGCACTAATGCACTTCAATATACTGCAATAAATGTGCACTAACGTACTTCAATATACTGCCGCAAAACTGCACTAACACACTTCAATATACTGCAGTAAAATTGCACTAACACACTTCAATATATTGCCATAAAAGTGCACTAACGCAATTCAATATACTGCCGTAAAAGTGCACAGATGCACTTCAATATACTGCAATAAATGTGCACTAATGCACTTCGATATACTGCAATAAATGTGCACTAACGCACTTCAATATACTGCCGTAAAACTGCACTAACGCACTTCAATATACTGCAGTAAAATTGCACTAACACACTTAAATATACTGCTGTAAACATGCACTAACGCACTTCAATATACTGCCATAAAAGTGCACTTATGCTCTTCAATATACTGCAGTAAAATTGCACTAACACACTTCAATATACTGCCATAAAAGTGCACTAATGCACTTCAATATACTGCAATAAATGTGCACTAACGTACTTCAATATACTGCCGCAAAACTGCACTAACACACTTCAATATACTGCAGTAAAATTGCACTAACACACTTCAATATATTGCCATAAAAGTGCACTAACGCAATTCAATATACTGCCGTAAAAGTGCACAGATGCACTTCAATATACTGCAATAAATGTGCACTAATGCACTTCGATATACTGCAATAAATGTGCACTAACGCACTTCAATATACTGCCGTAAAACTGCACTAACGCACTTCAATATACTGCAGTAAAATTGCACTAACACACTTAAATATACTGCTGTAAACATGCACTAACGCACTTCAATATACTGCCATAAAAGTGCACTTATGCTCTTCAATATACTGCAGTAAAATTGCACTAACACACTTCAATATACTGCCATAAAAGTGCACTAATGCACTTCAATATACTGCCATAAAACTGCACTAACGCACTTCAATATGCTCCAATAAATGTGCACTAACGCACTTCAATATACTGCCGCAAAACTGCACTAACGCACTTCAATATACTGCAGTAAAACTGCGCTAATGCACTTCAATATACTGCAGTAAAATTGCACTAACGCACTTCAATATATTGCCGTAAAAGTGCACTAATGCAATTCAATATACTGCCGTAAAAGTGCACTAAGGCACTTAAACATACGGCAATAAACATGCACTAACACACTTCAATATACTGCAGTAAACGTGCACTAACGCAATTCAATATACTGCCATAAAACTGCATTAATGCACTTCAATATACTGCTGCAAAACTGCACTAATGCACTTCAATATACTGCAGTAAAAGTGCACTAACGCACTTCAATATACTGCAGCAAAACTGCACTAGCGCAATTCAATATACTGCAGTAAGTATACACTAACACACTTCAATATACTGCAGTAAACATGCACTAACGCAATTCAATATACTGCAGTAAAAGTGCATTAATGCATCTCAATATACTGCAGTAAACCTGTCCTGAAACATTAACCGGTTCCACCCGCGCGCAGTATATTTACTGCGGCAGTGTGGACGGCTACCGCGAATCGCCCGTAAAAAGGCAGCGATCTGCGGGTGGCCGCTAGGGGGCACGTGCCCGCCGCACCCCGGAGGAGTGTGCCCGCGGCTCGGGCAGACCCGATGTCCACCAGTGAGCCGCGATGAGCGGCCACAGCCAAAGAGCGGGGAACCGCCGATCTAAACACGGCGGTTCAAGGCACTTTCAATGGGGACATAGGAGATCTACTGATCCCTGTCACTGGGATCAGTTAGATCTCCTATGCCAGGGATAAGCAATTAGCGGACCTCCAGCTGTTGCAAAACTACAAGTCCCATCAGGCCTCTGCCTCTGGGTGTCATGCTTGTGGCTGTCAGAGTCTTGCTATGCCTCATGGGACTTGTCGTTCTGCAACATCTGGAGGTCCACTAATTGCATATCCCTGTCCTATGCCCATGTTAGCCCAGCCCCCCCACAGTTAGAACACACTTAACCCCTAGCTCCCCCCCCCCCAGGTTAACCCCTTCACTGCCAATGACATTTATACAGTAATCAGTGGACATTTAAATTTCTGATCGCTGAATAAATGTCATTGGTCCCAAAAAAGTGTCAAAAATATCTGACATGTCCGCTGCAATATCGCATTGCCGCTAAAAATCGCAGATCGCCGCCATTACTAGTAAAAAATTAAAAAAAAATAAAAACCCCAGAAATTAATTCTCACCATCCGTAAATGCGGCCACTTTTGCGCAAACCAATCAATAAACGCTGATTGCGATTTTTTTAATCACAAATATGAGGAAGGATATAAATCGGCCAAAACTGATGGAAAAAAATGTTTTTTTACATTTTTTTTTTTGGATATGTATTTTAGCAAAAAGTAAGAAAAACTGTTTTTTTTTTTTTGCAAAATTGTCGCTCTTTTTTTTTTTATAGCGGCGATCAGAAATGACGCAGAGGGGATCAAATACCCCCAAAAGAAAGCTCTATTTGTGGGGAAAAAAGGACGCAAATTTTGTTTGGGTACAACATCGCACGACCGCGCAATTGTCAGTTAAAGTGGCGCAGTGCCGAATCTCAAAAACTGCTCTGGTCAGGAAGGGGGTAAAACTTTCCGGGGCTGAAGTGGTTAAACTGACGCTATAGTAAAAATGAATGGGCACTACACTCACACTGCTATATTCACACTACACTGATACCCTTTAGAATGTAAGCTCTACGAGCAGGGCCCTCCGTCCCTCCTCTATTGAACTGTATTGTAATTGTGCTGTCTCCCCCCTCTACATTGTAAAGCGCTGCGTAAACTGTTGGCGCTATATAAATCGTGTATAATAATACTTTACACTGACAATAGGATCACTATAGCACAGTATATCGCTGGTAGCAATGAATAGAGCTCTGTTCTCTGTCTATGAGCAATGAGCCATGATTGGGCGCAGTCCTCATTACTTTCTCCAATCATGGCTCTGGCAGTGTTCTGTGCCCTAATTGGGAAAATCCTTCAATCCTTCAGCCAATCAGGGTGGCGCGCAGTGCATTGTGAGGCTCTCGGCGGGCCGAACAAAGTCAAACGCCGCGACAGTTCGGGGGTTCGACAAATGGCCGAACAGCCAACGTTCAGCCTGAATTCATGCTCAGGGCGAACCGTTCGCCCCGTACACTGTGACAGCTTTCTATGGGTTGGCAGCAACTCAATGCATATAAGCATCTAGATGTGGTGCAGTTCAAACCGAGCAGCAGAATGGGGATTGAAGTGGTTCTGAACGCGGCATGGTTGTTGGCGGCAGACGGGCCGGTCTGAGTATTTCTGGGATTTTCACACACAACCATCTCTCGGGTTTACAGAGAATGGTGGGGGAAAAAGAAAATATCCAGTGAGCGGCAGTTGTGTGGAGGAAAATGCCTTGTTGAGGTCAGAGGTCAGAGGAGAATGGGCAGACTGGTTCCAGATGATAGAAAGGCGACAGTAACTCAAATAACCCCTCGTTACACCCAAGGTATGCAGAATACCATCTCTGAACGCACAACACATCCAACCTTGAAGCAGATGGGCAGAAGACCACAGCGGGTGCCACTCCTGTCAGCTAAGAACAGGAAACTGAGGCTAAAATTGGCACCGGATCACCAACATTGGACAATAGAGGATTGGAAAAACGTTGCCTGGTCTGAGGAGTTCGGATTTCAGCTGCGACATTCAGATGGTGGGGTCAGAATTTGGCGCATGGATCCATCCTGCCTTGTATCACCGGTTCAGGCTGGTGGTGGGGGTGTAATGGTGTGGGGGATGGGGGATGGGCACACTTTGGGCCCCTTAGTACCAATTGAGCTTTGTATAAACACCACAGTCTACCTGAGTATTGTTGCTGACCATGTCCATCCCTTTATGACTGCAGTGTCCCCATCTTCTGATGGCTCCTTCCAGCAGGATAATGCACCAATCACAAAGCTCCAATCATCTCACCACTGGACAATGAGGCCACTGCACTCCAATGGCCTCCACACTCCCCACATCTCATCCAATCATCTCACCACTGGACAATGAGGTCACTGTCCTCCAATGGCCCCCACACTCACCACATCTCATCCAATCATCTCACCACTGGACAATGAGGTCCCTGCACTCCAATGGCTTCAACACTCACCAGATCTCATCCAATCATCTCACCACTGGACAAAGAGGTCACTGCACTCCAATGGCCTCCACACTCCCCACATCTCATATAACAGAGCACCCTTTGGATGTGGTGGAACTGCGTAATGCCATCATGTCACTATGGGCACACTTTGGGCCCCTTAGTACCAATTGAGCTTTGTATAAACACCACGGTCTACCTGAGTATTGTTGCTGACCATGTCTACCCCTTTATGACTGCAGTGCCCCCATCTTCTGATGGCTCCTTCCAGCAGGATAATGCACCATGGCACAAAGCTCCAATCATCTCACCACTGGACAATGAGGTCACTGCACTCCAATGGCCTCCACACTCCCCACATCTCATCCAATCATCTCACCACT
>BLSH010016996.1:7936-28973 GCA_018402905.1 Glandirana rugosa | reverse complement strand
ATTTCCCTACCTGTACCAGTCGTTGTTATGAGTCCATCTGACACCACAAATATGTTTCGAGTTAACCATGATTCCCCGGGTTTCACACGGGTAGGGGGTAGGGGGTGTGGTAATGTGGGGGTGGTGGTCGGACTCAGCCACTATGTTCCGTCCTACCTAGGTACGCGGTTTAAGACTGGGGTGGTAGACTGGAAAAACGTTGCCTGGTCTGAGGAGTCCGGATTTCAGCTGCGACATTCAGATGGTGGGGTCAGAATTTGGCGCATGGATCCATCCTGCCTTGTATCACCGACTCAGGCTGGTGGTGGGGGTGTAATGGTGTGGGGGATGGGGGATGGGCACACTTTGGGCCCCTTAGTACCAATTGAGCTTTGTATAAACACCACAGTCTACCTGAGTATTGTTGCTGACCATGTCCATCCCTTTATGACTGCAGTGTCCCCATCTTCTGATGGCTCCTTCCAGCAGGATAATGCACCAATCACAGAGCTCCAATCATCTCACCACTGGACAATGAGGTCCCTGCACTCCAATGGCCTCCACACTCCCCACGTCTCATCCAATCATCTCACCACTGGACAATGAGGTCCCTGCACTCCAATGGCCTCCACACTCCCCACATCTCATCCAATCATCTCACCACTGGACAATGAGGCCACTGCACTCCAATGGCCTCCACACTCCCCACATCTCATCCAATCATCTCACCACTGGACAATGAGGTCCCTGCACTCCAATGGCCTCCACACTCCCCACATCTCATCCAATCATCTCACCACTGGACAATGAGGTCCCTGCACTCCAATGGCTTCAACACTCACCAGATCTCATCCAATCATCTCACCACTGGACAATGAGGTCACTGTCCTCCAATGGCCTTAGCACTCACCAGATCTCATCCAATCATCTCACCACTGGACAAAGAGGTCACTGCACTCCAATGGCCTCCACACTCACCAGATCTCATCCAATCATCTCACCACTGGACAATGAGGTCACTATCCTCCAATGGCCTCCACACTCCCCACATCTCATATAACAGAGCACCCTTTGGATGTGGTGGAACTGCGTGATGCCATCATGTCACTATGGGCACACTTTGGGCCCCTTAGTACCAATTGAGCTTTGTATAAACACCACGGTCTACCTGAGTATTGTTGCTGACCATGTCTACCCCTTTATGACTGCAGTGCCCCCATCTTCTGATGGCTCCTTCCAGCAGGATAATGCACCATGTCACAGAGCTCCAATCATCTCACCACTGGACAATGAGGTCACTTCACTCCAATGGCCTCCACACTCCCCACATCTCATCCAATCATCTCACCACTGGACAATGAGGTCACTTCACTCCAATGGCCTCCACACTCACCAGATCTCATCCAATCATCTCACCACTGGACAATGAGGTCACTGTCCTCCAATGGCCTCCACACTCCCCACATCTCATATAACAGAGCACCCTTTGGGATGTGGTGGAACTGCGTGATGCCATCATTGTCATTATGGACCAAAATCTCTGAGGAACATTTCCAACACCTTGTTGAATCTATTCCACAAAGAATGAAGTCAAAGGGGGTCCAACCTGGTACCTAATAAAGTGGCCGGTGAGTATATATCCGATGACAGGTCCACTTTAAGTCATGGCTGCTGAGTGTGACGCCCACGAGCGCTCTGAGAGAAAGGCAAAGACGGACAACGTTTATTATTTGATGCCAACTTGACCGCCCCCCCCCCAACTTCAAGGTCTACAAGGCTCATCAGCGTCCACGCCTGGACCATTAACAAATTATTGACGCGGCTGACAAAGGCGGAGGGCTAGCAGACGACTCGGAGAGAGCGAACGCGCTCGGCGCAGACACTCATGAAACATTCAAAGGCGGCACTTGTTAAATTTAATTGGGAGAAACCTGATTCACTGTCGAACGGCTCGGCTTGTTGGCTTTTACTTAAGAAGCCGAGTGACAAGATAGTCTGTGTTTACTTTCCATCGCTTACCCTTCCCGCGCCCCCCTCCTCCCCCTATCCGCGTTCAATGGCCTATTCTCTAAATTATTCAGCACATTATCAAGCTCAGTCACCTGCCTGGGAGAGATTACTAATCACACTTCGTATCGCTCCTCCGGCACCGCCGGGAGCCCCGACCGCCCAAAGAGAACGCCATCTCTACTAATAAATCAAACTCAGAGAGAGGCGAGAATTATCCCTGAAAGACATAGACGGCACCGGCGGGTAGAGCTGTGCATGAAAGCCACGGGGCCCTGGTGGAAAGTCTTGCTTTGAAACTTTCCAGGGCCCACGTTCACGGCCAGAGATGCTTTGTTTGGTGCAGTTTCACTTTCACTTTCACGTCTCCTCCCCACCCCGACTCTGGGAGTAGAAAGTAAAAAGAGAAGCAGCAGACTGATGAGGTTATCCTTCTCTTTTCTCCTCTGTCACTCCTCTCGCTCCTCCTATCAGAATGTTCTTTGCACTGCAGCACACCTGATTGGCTCCCTTGGTGCAGTTTCACTTTCACTTACAGGTCTCCTCCCCACCCCCACTCTGGGAGTAGACAGTGAAAAGAGAAGCAGCAGACTGATGAGGTCATCCCTCTCTTTCCTCCTATCAGCATGTTCCTTGCACTGCAGCACACCTGATTGGCTCCCTTGTGATGCTATGGTGCAGTTTCACTTTCACGTCTCCTCCCCACCCCCCACTCTGGGAGTAGACAGTGAAAAGAGAAGCAGCAGACTGATGAGGTCATCCTTCTCTTTCCTCCTATCAGTATGTTCCTTGCACTGCAGCACACCTGATTGGCTCCCTTGTGATGCTTTGGTGCAGTTTCACTTTCACTTTCATGTCTCCTACCCCAACCCCACTCTGGGAGTAGACATTGAAAAGAAAAGCAACAGACTGATGAGTAGAGTTGAGCGAACACCTGGATGTTCGGGTTCGGTGGGTTCGGCAGAACTTCGCGAAAAAGTTCGGGTTTGGTACAGAACTTGACCCGAACTTGACCCCGAACCCCATTGAAGTCAATGGGGACCCGAACCTTTCGGCACAAAAATGACTGTAAAAAAGTCCTGGAAAGTGCTAGAGGGCTGCAAAAGGAAGTAAAATGATTATAGAACAATAATCTGTCCCTTACAGCAACAGTAGGAACCTCACCCTATAGAACTAGGAGATGATTTTAGAACAATAATCTGTCCCTCTAAGCAGTAGACTCTACCTAGTCCAGTCAGATTGTTCTGTAATGCAGGATGAGATCTGCAATCTGTCCCTCAAAGCAGTAGTAGTAGTAATCTCTTCCTAGTCCACAATCAGATCGTTCTGTAATGCAGGATGAGATGTTATTATATCTGCAATCTGTCCCTCACAGCGCCGGCAGCATCCTCTCCCTACACTACCCTGAGAGCATGTGACATGCAGCACTGTGATTCCAGCTTATACAGAGGCTGGGTCACATGATGCACTGGCCAATCACAGCCATGCCATTAGTAGGCATGGCTGTGATGGCTTCTAAGGGCAAACCAGTGAAACGCTTGTTGATTGGCTGCCCAAAGTTCGGTACGGACCCGAACTTTACAGTTCAGGTTCGCTCAACTCTACTGATGAGCTCATCCCTCTGTCACTCCTCTCTCTCCTCCTATCAGCATGTTCTACACCTGATTGGCTCCTTTGTGATGCTTTGTTTGGTGCAATTTCACTTTCACTTACAAGTCTCCTTCCCACCCCCACTCTGGAAGTAGACAGTGAAAGGGGAAGCAGTAGATTGATGAGCTCATGTTTCCATCACTCTGCTTTCCCCTCCTATCAGCACATTCGCTGCGCTGCAGCACACCTGATTGGCTCCTTTGTGATGCTTTGGTGCAGTTTCACTTTCACTTACAGGTCTCCTCCCCACCCCCACTCTGGGAGTAGAAATTGAAAGAAGCAGCAGATTGATGAGCTCATGTCTTTGTCGCTCTTCTCCTCCGATTGGCATGTTCCTTTGTACAGCAGCACACCTGACTGGCTCCTTTGTGGTGCTTCTCCCTCTCCCATTATAAGGACTTCTGTACAGGTGAATTGGCTACGCCTTGCGGTCTGGTAACAGAATTTTCCTGGTCTTGGCCAAAAGGTCCAAGGGAGAAAACAGGGCAAGGGTGTCGTGGCCAAGTGCTCGTTCTCACAGTGAGGTCCCAAACCCATAGTGATACTTGGATCACCTCGAGAACGCCACTCCCAGGGGACTCCATGGGCTCTCTGCCTTCCCAGCCCATGACCAGACCAGATTGAAAAAGGAAAAAAACTGAGGGTGCCACCACCTACAGTTGTATGCAAAAGTTTAGGAACCCCTGACAATTTCCATGATTGTCATTTATAAATATTTGGGTGTTTGGATCGGCAATTTCATTTTGATCCATCAAATAACTGAAGGGCGCAGTGATATTTCAGTATTGAAATGAGGTTTATTGGATTAACAGAAAATGTGCAATATGCATCAAAACAAAATTAGACAGGTGCATAAATTTGGGCACCCCAACAGAAAAATCACATCAATATTTAGTAGAGCCTCCTTTAGCAGAAATAACAGCCTCTAGACCAGTGGTTCTCAACTCTGGTCCTCGGGACCCACTAACAGGCCAGGTTTGCAGGATAACTGAAATACATCACAGGTGATATCATTTGCTGCTCAGTGATTGCAGCATTCTAGTCTGCATCTCCCCAAGGTAATACTTAAAATCTGGTCTGCTAGTGCAGTGGTTCTAAACCCTGTCCTCAAGTACCCCCAACAGGCCATGTTTTCTGTTTTTTCTTTATCTAGCACAGGTGCTTTAAATCAGAGTCAATGGCTTGGTATTTTAAACAGCTATTTTATCAAAGAGAAATTCCCAAAACATGGCCTGTTGGGGGTACTTGAGGACCGGAGTTGAGAACCACTGGCCTAGATGCTTCCTATAGCCTGTAACGAGTGTCTGGATTCTGGATGAATGCATTTTGGACCATTCCTCCTTACAAAACATCTCCAGTTCAGTTGGGTTTGATGGTTGCCGAGCATGGACAGCGCGCTTCCAATCACCCCGCAGATGTTCAATGATATTCAGGTCTGGGGACTGGGATGGCCATTCCAGAACATTGGACTTCTTCCTCTGCATAAACGCCCGAGTAGATTTTGAGCAGTGTTTTGGGTCGTTGTCTTGTTGAAATATCCGGCCCCAGCGTAACTTCAACTTTGTGACTCCTCAACATTATTCTCAAGAATCTGCTGATATTGAGTGGAATCCATGCCACCCTCAACTTTAACCAGATTCCCAGTACCGGCACCGGCCACACAGCCCCACAGCATGATGGAACCTCCACCAAATTTTACTGTGGGTAGCAAGTGTTTTTCTTGTTCTTTTGCCGCCATGCATAACGCCCCTTGTTATGACCAAATAACTCAATCTTTGTCCAAATGTGCGTTTGCATCCCTCAAGCGACTCCGCTTGTGGCTGTGTGCAGAAAAGGCTTCTTTCCCATCCCCCATACAGCTTCTCTCTGTGCAAAGTGCACTGAATTGTTGAACGATGCGCAGTGACGCCATCTGCAGCAAGTTGGTGTTGGAGGTCTTTGGAGGTGGTCTGTGGGCTGTTTTTGACCGTTCTCCCCATCCTTCACCTCTCCAATATTTTATGTGGCTGCCAACAAGAACTGTGCCTGTGGTCTTCCAGTTCCTCACAGTGGACACTGACAGCTGATATCTCTGCCATAACTTTTTGTAGCCTTCCCCGAAGGGCCGGTTCACACTGAGGCGATCCTAGGCGATTTGCGATCCGACTTGTGTCGCCCCAATTCGCCTCAAATCGCCTGACATCAGAAATCCCATTGGAATGAATGGAGCCGTCTTAACATGCGCTACTCACATCCAAAGCGATTCCAAAAAAGGTTCCTGTACTATTTTCAAGCGGCTTCTAGGCGAATTGAGCCCATAGAAGTCAATGGAAGTTCGCTTCGGATCCCCGTCTATGAAGAAGCGACTTTCCAGGAAGAAGAACATAATTTTGCCAGAAGACACCCCTCTCATGTCCCAGGTACTCGTGTTGAAATCGCCTAAAATCGCCTGATATCGCGCAGAAGTCGCGCCGCTTCGCCTTTTCAAATCGCCTAGCAAAGTCGCCCCGAAGTCGGATCGCCTCAGTGTGAACCGGCCCGAAACCATAACGTAGAACAATCTTTGTTTTCAGGTCATTTGTGAGTTGTTTTGAGCCCCCCCCCCCCCATGTTGCCACTCTTCAGAGGAGAGTCAAAGAGAACAACAACTTGCGATTGGCCACCTTAAATACCTTTTCTCATGATTGGATTCACCCGCATATGAAGTTCAAGGCTTAATGAGCTCACCAAACAAACTGTGTGTTCCAAGTAATCAGTGCTAAGTAGTTACAGGTATTCAAATCAACAAAATGACAAGGGTGCCCAAATTTATGCAACTGTCTAATTTCGTTTTGATGCACATTGCGCATTTTCTGTTAATCCAATAAACCTCATTTCACTACTGAAATATTACCGCGTCCTTCAGTTATTTGATGGATCAAAATGAAATTGCCGATCCAAACACCCAAATATTTATAAATGGCAATCATGGAAATTGTCAGGGGTTCCTAAACTTTTGCATACAACTGTAGGTGGTGGCACCCTCAGTTTTTTTCCTTTTTCATTCTGGTCTGGTCATGGGCTGGGAAGGCAGAGAGCCCATGGAGTCCCCTGGGAGTGGCGGTCTCGAGGTGATCCAAGTATGACAATCATGGAAATTGTCAGGGGTTCATAAACTTTTGCATACAACTGTAAGTGCAGCCCTTTATTAAGCTATGAGAGAGCTAAAAACAATGCACAAGTTGGAGAAAAGGCATCATAAGGACTTTGCATGCAGAAGGTGCCAGGGAAGCAGCTGGGGATGGCAGAGTTAGGCAGGAAGGCGGACGGTAAACAGAGCTGCACCGGGAAGGTGCTGGACGGTAAGCGGCAGGACCGGAGTTGTGCTGGAACACAAACCAGAATAGAGGCACTTCCGGGAGGCTTTGGCTCAACTTCGGCTGCTGTCGGCGTATGACATCTAGACGTCAGCGTAGATCGGAGGGGCTACGCGTTTCGGATCAAACGTTTGGTGGTGGCGCCCTCTTTCTTTTCTAATCTGTGCATCAGGTCATTACTCACGGCTTGCGATTGACGAGCTGCAACCACCTCTAAGGACTTGGTGAACCCTTTTCTCTATGCCAAATTATTACCCATAGCCCACCCTAACCTCTGATTTTACACCGTATCCATAACCAGGCCAGGCAGCCCTGTTCAAATCAGGAGGCGCTGGGCCCCTGGGAAGTGCTCCTGACCCCCACCACATGTGGTGCAAGCTCTATTCGGATTCCTTACCCACCAGGAGGGCAGGGCCGGATTAAGAGCGTCATGCGCTTGGTGCTGAGGATTTCGGTGGACCTTTTACTGGGCACCTTCTGCATTTCCACAACCTGTGCTGACGTGCGCCCAAACTCACAAGGGAGCCGCACAGATGTAACACTAGGGAAGGCTGGCATTTGGTTTGCCAGGTTTCCATCAGGGCTGTGCATCGGCGTGAACTCTGAGCTGAAAGAGAGCAGCCACACAGGCCTAACGCTATGGAAGCCCCAGATATCTGTAAGAGCCCTGCATTGGCCTTCCCCCGGGTTTCCATTAGGACTGCTCATGCGGCGCCCATTATCAATCCCACCACCCTGCCCAGGTGGTGGCCCATTGCTTTCCATGAGCAGTCTGTTCTTTTTGGGTGGCTGGGCCTATATTAAAGGTAGGGGCCTGGAGCTGCATCTCCAATAGCCCCTACATTAACCCAGCCCTGCAGGAGGGTCCCTCAGGACCCCGTCATACCAGCAGGACACCAACCAACAGCCACCCTATCCATAAGGACTGGAGCTCCCCTAGTGGACACTGATAGAAACCGATATTACGCTCGATCTCCAGCTTTCATTCACATAGTGCCTGGTGATCCCGCCATTCATCGGCTTCCTGTTATAGGGTGACAACGCTCTGTCCCTGTCTTCCAACGGTGCATCGGTTTTATGTAGACCCGTGCAGCACAAAAAAAAAATTAGTTTTGTTTCGATTCGTTATTTAAATCATTTTGTTTAGTTAAATTTGTTTAATTCGTTTTTGGAATTCGTTTCGTTTTATTCATTCGTTTTCCAATTCAATTAAAATTTTCCAAATTCAACGGAATTTAATTAAATTTGACCGAATTCAGAAAATTTGTATCCAATTTAAATTGCCATTCGAATTTATTCTTTTTGAAAATCGAATTTCAGAAGAAAATTGCATTCATTCTGTTCTATTCTATTATTTTTTTCTATTCTATTCTTTTATTCTCTATTCTTTTCTATTATAATGTAATCTATTCTATTCAAATTCAAATGTATCCTATTAGAAATACGGATTTTGGAAAACGGTAATATTCTTTCTAATTTGTTTTATTCTAGTCTATTATATTCTTTTCTATTCTATTCGAATTTGAATTTATTCTGTTTGAAAATAGAAGTAGGTTATATTCTTTCTATCTTATTATATTCTGTCCAATTCTTTTTTCTATTCTATTCTATTATTTCCTATTCTATTTGAATTCTATTAGATTCTGTTCGAAATTCGAATTGTAGAAGATGGTTATATTCTTTTTATTTTATTCTATTGTTTTTTTCTATTCTATTCTATTCTATTCTAATCTATTCTATTATTTTCTTTACTATTCTATTCCTTTAATTTCTGTTCTATTTTATTCTATTTTTTTTATTTTCTATGTGATTATATTCTTTTCCATTCTATTTTATATTCTATTCCTTTATTTTCTATTATATTTTATTCTAGACTTTCATTTTTCTATTCTATTCTGTTTTGTTTTACTCTATATTCTATTATTTTCTACTTTATTCTATTCTTGTTTTCCAATTTGATCGAAATCGATTCAAATTTTAATTGGTTTTTTGAATTCGACTCGTATTTTGGCCGAATTTAAAATCGGTGTTTCGGATTCCTTTAAATTCGTTATTATTGCAATCCGTAAAACGAAAAATTTGTCCGCATTTCGATTCAGGAACGCAAGGAGCCGCACGTGTCTAGTGTTGTCGCCCTGTCACACAGGCTTCCATTGAAGGGCACAAATAGCCACTATTGTCACCCTCCACCCTCCGCCAAGGCTGGCGGTGTGCATGTAGACAGGAAACGGCTGCAAAGGGGTTGCAGGAGATCAGCAACACTGATCTGTAACAAAAAAAAAAAAACAAGGATATCAAAAGAGTGGCAATTGTTTTTGACACACAGCAAATGAAATGTCATTCTGTTAGGATTTGTTTTGACTTTTTTAGACACAGATAAGCAGGGTGTGATTATGCTAAATTCTGCATCGTTAAAGGGTAACAGACAGGAAAGTGCAGTAAGCGGGTGAGGAGTTGGCAGCGGGTCATGTGATGTACTTTTGCCCTCAGTTTTGTTCTGTTGCCACATTTCAAATGAGGAAGCAAAAGTGAAAGGTCTCTGTACATCGCTATGAACGGGGGAAGGGGCACTGCAAGCGCTGTGCTGACCTCCCAAGAGTCCCAAAGACTAGCTGGGGGCCCCCTATTCCTTGCTAGAGACTGGCACTGCCCATCTCCTGGTGGTCATCTAGTCTTCATGACTTAAATTGGACCCCCGGCCTTCCCTTCAGTCTTGCACAGTTGTAGCGGCTCCTCTCCTGAACAGAAATGGCTTCCTCTGATGTCACTGCACACTGTGAGCTTCTCACAGTGTGCACAAGAAGCTGCAGCAAGTCAGACAGAAACCCCGCCTCATTTCCTGGCTGGAGGACGTCCAGCATCTTCTACTGTAGCCCTTTCTTCTCCAGCCTTAGTGTCCCTGGTCCGCCCCTTTCATTCACTGGATTGCATTTCTTTTGATTGTGGGGGTTCAGCATCATTTAGGACGGCCTTGTCTAGGAATGCCCACTCCTCCAGACTAACTTTCACCCATCAAGGTATTTTAAAATTTGTATAACTCCTCCCAAGAGCCGGCCCACTGCTTTCATCAGGACTGAGGGCTCAGGGGAGGACTACTGAAGCAGGGTGCTGTGATGTTTGGGAAGCTCTGTACAGCACCCAACCAATATCCAGTGGGCAGTGAAGTACCATATGCCCAGTATCACTCCAAACCAGGGGTCTCCAAACTTTCTATACAGGGGGACTAGGGTTCTTCAGACTTTAGGGGGCTGGACTCTGGCCAATGGGAGTAGAAAAAATGCCCCATCGTTGTTGTCAATGGGCCCAGTAGTTGGTATCATTGGAAGGAATTTTGCCTCCTTCATTGGTGTCATTGGGCCCAATTGTTGGTATCATTAGAAGGAATTGTGCCCCATCATTGGTGTCATTGGGCCCAATAGTTGGTATTATTGGAAGGAATTGTGCCCCATCATTGGTGTCATTTGGCCCAGTAGTTGGTATCATTGGAAGGAATTGTGCCCCATCATTGGTGTCATTGGGCCCAATTGTTGGTATCATTGGGAGGAATCGGGCCCCATCATTGGTGTCATTGGGCCCAACTGTTGGTATCATTGGGAGGAATTGTGCCCATCATTGCTGTCATTGGGCCCAGTAGTTGGTATCATTGGAAGGAATTGTGCCCCACCATTGTTGTCAATGGGCCCAATTGTTGGTATCATTGGGAGGAATCGTGCCCCATCATTGGTGTCATTGGGCCCAATTGTTGGCATCATTGGGAGGAATCGTGCCCCATCATTGGTGTCATTAGGCTCAATTGTTGGTATCATTGGGAGGAATCATGCCCCATCATTGGTGTCATTGGGTCCAATTGTTGGTATCATTGGGAGGAATCGTGCCCCATCATTGGAGTCATTGGGTCCAATTGTTGGTATCATTGGGGGGAATCTGCCCCATCATTGGTGTCATTGGGTCCAATTGTTGGTATCATTGGGAGGAATTGTGCCCCATCATTGTTGTCAGCTGGCCCAGTTGTTGGTATCAATGGGAGAAATTGTGCCCCACCATTGGTGTCATTGGGCCCCATTGTTGGCATCAGTGGAAGAAATAGTGCCCCAAAAGCCAGATAAAAGCAAAGGTCCACATCTGGCCGCTGGGCTGCTGTTTGGAGACCACTGATCGAAAACAGTTGTAATCAACATTCTGGCTGTGTGGGACAAACTAGCTCAGTCCTTAGACCACCCCACGTGGGTAGTCTCTCCAGGACATGGTGAATTTCCAACCCACTGCTGGAGTCCGGAAACAATGTTGAAAGTTGTGACAATGGATGCCAGCGTCTTGGGCTGGGGAGGTGTCCTGGATGCACTCTCGGTGCAGGGGACTTAGATGTTGTAGGAAACTCATCTTCCCATAAGCATCCTGGAACTAAGGGCAGTTTGGTTGTCCCTTCAATGCTGGACCTCTCAGTTGCAAGGTCACTCGACCAGAATCCAGTTGGACAATGCCAGGGCAGTGGCATGCATCACCCATCAAGGAGGCACCGGCAGTCACGCTGCTCAAAGAGAAGCAGAGTTGACTCTCACCTCTGGCCCTATCCATTGTCTACATCTCAGGTGTGGAAAATAGGCAGGCCCACTTTGTCAGCCATCGGTGTCTGGATCCAGAGGAAGGGGCTCTCGATCTAGAGGTGTTCCAAGCCCTTTGCTACAAGCTGGTGATGCCGGACATATTTCAGCAATATGATGCAGTGCAGATATTAGCCAGCACACCACAGACCTTCGAGTTAAAGTGATTGTAAAGTCTTCTTTTTTTTGCTATTAAAATAACAAACATGTTATACTTACCTCCTCTGTGCAGTTGGTTTTGCACAGGACAGCCCGGATCCTCCTCTTCTCGGGTCCCTGGCTGGAGCTCCTGGCCCCTCCCTCCTGTTGGGTGCCCCCACAGCAAACAGCTTGCTATGGGGGCACCTGAGCCGAGTCACAGCTCCCTGTGTCCACTCAAGCACAGAGCTGCACCTAGGCCTTGCCTGCTCTCTCTCCTCGATGGCTAACTGAGGTTGATTGACAGCAGTGGGAGGCAATGGCACTACTGCTATGTCTCAGCCAATCAGTAGGGAGAGTCCCGGGTGACCGAGGCATTCGGGGACATCGCTGGAAAGAGATGGGGCTTAGGTAAGAATTAGGGGGGCTGCTGCACAAAGAAGGCTTTTTATCTTAATGCATATAATGCACCTTCTGCTTTTACAACCACTTTAAGTCTGTGGCAGGGTTAGCCCATGCCACTGTTTAATATAGTGGTGTAGGCCAGATTTTGTGGGAAGCAAGCACACTAATGGCACAGGTATATGCTGGCTTCATATGAGAGACAGAACTAGAGCTCGGTTACCCACCCTCCCGAGGGGGTCAGCGTGTGAAGGGAGCAGGAAGAGGTGCACGTCTGCACCGTGGTGTCCAGGTCAGGACAGACCAAGGCCCAAGCCTGAGAGAGAGTCCATGAGGAACAAAGCAGCAGGGGGCTGCAAGCAAAGACAGAGCTGAGGTACAGCCTCTGTGCACGAACACTGGCATGTGTTTGATGGTCAGGCACTGTACATTAGCTCCCTGCTGCTTTGTCCCTCATGGACTCTTTAACAGGCTCAAACCTTGGTCTGTCCTGACCTGGACACCATGGTGCCGACGAGCGCCTCTCACTGCTCCCTTCAGACACTGACCCCCTTGGAAGGATGGGGCACTAAGCTCCAATTCTGTCTCTCATATGAAGCCAGCACACACCTGTGCCATTAGTGTGCTTGCTTCCTACAAAATCTGTCCTAGATCACCATAATAACAGTGGCACCGGCTCGCCCTGCCACAAATCAGATTCAACAAAAACTAGACAGGTTTGTGGCCAGGTCCAGGGACCAAGGCTGGCCCAAGACATTGTGCTGCCTGGGTCCAAGAATGAAATTACGCCCCCCCTCCCCCCCAAAAAACAAATCACGCCCACCAAAAGGCATCCACATCCATTATTTTATATCATTATAATTAAAACTAAAATTAAATTTATCAGTTCAGATTTACATGCAACAGCACCTTGTCTATATGCAAAATGTTATGACATACCATTAAGTTCAATTCCAAGGGGCAGGCTAGGGCAGTATAGGGGCAGGCTGGGGTAGTATATAGACAGGCTAGGGTAGTATATAGACAGTCTAGGGTAGTATAGGGGTGGGCTAGGGCAGTATAGGGATGGGCTAGGGTAGTATATAGGCAGGCTAGGGTAGTATAGGGGCAGGCAGAGCAGTCCTGGGGGCAGTTGTCATCATGACGCACAAAACTGCTGAAAAAAAAATCTTGGTCGTCAATTTGCTGGGTAAATAGAAGAGAAGGAGAGGAGGCTGTGGTTCAATCTTCTGCCCCTCTCAAAGTGCTGCCTGGGTTCAATGGACCCACTGGGACCCATGGTAGGGCCGGCCCTGCCATGGACCCTCAGGCTTTTGCAGTGTTTGCTAGACATGTGCGATTTCATTTCATTACGAATGAAAATTTGGACAGAATTTTCGTTATTCGGAGATTCGGATTTATCCGAATTGCAGAAATTTCAGCTAATCCAAAATAAATTATAACGAAAACAAAATAACGAGTTACCCTGAATTAGAAAATGTACTTGAATTCGGAACCAACATGGAAACGTATTGCAATAAATACGTGAGGTATAAAAGTAAAATAAGATGATGATTCATACTAAGGCTGCTGAATAGAATAGAATAAAATAGAATAGAATAGAACAGAAATTAATAGAGTATAACAGAATAAAATAACTTCTATAGCTGGGAAGATACTGGAGAGTTTAATAAAAGACCACATAGAGGAGTTCTTGTTGGAAAAAAAAAATGTTTTAAGCAACAGACAACATGGATTTATGAAAGACAGAAGTTGTCAGGCAAACCTGATTTCTTTTTATGAGGAGGTAAGTAAAACCTTGGACAGAGGGGTGGCTGTGGATGTGGTATACTTGGACAGAGGGGTGGCTGCGGACGTGGTATACTTGGACAGAGGGGGGTTGTGAACATGGTATACTTGGACCGTGGAGGCGCTGTGAACGTGGTATACTTGTACAGACGGGTGGTGGTGGCCATGGTATACTTGGACAGAGGGGTGGCTGTGGACGTGGTATACTTGGACAGAGGTGTGGCTGTGGACGTGGTATACTTGGACAGAGGGGTGGCTGTAGACGTGGAATACTTGGACAGAGGGGTGGCTGTGGACGTGGTATACTTGGACAGAGGGGTGGCTGTGGACGTGGTATACTTGGACAGAGGGGTGGCTGTGGACTTGGATTTTGCAAATGCGTTTGACACCGTTCCCCACACACGGCTAATGTGTAAGGTAACGTCTACAGGCTTGGAAAGATCAGTTTGTAAATGGATAGAAAACTTGCTAAAAGACCGAATTCAGAGAGTAGTGGTTAATGATTCTTATTCTGAATGGTCTATGGTTATCAGTGGTGACCCCAAGGTTCAGTGTTGGGACCCTTACTTTTCAATATATTTATAAATGATATCGGGTCTGGGATTAAAAGTACAATTTCAGTGTTTGCAGATGACACCAAGCTATGCAGTGGAATAACGGTCCTTGCAGGATGTCTCCAACTTACAAGCCGACCTCAATGCTCTGTCTAGTTGGGTGACTGTGTGGCAAATGAGGTTTAATGTTGATAAATGTAAAGTTATGCATTTGGGAGCTAAGAATATGCATGCATCGTACATACTAGGGGGAGTACAACTGGGGGAATCCATAGTAGAGAAGGATCTGGGGGAATCCATAGTGGAGAAGGATCTGGGGGAATCCATAGTAGGGAAGGATCTGGGGGAATCCATAGTAGAGAAGGATCTGGGGATTCCATAGTGGAGAAGGATCTGGGGAAATTCATAGTAGTGAAGGATCTGGGGGAATCCATAGTAGAGAAGGATCTGGGGAAATTCATAGTAGTGAAGGATCTGGGGGAGTCCATAGTAGAGAAGGATCTAGGGGAATCCATAGTGGAGAAGGATCTGAGGAAATTCATAGTAGAGAAGGATCTGGGGGAATCCATAGTAGAGAAGGATCTGGGGGAATCCATAGTGGAGAAGGATCTGGGGGAATCCATAGTGGAGAAGGATCTGGGGGAATCCATAATGGAGAAGGATCTGGGGGAATCCATAGTGGAGAAGGATCTGGGGGAATCCATAATGGAGAAGGATCTGGGGGAATCCATAGTAGAGAAGGATATGGGGGAATCCATAGTGAAGGATCTGATCATTCTGATCATCAGCCATGATAAAGGTCTGATGGCCGAAATGCGTTGGCTTTTTTGACTGTTGTGCACATGCAATAATAAAAGAATGTTTTAGCCAACTTCCATGGCATGTGTTAGAATGGCCCAATCACAGTCCAGACCTAAATCACATTGATAATCTGTGGCAAGACTTGAAAATTGCTGATCACAGAGCTCTCCATCCAATCTGACAGAGCTTGGGGGATTCTGCAAAGAAGAATGGGCAGAAATGCCCTCTCTAGATGGGCAAAGCTGGCAGAGACTTCCAGCTTACAGACTTGCAGCTGTAATTGCAGGGAAAGGCGGTTCTACAAAGTATTGACTCCGGGGGGCGCCATGCAAATGCCCCCCCCCCCCACATTTTTTACAGATTTATTTGTATCATTTATCATTTTCCTTCCACTTCACAATTATGAGCCACTTTGTGTCGGTCTCTCACATAAAATCCCAATAAAATCCATTTACGTTTTTGGTTGTAAGATGACCAAATGTGGGGGATTTCAAGCGATATGAATACTTAGGCACTGTAAAAAAAAACATTATAAATACCTTTCTCCCCCTTTTTAAAATCAATTTGTGATCACTCTCCCTCTGTTCTGAGCTGCATAAGAGCTGGGGGAAGGAGAAACAGCGGCACACTGAGCTTCCCAGTGAAAAAGCTGTGCAGCGGGGGGCGTGTCAGGAAAAGTCTGATCATTGGAGGAGAGCAAACCGAGTTCCCAGCATAGCTAGAGAACTGACCATGGTGTGCTCTCCTGCTTAGTGTGGTCAGTTTTTAAAAGGAAAGTAGAGGGACTGGCAGGAACACCAGGGATTTCACATAAAGGAAGCAATACAAAGAGAAGAGGAGACTTTCTCATACAAGTACATGGCACAGCAGCCACATATCAGGAATATGAAGTGTTGGGGTAACAAATGCTTTAACTTTACCCCAGTGGATGATGTGTGAGGTCTGAGAGAGCTGTAAGGAGGAAATTGAAGCTGAGATTTACCCCTCTGTACTCTTCTCTCACCTCGCTCCTCTCCTATTTCCTATTTGCGGTTTTCTGTACAGCTGACAGCTGCAGTTTCACATTTAAACTCGTTACATGGATGGAGAGTAGGAATAGTAACAATGAAATCGTGGTGTCAGCCATGTTATGGTTACAGGGCGTCTGCTTACAATTTAATTAACATTTTTTTTTTTTCATTATAATGATGGTTGTCCTCGCGTATCCTGTACTAAAAGAGATCTGCAGGTGCCTTCATATACACTAGATTACCAAAAGTATAGGGACGCCTGCCTTTACACGCACATGAACTTTAATGGCATCCCAGTCTTAGTCAGCAGGGTTCAATATTGAGTTGGCCCACCCTTTGCAGCTATAACAGCTTCACCTCTTCTGGGAAGGCTGTCCACAAGGTTTAGGAGTGTCTATGGGAATGTTTGACCGTTCTTCTAGAAGCGCATTTGGGAGATCAGGCAGTGATGTTGGACGAGAAGGCCTGGCTCACAGTCTTCTATCAAATTCATTCCAAAGGTGTTCTATCGGGTTGAGGTCAGGACTCTGTGCAGGTCAGTCAAGTTCCTCCACCCCCAAACTCGCTCATCCGTGGTCCATAGGCGGGCGCACATAGGGTGGCAGGTGTGCCTGGGCACGCCCTAATCACCCTGTACTGTGCAGATTCCCCCTGCTGCCTGGCTGCAGAGAAAAGGGACTGGGGGATCTCTGTCCTCAATCCCTTTCTCTGCCCAAAAAGCGAGACATCAGAGGTCTGTTTAGACCCCTGATATTTCACCAAAGCCCCCCCCTCCCCCCAGCAGGGCTCCTAAATAAAATTGTAAAAAAATAATAAAAAAAAAAAATTGTAAAAAAATAAAATAAAAATAAACTACTGACACCGATCTCTGCCCTTCTGACATATATATACACTCATGTCTGTTTGTGCTTTTTGCTGCGCACCCTAATGCTATAGGCTGCGCTCTCCTATGCATTGGTCCAAATCATTTGGTGGAGGGGGGGGGGGTTGTTTTTCAGGGGTTGGGTTTGGCCCCTTAGGGGTTGGGCTTGGCCCCTTAGTTCCAGTGAAGGGAACTCTTAAGGCGTCAGCAAACCAAGACATTTTGGACAATTTCATGCTCCCAGCTTTGTGGGAAGAGTTTGGGGATGGCCTGTCACGTACGTGGTGGTGGAGTCTGACTTACGCAGGGGTAACCTCCCTTGCCATCCTCATTCGTGAACCCCTGATAAAGTAAACAGGAGGTCCAGGAGTGAGGATGGCACGAGGGTTGAGTTGGTCACCGATGACAGTTGTAGAAGCTCCTCCGGTCTCATGCGGGTTTTGAAGAATGGTGGTACAGGCAGGGCCGGCAACTGGCTGGCGGTGCAGTACAAGGGAGCAGGCAAAAGAGTAGTCAGGTACAGGCAGAGTTCGTTAACAGGCTGGCAGCAGAGGTACAAGGGAGCAGGCAAAGGAGTGGTCGTGGAAGCCGGGGTCGGTGCAGGCGGAGATCAGAGCAAGGTCAACACAAGCCGGGTCACAGGAACAGGTCAACAGATAAGCAGGTCGCTTCAGGAACTCACACAACCGCTGTTGATCAGACAGCACTTGCTGCAGGGTGCGTTCAGCTTACAAAAGTGCCAACAGGTCCTTGGGCACAGGTCTTCTCCTAATATGGCCCCTTCCTGTTCTAACATGACCGCGCACCAGTTGAAAAAGCAAGGTCCATAAAGACATGGATGAGCGAGTTTGGAGTGAAGGAACTTGACTGGCCTGCACAGAGTCCTGACCTCAACCCGATAGAACACCTTTGGGATGAATTAAAGTGGAGACTGCGAGCCAAGCCTACAGGAAGGGGCCAACCCCAAACTCTTAACACAAAGTTGGGAGCATAAAATTGTCCAAAATGTCTTGGTATGCTGACGTCTTAAGAGTTCCCTTCACTGGAACTAAGGGGCCAACCCAACCCCTGAAAAACAACCCCACACCATAATCCCCCCTCCACCAAATGATTTGGACCAGTGCACAAAGCAAGGTCCATAAAGGCATGGGTGAGCGAGTTTGGGGTGCAGGAACTTGACTGGCCTGCACAGAGTCCTGACCTCAACCTTTGTGATGAATTTGAGGGGAGACTGTAAACCAGGCCTTCTCATCCAACATCAGTGCCTGACCTGTGGAAGAACGGTCAAACATTCCCATAGACACTCCTAAACCTTGTGGACGGCCTTCCCAGAAGAGTTTGAGCTGCTGCCTTCAGAACCTACTTAGGTAGGGATCTTAGGGTAAATGTAATAGGAGTGTAGTGGTTATGGCGCTGCTCTACCCAAAATGGGCTATAAGGATCATTAAATGAATTGTGACCGGTGAGAAAAATAATAAGAATTTGAAATAATCACTAATATTCCTGGGATAACCCCCAGTGTGCGCGAACCATGCAGCAATATAATGAGTGACCCCCTTCTGGGGTGGTTTATGAATTGTTTACAGTGACTGGCGCAGTGATACTAAACATTGTGCCAACCTTTTGCCTAAAAATGTCTCTGCGGTGAATTGTGTGTAAAATAAAGTGACTTATGGAAACCTGTGATTTTGCTGAATATAAATCAGATAGCGCTATGAGTAAGAATGTAACCGTTAAAGTGACGTGCAACTTAAAGTGCTAAGCAATGCTTTTCATACTTATGAACTTCCATCCATAGATAAAGTGCCAGGGGTAACTCACAAAAGCCCCAATATAGTCCCTCTACCCCCAACAACTTCAGAGGAGTAACTAAGAACCTTCAGGGCCCCGGTGCAAGAAATTATGAAGGGCCCCCCTGAGCCATGGCCAGGGCCCTTCCCTCTTCCCACTGATCCTGGGGCCCTTTACTCCCATCGCGGGTCCCTTTATTACAGTACTGCAGCGGGGCCCTTTCACAAGTTCTGCAGCGGGGCCCCCTTTCTGGCATCTTCGGCCCTCCCCATGGTGGTGAAATGCCAGGGGCCGGTCCCAGTTGCGACCTTTGCAATCCTGATAGTTCCCTCACTGCTGTCAGTAGTTTTTAATTTTATTATTTTTTTACCATTTCATTTTATTTCTTTTACAATTTATTTTAGGAGCTCTGTTGGGGGGCTTTGATGAGATATCAGGGGGTCTAAACAAACCTCAGCCCTCAATCTCCATCTCTGTAGCCTCAGCTGCACAGAATGAATGGACAGGAATAGCTGTGCACCGAGCCTCCCATTCATTCAGAAAAGGAAGTATAGTAAAAAACAGTTTACTATGCTTCAGTTATGAATGAACCAATCGGTACCAATCACTGACTCTGTCCATTCAGAAAAGGAAGGAGCCGGTAAATGACAAATTTACTGACCCGTTCCCATCTCTCCATCATGACTCATCTTCTACAGGAGGGGGAAGACAGCAGCTCTGTGGGGGGGACCAGGGAAGCACACAGGGGCCCTGGGAATAGCAGAAGACAAGTAACCTGGATAGGAGGGGTGGCAGGGGCAGCATAGAGGAACCAATCTCCTGCATTAGGAGGAAAATGGAGGAGATCGGTTCCTCTAAATGTCGCCCCCGCCATCCCTCCTATCCAGGTGTACAAGGAAGGCACACGGGCCCCCTGGAGCATGGGGCCCGGTTGCAATCGCAATCCCATGCAACCCCTATTGTTACGCCCCTGTCCAGAGGGTAGATCACTGATAGCACACGAATGTGAAAAATAGTCCAATTTTTTTCTACCAGGTGCTGTTATCCATGCAAGTGCTCCAGTCGGTGCTCCTCTTATGCCAGAACACAGACCTCTAATCTCCTCTCCACAAAGAGAGAAAACAAACTCCGTAGTGCAACACCATCTGACTTCTTAATATATTTATTAAAACCGGGTCAAAATGCACTCACAATACATCAGAAATGAATAAGCGTTTGTAAAATAGGAACTCAGCGGCCTCACATGTGTTCCACGGGTCCAATGTTGTGGTTCCGCACTACGCATTTCGTCACACTGATGTCATCTGGAGCCGCCTTCCCAGAAGAGGTGAAGCTGTTTTAGATGCAAAGGGTGGGCCAACTCAATATTGAACCCTATGGACTAAGACTGGGGTGCCATTTATTTATTTCAGGTACTTATATAGCGCTATTAGTGCTTATATGTAAAGCTTATAACTTTACATATTCATTGTACATTCACATCGGTCCCTACCCTCAAGGAGCTGACAATCTAAGTCCCTAACTCACATTCATACACATACTAGGGACAATTTAGAGAGGATCTAATTAACCTACCAGCATGTCTTTGGAGTGTGGGAGGAAACCGGAGTACCCAGAGGAAACCCACACAGGCACAGGGAGAACGTGCAAACTCCAGGCTGGTAGTGTCGTGGTCGGGATTCAAACCAGCGACCCTTTTGCTGTCAGGCAAAAGTGCTATCCACTACACCACTGTGCCGCCCATAAAGGTCATGTGTGTGTAAAGGCAGGTGTCCCAATACTTTTGGTAATACAGTTTATCTTTCAACCTTAAAGGAGAAGTACGGGGAAAGCTCATTTGGCTGTACTTCTGTGTGTACTGGAAATACCCGCCGTGTCACCACATCACCTATCGTGAAAACGGACTGTCGTTTTCCCAGCGACCAAACTTAGGGCTGGTGCTGTGATGGTCGGACCTCAAACGTGCAAGAGGGACACGGACACACCCAAAGGAGACCCATGAGGCCAAAGGAGGGTGTGAGGTTTCTGTACGACCATCCAATTAATCTAGGAGAGATTTAACAGGGATCATACACATACTTACACTCAATCCCTGAATCTAACAGTCGAGGAACTCCCA
>BLSH010016995.1:126023-137092 GCA_018402905.1 Glandirana rugosa | reverse complement strand
AGACATGAGGCGGACAGAGACACGAGACGGACAGAGACGAGACAGACGGAGTACAGAGACAGGCAGAGCACAGAGAGAGACGGAGTACAGAGATAGGCATAGTACAGAGACAGGCGGAGTACAGAGACAGGCGGAGTACCGAGTACAGAAATAGGCATAGTACAGAGAAAGGCGGAGTACCGAGTACAGAGATAGGCATAGTACAGAGAAAGGCGGAGTACAGAGACAGACAGAGACAGGCGGAGTACAGAGACAGGCAGAGTACAGAGTACAGAGACAGAGTACAGAGTACAAAAATGGGCAGAGACAAGTGGAGTACAGAGTACAGAGACAGATAGGCAGAGTACAGAGACAGGCGGAGTACAGTGTACAGAGACGGACAGAGTACAGAGACAGACAGAGTACAGAGACAGACAGTGTACAGAGACAGGCGGAATACAGAGATAGTTGGAGTACAGAAACAGGCAGAGTACAGAGACAGGCGGAGTACAGAGACAGGCAGAGCACAGAGACAGGCGGAGTACAGAGATAGGCATAGTACAGAGACAGGCGGAGTACAGAGACAGGCGGAGTACCGAGTACAGAGATAGGCATAGTACAGAGACAGGCGGAGTACCGAGTACAGAGATAGGCATAGTACAGAGAAAGGCGGAGTACAGAGACAGATAGAGACAGGCGGAGTACAGAGACAGGCAGAGTACAGAGTACAGAGACAGAGTACAGAGTACAGAGTACAGAGTACAAAAATGGGCAGAGACAAGTGGAGTACAGAGTACAGGGACAGATAGGCAGAGTACAGAGACAGGCGGAGTACAGTGTACAGAGACGGACAGAGTACAGAGACAGGCAGAGTACAGAGACAGACAGTGTACAGAGACAGGCGGAATACAGAGATAGTTGGAGTACAGAAACAGGCAGAGTACAGAGACAGGCGGAGTACAGAGACAGGCAGAGCACAGAGACAGGCGGAGTACAGAGATAGGCATAGTACAGAGACAGGCGGAGTACTGAGACAGGCGGAGTACCGAGTCCAGAGATATAGTACAGAGGTATAGTACAGAGACAGGCAGAGTACAGAGACAGGCAGAGCACAGAGGCAGGCAGAGTACAGAGACAGGCAGAGCACAGAGGCAGGCAGAGTACAGAGACAGGCGGAGTACAGAGATAGGCATAGTACAGAGACAGACAGAGTGTAGAGCACAGAGACAGGCGGAGTACAGAGATAGGCATAGTACAGAGAAAGGCGGAGTACCGAGTACAGAGATAGGCATAGTACAGAGAAAGGCGGAATACAGAGACAGACAGAGACAGGCGGAGTACAGAGACAGGCAGAGTACAGAGTACAGAGACAGAGTACAGAGTACAAAAATGGGCAGAGACAAGTGGAGTACAGAGTACAGAGACAGATAGGCAGAGTACAGAGACAGGCGGAGTACAGTGTACAGAGACGGACAGAGTACAGAGACAGGCAGAGTACAGAGACAGACAGTGTACAGAGACAGGCGGAATACAGAGATAGTTGGAGTACAGAAACAGGCAGAGTACAGAGACAGACGGAGTACAGAGACAGGCAGAGCACAGAGAGAGACGGAGTACAGAGATAGGCATAGTACAGAGACAGGCGGAGTACAGAGACAGGCGGAGTACCGAGTACAGAGTACAAAAATGGGCAGAGACAAGTGGAGTACAGAGTACAGAGACAGATAGGCAGAGTACAGAGACAGGCGGAGTACAGTGTACAGAGACGGACAGAGTACAGAGACAGGCAGAGTACAGAGACAGACAGTGTACAGAGACAGGCGGAATACAGAGATAGTTGGAGTACAGAAACAGGCAGAGTACAGAGACAGGCGGAGTACAGAGACAGGCAGAGCACAGAGACAGGCAGAGCACAGAGACAGGCGGAGTACAGAGATAGGCATAGTACAGAGACAGGCGGAGTACAGAGACAGGCGGAGTACAGAGACAGGCGGAGTACAGAGATAGGCATAGTACAGAGACAGGCGGAGTACCGAGTACAGAGATGGGCATAGTACAGAGAAAGGCGGAGTACAGAGACAGAGACAGGCGGAGTACAGAGACAGAGTACAAAAATGGGCAGGGACAAGTGGAGTACAGAGTACAGAGATAGGCATAGTACAGAGACAGGTGGAGTACAGAGACAGGTGGAATACCGAGTACAGAGATAGGTATACTACAGAGACAGGCAGAGTACAGAGACAGGCGGTGTACACAGTACAGAGAAAAGCAGTGTACAGAGACAGGAAGAGTACAGAGACAGGCAGAGTACAGAGACAGGCGGAGTTCAGAGACAGGCGGAGTACAGAGTCAGGAGGAGTACACAGTACAAAGACAGGCAGTGTACAGAGACAGGCAGAGTACAGAGAAAGGCGGAGTACAGAGACAGACAGAGTGCAGAGACAGGCAGAGCACAGAGACAGGCAGAGCACAGAGACAGGCAGAGTACAGAGATAGGCAGAGTACAGAGACAGGCGGAGTACAGAGTACAGAGACAGACAAAGTACAGAGACAGATGGAGTAACGAGTACAGAGATATGCATAGTACAGAGACAGGCGGAGTACAGAGTACAAAGACAGACAGAGTACAGAGACAGGTGGAGTACAGATTATAGAGCTAGGCGGAGTACAGAGACAGACGGAGTGCAGAGACAGGTAGATCACAGAGACAGGCGGAGTACAGAGATAGGTATAGTACAGAGACGGGCGGAGTACAGAGTATAGAGACAGACAGAGACAGGTGGAGTACAGAGGCAGGCGGAGTACAGAGACAGAGTACAGAGTACAAAAATGGGCAGAGACAAGTGGAGTACAGAGTACAGAGACAGATAGGCAGAGTACAGAGACAGGCGGAGTACAGTGTACAGAGACGGACAGAGTACAGAGACAGGCAGTGTACAGAGACAGGCGGAATACAGAGATAGATGAAGTACAGAGACAGGCAGAGTTCAGAGACAGGCGGAGTACAGAGACAGGCAGAGTACAGAGACAGGCAGAGTACAGAGACAGGCAGAGTACAGAGATAGGCAGAGTACAGAGACAGGCAAAGTACATATAAAGGCACCCTGGACTTCTATCCATTTATATTAATCTACCTCTGAATCTGCCATGGTCTGGAAAAAAGTCAGAAGAGAATTGTGCCTTTTTGTTTTTTCCAGACCAGGACATGTTGGATCTGGCATAGTTTGATATGCATGGACACACGTCTGTTTCCATCCAGCCACCCATAGAGTCATCACGGGTCCACAGAGGGCCGCTCTTAAAAGGTGGACTGAGGCTGACTGGGCTCGGAGGTCACAAACTGACTTGCGTCCCATTCATCTCCAGTTCAGCAGACCAGGAGCAGAGCCGCTCCTTGTGAAAGGGCCCCTAGCATGAACCGGCCAAGGATCTGGAGCATCATATAATTAATGAATACGAGCCCTGTATGAAATATTTCTACTCCTTACCAATAATAGGCCAAGTGTTCCAGAACAGCAAAGCCACAAAAGCAAAGCTATTATTGTGAAGGGCCGATTGGCCCGGCGTTTCGTTGGCCTCCATTCAACCTTCAAAGCCACCTACTGTTTCATACCAAGGGCTTTAGGCGAACGCCAACGCCAGGCCAGCACAAACTATCGCGAAACGAAGAAGAAAAACATATTTGCATTTCCAAAAAGGAAATATTTATTTCTGCAAAAACACCGTTCTGTTTGGAGACCATCAGTGGCCACGGCTCACCCCCTTCTGCCCTTTATTTTGTTTGATTTCCTGCCCTTAAACCGTGCGCCTGGCTGTGCCTCTGATATCCCAGCTCTCTCCTTTAAAGAGTACAGAGACAGATAGGCAGAGTACAGAGACATGCGGAGTACAGTGTACAGAGACGGACAGAGTACAGAGACAGGCAGTGTACAGAGACAGGCAGTGTACAGAGACAGGCAGTGTACAGAGACAGGCTGAGTACAGAGACAGGCAGTGTACAGAGACAGGCGGAATACAGAGATAGATGGAGTACGGAGACAGGCAGAGTATAGAGACAGGCTGAGTACAGAGACAGGCGGAGTACAGAGACAGGCGGAGTACAGAGACAGGCGGAATACAGAGATAGATGGAGTACAGAGACAGGCAGAGTACAGAGATAGGCGAAGTACAGAGACAGGCAGTGTACAGAGACAGGCTGAATACAGAGACAGGCGGAGTACAGAGACAGACGGAGTACAGAGACAGGCAGTGTACAGAGACAGGCGGAATACAGAGATAGATGGAGTAGAGAGACAGGCAGTGTACAGAGACAGGCGGAATACAGAGATAGATGGAGTAGAGAGACAGGCTGAGTACAGAGACAGGCAGTGTACAGAGACAGGCGGAATACAGAGATAGATGGAGTACAGAGACAGGCAGAGTACAGAGATAGGCGAAGTACAGAGACAGGCAGTGTACAGAGACAGGCTGAATACAGAGACAGGCGGAGTACAGAGACAGGCGGAGTACAGAGACAGGCAGTGTACAGAGACAGGCTGAGTACAGAGACAGGTGAAGTACAGAGACAGGCAGTGTACAGAGACGGGCAGAGTACAAAGACAGGCTGAGTACAGAGACAGGTGAAGTACAGAGACAGGCAGTGTACAGAGACAGGCGGAGTACAGAGACAAGCAGTGTACAGAGACAGGCGGAATACAGAGAGAGGCAGTGTACAGAGACAGGCGGAATACAGAGATAGATGGAGTACAGAAGGGCCGGTTGGCCCGGCGTTTCGTTGGCCTCCATTCAACCTTCAAAGCCACCTACTGTTTCATACCAAGGGCTTTAGGCGAACGCCAACGCCAGGCCAGCACAAACTATCGCGAAACGAAGAAGAAAAACATATTTGCATTTCCAAAAAGGAAATATTTATTTCTGCAAAAACACCGTTCTGTTTGGAGACCATCAGTGGCCACGGCTCACCCCCTTCTGCCCTTTATTTTGTTTGATTTCCTGCCCTTAAACCGTGCGCCTGGCTGTGCCTCTGATATCCCAGCTCTCTCCTTTAAAGAGTGCTGAGCCATGTAAATCATTGCACACAGCTAAGCAAAACAGCTTGTGTGTTATTTAGTGCAGCCGTGATGTATGGAGCTACTGTATGAAAGGTCACTTCGGTATTAATTCTCCAGCGCTTCCATACCCGGGTCTAATTTAGGATGCACAGCCAGTGCTGACAGCAGGCTTTTTTGGTGCTGTTAAGGCTGTTAGGAAGCACAGATCCGTCGGCTCTTTGTGAGAGTTCTGAGATTTAAAACCTGGCGCTCGCAGTTCCGCCGCGCGCTCGTTTCTAACGGCGTTTTTCGGTCGAAAAAAAAAGGGGGGGCGATCGGATTTGTTGGTAAGCGACCCGCCATTAGGCGCGATCAATGAGACGACTGGTTGCCTTTTGTTGCCTCGCCCCCCCCCGTCGTTTTCGAGACCGCGTTTTTATATTTTTTTTCCCTGTCAACTCTTTCCAACACGCGGCGGGAATTTTCGCTTAATGCATTAGTGAAATGAAACTCGGTGGAAATGCTATTTTTTTTTTTTCCCCCCCTCTAATCAAGGCTTTCCACACAGGAAACGGCCAATGTTTCCTTCAGATGACAAAATAAATCTGCCGAGCGGATCTAAAAGAGATTGCGTAGAGGAAATATAACCAATGATCTCTGCAGGGACGTTATTACATGCGGTGGCGAGCGAAGAGAAAAGGAAATTAGGCAAAGCGCAGGGAATTTAATAAATGGCACATAGACAAGGAAGGGGCTTACAGACATAAAAGACCGAGGGCTCCCTAAGGCCTATTGATTGGCGAACACGGGGTGGCATGAAGGCATGGCGCAGACCACCTTCAGGACGCAAAAAGTATTGTAAAATTCAATAAAAATTTTCGGGAAAAACCCAAAAGTAAAATCTGAAAATGTATTGAGATGAACTTCACTTCAACGGGTAAAAGTCAGCAGTAGGGATGAACTGGCCTAGGTGTGGTTCAAGCAAAGTTTTGGTGAACTTCAAAGAAGTTCAGATGCTGAAACCGAACCCCACTGCCATGGGCGTCCGCAGGTAGGGGCTGGGGGGGGGGGCGGTTGCCCCCCCTGGAACCTGGGGTTCCCCACTAGGTCCTTATCCTCTTGAGCCATGTATGCAGTTTCTGATTATCTCTTGTGCTATGTCCGCAGTCTCTGACCATCTCCTGTATCATGTCTGCAGTCTCTGACCATCTCCTGTACCATGTCTGCAGTCTCTGACCGTCTCCTGTACCATGTCTGCAGTCTCTGATGTCTCCTGTACCATGCCTGCAGTCTCTGACCGTCTCCTGTACCATGTCTGCAGTCTCTGACCGTCTCCTGTACCATGTCTGCAGTCTCTGACCGTCTCCTGTACCATGTCTGCAGTCTCTGACCACCTCCTGTACCATGTCTGCAGTCTCTGATGTCTCCTGTACCATGTCTGCAGTCTCTGACCGTCTCCTGTACCATGTCTGCAGTCTCTGACCGTCTCCTGTACCATGTCTGCAGTCTCTGACCGTCTCCTGTACCATGTCTGTAGTTTCTGACCATCTCCTGTACCATGTCTGCGGTCTCTGACCGTTTCCTGTACAATGACTGCGGTCTCTGATGTCTCCTGTACCATGTCTGCAGTCTCTGACCATCTCCTGTACAATGACCGTGATAATGTGATAATGACATTGTCGAAAAGGGGCAGAGCATGGGTGAGCTTAAAAAGATGCCCCCCCCGAAAAACTTCTGCGGACGCCCATGCCCACTGCAATTACTAGGAGCCTGATCTATAACATTTAAAATGCCCATTTTCCGGGCTAATAGGCAACAGGGTGTCAAACTATAACGGGGGGGGGGGGGGGGTGGGCAGTGCCCTGGGGAACTAGTACCAAAGAACAACATTTTTGTTAATTCAATGTAGCCGGGAGCCGTAGGTGTGGGTCAGATGTGCCTAGGCACATTCTAATCACTGGGTGTGGCGCTGATCCCTGCTACTGCCCGGCCTCCCCCGTGCCCATCCCTTGCAGCACTGCCAGCTTCCATCCTCTCTTCTCCCGCCGGCTGCTGTTTACTATGCTTCAGTTTGTGAATAACAGGAATCCACTCACCACAGAGCACTACCCATTTATTGACTGTCCAGTGAAGCTGAGGCTCTCTCAAAAGTGAGAAATCAGGGGGTTTGTTTAAACCTCTGATATTTCGCCAAAGCCCCCAAAAATTGTAAAAGAAAATACATTTTTTTTTAAAAATAATAATAAAAAATGACTGATACTGTCCTCTGCCCTGCTGACAAAGTGCATTGCTCTACTGACTGATTTTCTCCACTGCCCTACTCACAATACACACACATGTGTTTGAGCTCTGGGGTGCACACCCCAATGCAATAGGCTGTGCACAACTATGCTGAGAGTGTAGCGCCCCCATAGTGTAGGTGCATTTTTGTAGCAGGGTTTGCTAGGGATGGAAAATTTAGTCAGGCCTGAGTGTAATGTGCAGGCCTGAATGTTTTGATCGTGGGCCGGAATGAGTGGCTCAGGGAGGATTGTTGGACTCGACAGATGAGGGCACGAGAACCTCCCCCTTCTATTCTAGAAACCTCGATGTGGGTTTCTGATCAGTAAGTAGGGAGATTGGTGGAGCCGTCTGGAATGTTCTAAGGAGCTCTGACCAATCCCCAAACTGCGTTGGCAGGGGGGAGGCCTCCTTAAATACTCTGAGTCAGCCCAATCGGGAAGGAGAAGTCAGGTGGAAGTCTGAGATGTAGCAGGAGATGCTGTGGAGGCCCCTACACGGGAGGTTGTCCCCATCTAAGGGGGTGACCTTGAGGCTTGGAGGTTCGGGTGCAGCCAGGGAGGAGAGTGATTCCTGGAGTCGGACAAGGGAACAGGAGAATAATGGAGGTGCTACAGAGAGAGACACTTTAAAGTGATCCACCGGTGTTGGTGAGTGACAGACCCTGGAGCTGGATGAGAGAGTGCTGGAGCAGGCTGGGAGAGGAATAGTGGACAGTCTATGGAAGCTTTGGGAGCCAGTCAGGGGAAGGAGAGTCACTGAGGAAAAGCAGGTCTGTGGGACCTGGAAGAGGAATGGGCTGGGAGTTGTAGTCCATCAAAGGCCTAGCTAGCACTCAAGTACTTTGCTACATATTCAGGGGTCCGTGATCCCTGGCCTGTAATGGGTGGTCCTGAGGTCCTGCTGACACAGTGTAGGCCTCACCATGTGCTAGCCGCGGTGAAGAGGAAGGAGTAGAGAAGCTTGATAAATTTCCTTTTGAGCTGGAAACTAAGTGAAGTGCTGGAGAGAGAACTGTAGGAGAAACGTTCAGCAAGTGATGTGCTGGAGAGTTGCAAGGAGTAACAGTCTGCGGAAGGATAGTCTGCAAAGTCAGTGTCCATTTACAGGACTGTATATGGAGTTCATGTACCATAATTCTTGGGGCATTCCACAGTCATCCTTTTCCCCATCCAAGTTATTTCCCCTAAATAAAACAACAAAAACAAGTGCCGGCCTGGTCAGTGTCTACGGATGAGTGAGATATGGTGGGATTGGGGGCAGCTATAAGGTGAACCACAACTACCAGCTACTCCAAAGGAAGCAGATAGCTATATTTATTAAATGCTCAAAGTGAATCATTAAAATGATTGTAAAGAATCACATTTTCCTTTTTTAAATAACAAACATGCTCTGTGTGATGGCTTTGTACAAAGAAGCCTCAATCCTCATTTTCTGGGGTCCCCCTCCTGGCACTCCTGCCCCACATTGAGTACCAACAGTCACTTGCTATGGGGACACTTGTGTGGGCTAGCTCCCGAGCCTGCCCTGTGTGTCCATAGACACACAGATCACGACTCAGCCCCACCTCCGTTCCCTCCTCACTGGCTGTAATTGACAGCAGCAGGAGCCAATGACATGGGACATTACAGAGGGTCATCGGACTCACTGACTGGTAACTGGAATACATTTCATAGGACTGGTCACTGGACTTCATCTCACTGGACTGGTCACTGGACTACATTTCATTGGGCTGGTCATTAGATGTCATCCCCTTGGACTAGTATTTAAAGCTCAACTACAGTCGTCACCAGGGCCTCCAGACTTCATATCATTGGCAGAACATTGGACTACATCTCACTGGGCTGGTCATGGACTAAATCTCACTGGGCTGGTCATGGACTAAATCTCACTGGACTGGTCATGGACTAAATCTCACTGGACTGGTCATGGACTAAATCTCGCTGGGCTGGTCATGGACTAAATCTCACTGAACTACATCTCACTGGACTGGTCACTGGACTTTATCCCATTGGACAGGTCATTGGACTACATCTCACTGGACTACATCTCACTGGAATGGTCACTGGACTACATCTAACTGGAATGGTCACTGAACTTTATCCCATTGGAATGGTCACTGGACTACATCTCACTGCACTGGTCACTGGACTTTATCCCATTGGAATGGTCACTGGACTTTATCCCATTGGAATTGTCACTGGACTACATCTCACTGGAGTGGTCACTGGACTACATCTCACTGAAATGGTCACTGGACTACATCCCACTGGAATGATCACTGGACTACATCTCACTGGACTGGTCACTGGACTACATCTCACTGAAATGGTCACTGGACTACATCCCACTGGAATGATCACTGGACTACATCTCACTGGAATGATCACTGGACTACATCTCACTGGACTGGTCACTGGACTACATCTCACTGAAATGGTCACTGGACTACATCCCACTGAAATGGTCACTGGACTACATCCCACTGGAATGATCACTGGACTACATCTCACTGGACTGGTCACGGGACTACATCTCACTGGAGTGGTCACTGGACTACATCTCACTGGACTGGTCACGGGACTACATCCCACTGGAATGATCACTGGACTACATCTCACTGGACTGGTCACGGGACTACATCTCACTGGAATGATCACTGGACCACATCTCACTAGAGTGGTCACTGGATTTCATCTCAATGGACTGATCACTGGACCACATCTCCTATAAGGTGTAGTAGAGCCAAAGACTAAAACTGGTCAATGACCAGGGTAGAGACTTATGAGCCTTGTTGTATCTTTTTACCTTTTTGCTCTGGACCAGCCTCTAACAGGCTGAGTGTTACTGGATGGTTCAATCTTTCTGTACAAATCATAATGACTAAGCTGGGTGCACTCAACAGCATTTTACCAGAAAGTGGTCACCAAATGAAAAGTAGTTTTCTGGCTAAATAATGGTGTCATTACAAATAGCTTTGTTCCTGGAGGTAAGCCACACAATTCATCATTACAAACATGCCAGCTAATTTTATGTCTTTAATTTACCTTTAAAACAAGTTTGTCAGCACCATAAAGCTGTCACTACCTATATATGACCCCTCCAGCACCACTGGTATACCCCAAATCCCAGGGTGCTGTAATGCTGTATGACAGTTTCAACATTTTCTGTTAGTTGCAAAAGGCTGGCCTTCCCCCTCCGTCCTGTTCCTGCCCAGCTGGAGCTCTCTGGTGATCCACAGAGGTATGGTGCTTGTGAAGGTCACATCCCTTCTGTTTTATTGCTACAAGACATGAGTTTCAGTGCAATGATTACATTTTATTATGGGAAGGCAATCAGAAATTTATTATGGGGAGACCATCAGAGTGGACAGGGTCTACATATGAGGCTTCCAGAATCCAACAGGTTGACAACCACCACTCCTTATGAACAATTCTAACAAGCAGGAGTAACCTCTAAAACAGCCTTTCTCGACCTTTCCAACACCGAGGAACCCTTGAAATAATTCTCCGGTCTCGGGGAACCCCTGCTAAAAAATAAGAATCTACAACTCATGATACATTAGTGTGATGGTCAATGGGAAGAATGCTCCTTACACTTGTGGTCAATGGGAAGAATGCTCCTTACACTTGTGGTCAATGGGAAGAATGCTCCTTACACTTGTGGTCAATGGGAAGAATGCTCCTTACACTTGTGGTCATTGGGAAGAATGCTCGTAAGAAGGGTTACTGGTGTTCACATTCCTCGTAAGAAGGGTAACTGGTGTTCACATTCCTCGTA
>BLSH010016995.1:54529-92326 GCA_018402905.1 Glandirana rugosa | reverse complement strand
CTCCTCGTGTTCAGCGTAATGCAGTGTTTTTGTTACTAAGGGATACTCTCGGCAGAATTGACGAGGCTGCACACTAAAAGTTTCAGCCTCGCTGAAACTTTTTCCAAGGACAGGATGAAACTAGGGGTGAAGTCGGGTAACTTTCTGTAACTGCAGCCTAGGTTCAGCATAGTCACAGAAGTGACTAGGCTGAAACCGTACGCTGAACACGAGACCCCTACAACTTCCCCTCGAGATGCGGTATAAAAATTTCTTTTTTTGACCGTACCACAGGGGGAGGTCCTCGTATGGTCCGGGAAACCAGACCATGCCTAAAATTCCCCTACGCGGCCTGGTATGGTCCAGGAGGGAGGGGGCCGCTCGCTCGTCCCCACCCCCTTTCCTGGCCTGCCGGGTTGCGTGCTCGGATAAGGGTCGGGTATGGATTTTGGGGGGGACCCCACGCTGTTTTTTTTCGGCATGGTGGTTCCCCTTAAAATCCGTACCAGACCAAAGGGCCTGGTATGCTCCTGGAGGGGGACACCATGCCAGTTTTTTTCTTTAAAAATATGGCGTAGAGCTCCCCTTCAACATCCCCAGAGCACAAGTCGCATGCCAAAGTCGGATCAGTGAAGACACTGATACGACTTGGATCCGACGTCAATGTCTTTCAATGGGCTGAAGTGGGGATCAAAGTAGGACAGGAACCTTTTTCAAAGTCGCTCCGACTTTGAAAATCACACGTCGGAGCAGTTAAGACGGCTCTCATAGGGAATCATTGTTTTTGTGACGTAATGCGACTTGTGCTCCTCATGTCGGTCCGAGAATCGGAATAGTGTGAACCCAGCCTCAGGCTTTAGGGTAGGGTTGCCACATAATCCCTTTAATCCAGGACACATGTGGATTACACAAATTCTGAGGCTAATTTAATGCAGATAAGGCACCAAGTGAGTTTAATTACCACCTTAATCAGCCACAGAACAACCTGTGCAATCAATATGTGTCCTGGATTAAAGGGGTGATGTGGCAACCCTACTTTAGGGGGGGCAGACTGTGGCCATTGGGAGTAGAAAATGCCCCAGCATCAGTGCCCCATCATTGGTTTTAATGGGAGGAACAGTGCCCCATTGATGCCATCAGTAAAGCCTCTTACACACGGTGCGATGGTCGTACGACCGAATGGACCAAATCGTATGTTGGCTGATGTACTGACTAAGCGATTGTACAACCAAGCCGAACGTAGTGACGTGTTACGAACGTATAAAGAGAAAACTCAGGTGCATGTAATTTGTGAAGTAAGAACGTAGGTTTACATGAACGGACACTTCCGGGTGTTCCTGACTTCTGAGCATGCGTGTTTTGCATGTACAACTTTTTGGACCAACTTCTCTGTATACACAGTACAACGGTCGTATGGCCACTTGTTGGTACGACCAAAGTTTTCTAGTCTGCTCATCCAACTTCCGTTGTACGACCGTCGTACGTTGGCTGTTCTAATCGCATGTACTAATGGTCGGATGATCGTACAACAAGCGGTCTTATGCCCGTATTCATACGACCGTTGCACCGTGTGTACGAGGCTTTAGGGTAATGAATACAGGTGTGTAAGTGCTACAATCTGCTGATATCCCAGAGGGGGAATGGTGCTCCATCATTGGTGTCAGTTGATGGAATAGTGCCCCAAGGGCCAGATAAAGGCAAGCGACAGGCCACATTTGGCCCCCAGGCCACAGTTTGGAGACCACTGCTCTAGTCTGTCACTTCTTTTTTACTCCTTTGAAGATATATGGGTTTTGCTGACATTTGTATCAATACCTCACTTTTGGGGCATCAAAACCTAGAAATTATTTCCAGTATATTCATTACAGATCAATATATTTTCATACATCTTTCTATTTTCCATTTGATCCATGAATGAATAAATAATCAGGTCTCTTTTGTCATCCTTGGTCAATACTATGTTACGTTGTTTGTAAGCATTTGTCTAGAAATTATATTTGATGTATTATAAGCTGTAGGATGCGTATCGCTGCGCCCCCCCTCTGACTCCACTGAACTCCATGTGAAAGAAAAAACATTCATTTAGAAGAAAAATTACCTAAATGACATTTGTTTTTTTTGCCAAATTCATAAAGAACGCCCTAAAAGCATGGATTTTAGGTGACACGCCGAATACAACGAAGGCAAAGGGGGGGTCAAAGAATCCAAATATTGATTGAATTTCTCTTCTTTTCATTTTGTTGATAAAAATAAACTATTAACAATTCTATTTCTGAAAGTATTCTTAATTTACAGCATTACCTTCGCATCTGCCTGAGGCTGGGTTCACACTTATTGGGTTTCCCCGCATCCAATTCACATAGCAGGAGACTGTGACCGGCTCTCTATGGCGCTCTCTATGGCACTCTCTATGGCGCTCTCTATGGAGCTCTCTATGGCGCTCTCTGTGGAGCTCTCTATGGAGCTCTCTATGGCGCTCTCTATGGAGCTCTCTATGGCGCTCTCTATGGAGCTCTCTATGGCGCTCTCTATGGTGCTCTCTATGGTGCTCTCTATGGAGCTCTCTATGGAGCTCTCTATGGCGCTCTCTATGGAGCTCTCTATGGCGCTCTCTATGGCGCTCTCTATGGAGCTCTCTATAATGCTCTCTATGGCACTCTCTATGGCGCTCTCTATGGAGCTCTCTATGGAGCTCTCTATGGCGCTCTCTATGGAGCTCTCTATGGTGCTCTCTATGGAGCTCTCTATGGAGATCTCTATGGCCCCCTCTATGGTGCTCTCTATGGAGCTCTCTATGGCACTCGCTATGGAGCTCTCTATGGAGCTCTCTATGGCGCTCTCTATGGAGCTCTCTATGGCGCTCTCTATGAAGCTCTCTATGGCGCTCTCTATGAAGCTCTCTATGGCGCTCACTATGGAGCTCTCTATGGAGCTCTCTATTGTGCTCTCTATGGAGCTCTCTGTGGCGCTCGCTATGGAGCGCTCTATGGAGCTCTCTATGGAGCTCTCTATGGTGCACTCTATGGAGCTCTCTATGGTGCTCTCTATGGAGCTCTCTATGGAGCCGGCTCACATATCCCTGCAGTGGGTCCGGTGCGTTTTGCTCAAAAACGCTGTGCGTGTTTTGGACTGTTTTAGGTCCGAATTCAGCCCAAAATTCGGGCTGAAATGGGAGCTGAAACTGTGAACCGGGACGCACAGGACCCCTGCTGTGAGCCACATGCAGCTCATATGTGAACGGGACCTAAGACTTTTGCACAGTACTGTATATGCTGTATATGCCAGCCCTCAAATTATACACTCGAGTGTAAAAATGAGGGCTGGCGAGCTGGGCTGCCTGGGAGCGGGGGGGGGGGGGGCAAAGCACCACCGATAGGTGGGGATGAATGGGAGCCACTCTCCCAGGAGAAGAGAGAAGGTGGCCGGATTACAACAGGGGAAGAGAGCGTGGACGAAGAGGATTGCCTGCCGAATCACAGGGCGAGGAGGGCCCGCTGTACCAGCTTATATTAGAATTGCCGTCCGCTCGCGGTCACACACAGTCCCGCCCTCCTGACCCACACCTGTGACAAATAGAACGCCGGTCCAATGTCAGGGTGTGTTCTGTCTGTCACAAGCACCGGGTCAGGTGGGTAGGACTGTGTGTGACCACAAGCGGACAGCAATTGTAAGCTGGTACAGTGGGCAATCCTCGCTCTGTGATTCGGCAGGCAATCTTCTTCCTTCACGCTCTCTTCCCCTGTGGTAATCCAGCCGCCCTCTCTCTTCCTCTTCACAGGTCACACCGCGATGATGGGCACGGGGGAGGCTGCATTAATGGGCACCGGTCATGCCGCAATGATGGGCACAGGTGAGGCTGCATTGATGGGCACAGGTCACGCCGCAATGATGGGCACAGGTGAGGCTGCATTGATGGGCACAGGTCACAATGCAATGATGGGCACAGGTGAAGCTGCAATGATGGGCACAGGTCACACTGCAATGTTGGGCACAGGTGAGGCTGCATTGGTGGGCACAAGTCACAATGCAATGATGGGCACAGGTGAAGCTGCAATGATGGGCACAGGTCACGCTGCAATGTTGGGCACAGGTGAGGCTGCATTGGTGGGCACAGGTCACGCTGCAATGATGGGCACAGGTGAGGTTGCATTGGTGGGCACCAGTCACGCTGCAATGATGGGCACAGGTGAGGCTGCATTGGTGGGCACCGGTCATGCTGCAATGATGGGCACAGGTGATGCTGCATTGGTGGGCACAGGTCACGCCACAATGCTGGGCACAGGTGAGGCTGCACTGATAAAGTTGTTTTTAATATTTATTTGTGTAACTGAATTCTGCATAAAAGATCTACGTGTCAGTTCATGAGATAATTTATGAGGGAGTTCCTGTGCTTTAACAGCCACCCCCCCCAGTCAGTCAGGTCACCCGCAACCCTCCCCCCTCCCCCCGGTCCGGCCAGTTAATCTGCACGACCCCCCCCCCCCCGTCAGTCGGTTACCAGCCTGGCACTTACCCCATCTATGGCGCGGGCAGCGCTACCCTCTGGGTGACGGCTTCCTTCTCCTAGGCCAATTGGAACGCTTCTCCTTTTGGCCAATCAGGAAATGGGTCTCAGACTATTCATTTGCTATTGTCACACAACTGGGTGGGCTTGGAAGCGCAGTGCTCTGCGTCCTGAGCCCACCCTTTCGCCTCTGGCTCTAATCACATGCTTCAAAAAAAAGAAAATACCCGATTGGAATCCATGCGTTTTGCAACCCGCATATAGATTAGGGGGCCAGATGCATGGATGGGGGGGGGGCAGCTCCTGTGCGCCCTGCGTTACGGGCCGCCACTGAGTGAGTGAGTTTTCTTTGGTAAATTGACCCCATTATCTTCAAAACCCTTCACCATGTGATGATTTCTGTGCTGCACAGCACTTGTATAACCACGAGAGATCACAAACTGGAACAGATGGGAATGGAGCAGAAGGGGAGTCATTTGCATGTTTATCCATACCCACTCATTTCTGCTAAAAAGAGTGGTAGGGGAGCAAAAGAAATGCAGAGTAACATATAAACTAAAGAGATGAGCAAGAGAGAAGTTCCTGTGTTTTAAGGCAGTGTTCCCCAACCCAGTCCTCAAGGCCCACCAACAGGTCATGTTTTCAGGATTTCCCTCAGATGAATCAGCCGTGGTAATTACTAAGGCAGTGAAACTGATCAAATCACCTGTGCAAAATAATGGAAATCCTGTTGGTGGGCCTTGAGGACAGGGTTGGGGAACACTGCTTTAAGGGACAATATATGAGAATAAAGAGGAAATAGAGTGAGTTTCCTTTAGTAAATTGACCCCATTATCTTCAAGACTAAGCACCATGTGACGATTTCCATGCCGCACTTCACTCATATAACCACGGGAGATCACAAACTGGAACAGATGGGAATGGAGCAGAAGGGTGAGTCACATGTTCATCCATACCCAGAAGAACCCGGTCTTTTCCGCTAAAATGAGTGGTGGGGGAGCACTAGGAATGTGGGGCCGTTAAAGTGAATCTGCTGGGTTCTCCTCAATGGGTAAACCACAGGTGACTCATCAAGCGGTGAAGGAAAGGCAAGCATGCTAGACTTGGAGCATCCTCAAAAACAAGTCAGCAGTAAGAGCTTCTATATTTCCATCATGGTGGGTTCCTTTACCATATAAATTGAAGGGCAATAGAGCAGTTCCTGTGCTTCAAGGGACAATATATGGGAATAAAGAGAAAATAGAGTGAGTTTTCTTTAGTAAATTGACCCCATTATCTTCAAGACCAAGCACCATGATTTCTATGCCGCACTTCACTCATTTAACCACAGAAGATCACAAACTGGAACAGATGGGAATGGAACAGAAGGGTGAGTCACATGTTCATCCATTCCCAGAAGAACCCGGTCTTTTCTGCTAAAATGAGTGGTGGGGGAGCACAAGGAATGCGGGGCCATTAAAGTGAATCTGCTGGGTTTCCCTAAATGGGTAAACCACAGGTGACTCGTGAAGAGGTGAAGGAAAGGTAAGCATGCGAGCCTTGGAGCATCTTCAAAAACAAGTCAGCAGTAAGGGCCGGTTCACACCTAGGCGATTTGCGATTCGACTTGTGTCGCCCAAAGTTGCCTCAAATCGTTTGCGATGAGAAATCCCGTTGAAATGAATGGAGCTGTCTTAATATGCGCTACTCAAGTCGCTCCGAGTTCAATGCGACTTCAGAAAAGGTTCCTGTACTATTTCAAGGCGACTTCTAGAAGATTTGAGCCCATAGAAGTCAATGGAAGTCACTTCCAAGTCGGATCACCGTCTATGAAGAAGCGACTTTACAGGAAGAAGAAAATCATTTTTTAAAGGCAGCCCCCCTCCCTCTATTTTCTGAAAAGTCGCCTGGCATGGAAAGTTGCGTTGAAGTTGCGTTTAAATCGCCTAGCACAGTCGCCTCGAAGTTGGATCGCCTGGGTGTGAACGGGCCCTTAGAACTTCTATATTTCCATCGTGATGGGTTCCTTAAGGCCCGGTTCACACATAGGCGATCCGACTTCAGAGGCGACTTTGCCAGGCGATTTGAACACGACTTTAAGGCGACTTTGGGCTCCTTACGACGCGACCTGAAGCAACCTCCATGCCAGGTGAATTTGCCTGTGGCCAATCAGAGAAGAGAGGGAGGGGGGATGACTTTAAAAATTATTTTCTTTTTCCTGTAAAGTCGCTTCTTCATAGACGGTGATCCGACTTGGAAGCGGCTTCCATGGACTTCCAAGGGCTCAAATTGCCTAGAAGTCGCCTTGAAGTAGTACAAGAACATTTTATGAAGTCGCATTGGAGTCGGAGCGACTTGAGTTGCCCATATTAAGACGGCTCCCATTCATTTCAATGGGATTTCTGATGTCAAGCGATTTGAGGCGGCTTGGGGCAACACAAGTCGGATCGCAAATCGCCTAGGTGAGAACCGGCCCTTACCATATAAATTGAAGGGATGAGCAAGAGAAAACTACCTGTGCTTCAAGGGACAATATATGGGAATAAAGAGGAAGTGGAGTGAAGTTTTCTTTAGAATAATTGACCCCATTATCTTCAAGACTAAGCACCATGTCGCACTCAGACAAAAATGGTCTACCGACATTCCAGAGATGGATGATGATGACTGGTCCGACATGTGGGATGCGCCATTCAAACAGTTGGTGTCTCTTTGGGACCGGCTGATTCATTTTAAAATTCTTCATAGGGCATATTTCACTCCTTCTAGGATGCATCGCGTGATCAGAAATCTCATCACAGTGCTGGCGTTGTCAGGGGGCTGAGGGAGATTTCTTTCACATTTTTTGGACGTGCCCGGTATTGCAGCCTTTCTGGAGCAGGGTGGTTGCCATAGTTAGTGGGGTCTCGGGGATTGCACTCTCCCCAGCATCCCAGATATGTCTGCTGGGGCTGGTGGAGGGTCTGACAAACACAAATGTGGGTAGGACTCTCATAGGTCTCCTGCTTTATTACGCTAGGAAGACGATAGTGCTTCACTGGAGGAAGCCTTCGGCACCAACAGAGGCTTATTGGAGGCAGCTGGTTAACTCGCAGCTGCCTCTCTATAAGGCCACGTATAGCAGCAGAGGATATCCGCGTAAATTTGACAAAATTTGGTCCAAGTGGCTGGAGAGAGATGACACAGCATAGTAGAATGCCACACGTCATTGGGATCGGAGTTGGGTGTGCTTTGGAGGAACTTCTCCCTGGATCATATAGGTCTATGTACCCTTACATTGTTGGTTATATGCCTGTGATTTTTCTTATCCACTGTAGCTCGGAGTGCACCAGTTTGTAAGTCCAGACCAAATTAATGTATCGGTGCTATTGTATTTTTTTTTTCTCTTCTTTTTTTCTTCTTGTTATTTTTCCTTTCTTTTGGGGAGTTGTATTACGGGCGGTCTCTCCTGCGCCAGTTGACTAGCCGTATGTGTGTTTTTCACTGTTAAAAGCAATAAAAAGTTAAAAAAAAAAAAAAAAAGACTAAGCACCATGTGATGATTTCTATGCTGCATTGCACTCATATAACCACGGGAGATCACAAACTGGAACAGATGGGAATGGAGCAGAAGGGGAGTGAGTCGCATACCCTGAAAAACCCAGTCTTTTCTGCTAAAAAAAGTGGTCGGGAGCAAAAGAAATGCAGGGTGACATATTCTTTGAAGGGATGAGCAAGAGAGGAGTTCCTGTGCTTTAAGGGACAATATGTGGGAATAGAGGAAGAGAGAGTTTTCTTTAGTAAATCGCCTCTATTATCTTCAAGACCAACCACCATGCTATGATTTATAAGCTGCACTGCACTCATATAACCACGGAAGATAACAAACTGGAACAGATGGGAATGGAGCAGAAGGGTGTTCACCCTAGGGTTGCCACATCACCCCTTTAATCCAGGACACATATGAATTACACAGGTTGTAGTTCTGTGGCTAATTTAATGCAGATGAGGCACCAAGTGAGTTTAATTACCACCTTAATCAGCCACAGAACAGCCTGTGTAATTAATATGTGTCTTGGATTAAAGGGATGATGTGGCAACCCTAGTTCACCCATACCCAGAAGAACCCGGTCTTTTCCGCTAAAAAGAGTGGTGGGGGAGCACAAGCAATGTGAGGCCATTAAAGTGAACCTGCTGCTTATTCTAAAATGGGTAAACCATAGGCAACTTACCAAGCGGTGAAGGAAAAATAACCATGCTAGCCAGTCTTTTCTGCTATAAAATGTGGTTGGGGGGAGCCCAGGGAATGTGGGACCATTAAAGTGAACCTACTGGGTTTTCCTAAAGGGGGAACTCAAGGCAACGTATCAAGTGCTGAAGGAAATATTAGCATGCTAGACCTGGAGCACCTTCAAAAATAAGTCAGCATTAAGAGCTTCTATATTTCCATCCCGATGGGTTCCTTTAACATATAAATTGAAGGGATGAGCAAGAAGGAAAAAAAGAAAGGCGAGGGAGGAAGCAAAAGAAATACAAGACCAAGCACCATGTGATGATTTCTATGCTGCACTGCACTTATATAACCACTGAAGATCACAAACTGTAAGAGCCGGGTTCACACTGAGGCGGCGCGACTTGCAGGGCAAAGCAAGTCGCCCCGTTCAAGGCTACCTCAGCGCGGCTTGCAAGTAGACTTCTTTCCATAGAAGTCAATGCAAGTCATGCTGAGGTCGCCCCGAAAATAGTGCAGGAACCTTTTTTTAAGTCGGAGCGACCTGAGTCGCTCCTATTAGAATGGTTCCATTGCACTGCATGGGGACGACTTGTCAGGCGACTTGAGTCGCCTGACAAGTCGCCTCAGTGTGAACCGGCTCTAATAGTTGGAAATGGAACAGACGGGCAGTGAGTATCAAACTCATCCATACCCAGAAGAACCCAGTCTTTCCTTCTAAAAAAAAGAGTGGTGGGGGAGCAAAATTAAATAGGGGGTAACATGTAGATTGAAGGAATGAGCAAGAGAGAAGTTCTTGTGCTTTAAGGCAGTGGTTCTCAACCTCAGTCCTCAAGTACCCCAAGGTTTCCCATGTTTTGGGAATTTCTCTTAGATAAAATAGCTGTCCAAAATACCAAGCCGTTGATTTAAAGCACCCGTGCAAGATAAAGGAAAAACTGAAAACATGGCCTGTTGGGGGTACTTAAGGACTGAGGTTGGGAACCACTGATTTAAGGGAGTTTTCTTTAGTAAATCGACTCCATTATCTTCAAGACCAAGCACCAAGTGATGATTTTGAAGCTGCACTGCACTCGTATAACCGCGGAAGATCACAAACTGCAACAGTTGGCAATGGAGCAGAAGGGGAGTGAGTCACATGCTCACCTGTACCCAGTCTTTCCTTCTAAAAAGAGTGGTGGGGGAGCACAAGGAATGCGGGGACCATTAACGTGAGCCTGCTGCTTTTTCCTAAATGGCTAAAGCAGTGGTTCTCAACTCCTGTCCTCGGGACCCACTAACAGGCCAGGTTTGCAGGATAACTGAAATACCTCACAGGTGATATCATTTGCTGCTCAGTGATTGCAGCATTCTAGTCTGCATCTCCCCAAGGTAATACTTAAAATCTGGCCTGTTGGTGGGTCCTGAGGACCGGAGTTGAGAACCACTGGGCTAAACCATAGGCAACCCACCAAGCGGTGAAGGAAAGATAAGCACGCTACTCCTGGAGTAGCCATGTATGGCTAATTTATAATTCCCAGAAACACATGGTTGGAATTAGAGAAAAACTGGCATATAACTCTTGCAAGAGGCACATAATCAGCTTGATTAATTAGCTGTTCAAAAACAACGAGCAGTTTTTGTTCTGCGTAGATGAAAATGTCTGCAGACAAGGAGACGGATTTCTATGGAGTGCCGGTTCAAAGTTTGCACCTTGAATCCCTCTTAAGAAGGAATCATTAAGTAGCGGAGTCAGGTGCGGTAATTGTATTGAACTGGGGTCAGAATTTATTTCCAGCCCCGAGGTTTAAGCGTTGTAAAGAATTCTCTCTCTGGGTTATTAGCATTTGTAACCACCATTCCACCGGCTAAATCCTTTTGTGTATCAAGCGTCTAAAGAAATTAGTCACTCAGCTAGACCCTCATCTGGAAAATAGAAGGAGAAATCTGAACGCTGGAACGTGCGACTAGACGTCGTTTATCAGCTGGACCGCAACTTTTCTCTATTACCAAGAGTATCGTATTGACCATTTTTCCAAATTATTCCAGAATTTGCGATGCTCGCGGGGCAGAGGTCAAAGTTGTGTTAAGAAAACCAGCAGGGCTGTGCTGCGTTCAAATGTGTGGGACATTAAGACCCTCTTTTTCTTAATAAAGAAAACGGGTGAAAAGGATAAGCGAGATCTATGGGTGTCCTAAGGTCATTCTTTGCCAGGTTGAAGCACTTCAGTCGGAATTCTCATTTTCCAGCCCATATCACCTGTCTGCTGAGTGGAAACATAATTGGGTTTTTCTTTATGGCAGAAGGAAAAGTTTTAAGAGTTAAAGTCATCATTTAAAGAGGAACTCTAAGGGAAAAAAAAAACTTTTTTATAGCTTAAAATGTTTGACCTGTATAAAAGTACAGCTTATTAGGAAATTTTTCAGTTTTCAGAAAATATACTGAGGTTACGCCCTAACTCAGGATTTCTCAACCAGGGTTCCTCCAGGGGTTGCTAGAGGTTCCTTGAGCAATGGTCAATTTCTACCTCTCAGATAAATTCCCAATGATACCACAGGGTTTCTCAACCAGGGTTCCAGAGGTTGCTGGGGGTTCCTTGAGCAATGAGCAATTTCTACCTCTTCCCAATGACATCACTGATCTTTTTAGCTATCTGTAAGGGGTAATTCTTCCCAATGACCACAAGTGTGAGGAGCATTCTTCCCAATGACCACAAGTGTAAGGAGCATTCTTCCCAATGACCACAAGTGTAAGGAGCATTCTTCCCAATGACCACAAGTGTAAGGAGCATTCTTCCCAATGACCACAAGTGTAAGGAGCATTCCTCCCATTGACCACAAGTGTAAGGAGCATTCTTCCCATTGACCACAAGTGTAAGGAGCATTCTTCCCATTGACCACAAGTGTGAGGAGCATTCTTCCCAATGACCACAAGTGTAAGGAGCATTCTTCCCATTGACCACAAGTGTAAGGAGCATTCTTCCCATTGACCACAAGTGTAAGGAGCATTCTTCCCATTGACCTTCCCACTAATGTATCATGAGTTGTAGATTTTTAATTTTTAGCAGGGGTTCCCCGAGACCGGAGAAATATTTCAAGGGTTCCTCAGTGTTGAGAAAGGCTGCCTTAACTGAAGAATGGGCGTCTAATGGTCTTTGGAATATGATTGCAAGGGCCAAGAAATGCCCCATGATACTGAGAACCAATTGGTGATCCAAGCCTGATTGGGGAAAGGTTAGGATTCTTCCTACGGATGGAATGACATCTTCTTTCTTTGCACCAGGGGAAGTTAGCCTTTCATGTGCAATGATATGTCTATGACTGGTAGACTTTATAGATTTTAATAGGGATTACCAAATTTGGCTCCCAGAGGAGTAACTAGACCCTTCAGGGCCCCAATGCAAGAAATTATGAAGGGCCCCCCTGACCCCTGTCCAGGGCCCTTCCCTCTATCCGCTGATCCTGGGGCCCTTTACTCCCATCATGGGTCCCTTTATTACGGTCCCGCAGCGGCACCCATTCACAGGTTCTGCAGCGGGCCCCCTTTCTGCCATCTTCGGGCCTCCCCATGATGGTGAAATGCCAGGGCCCGGTCACAATTGCAACCTTTGCAATCCTGATAGTTCTGTAATTGGTGTCAGTAGTTTTTAATTTTTATTTTAATTTCATTATTTTTTGCCATTTCATTTTATTTCTTTTACAATTTTATTTTTACAATTTTTTTAGGAGCTCTGTTGGGGGGCTTTGATGAGATATCAGGGGGTCTAATCAAACCTCAGCCCTCAATCTCCATCTGTGTAACCTCAGCTGCACAGAATGAATGGACAGGAATAGCTGTGCACCGAGCCTCCCATTCATTCAGAAATGGAAGTATAGTAAAAACAGTTTACTATGCTTCAGTTATGAATGAACCAATTGGTACCAATCACTGACTCTGTCCATTCAGAAAAGAAGGAGCCGGTAAATGACAAATTTACCGACCCGTTCCCATCTCTCCATCATCACACATCTTCTACAGCAGCTGGCAGGAGAGAGGAGGGGGAAAGACAGCACCTCTGTGGGGGGGACTAGGGAAGCACACAGGGACCCTGGGAACAGCAGAAGACAAATAAACTGAATAGAGGGAAATGGAGGAGATTGGGTCCTCTAAATGACACCCTCGTCTTCCCTCCTATTCAGGTGTACAAGGGAGGCACATGGGCCCCCTGGACCATGGGGCCTGGTTGCAATTGCAACCCCTATTGTTATGCCCCTGTTGGTGCCCCTGTGTCAGGATTCTACTCAGATCAAAGGCACACATACGCCAAAGCGAAGACCTGGCACAGTTGGCAATACATTGCATGGCTGTGCTTGTCTACACAGGAATGCACAGAGACGCATAGGGAATGCGCAAGGGTGCATTAGAAATCCTCCGGCGCACATCAATGCAGGGAGGCGCACATGCCCTCATCCAAGACCGCCGCCAAACACCCTATATAAGGAGATCAGTAGCCCTCAGTGATTGCTCATTGATCTTCGGCTCCCTAGTGCTCTGTTCCTCTGTTTCCTGTGCTTCTTGAAGTTCCTGTTACTGACTCGGCTTGCTTCTGGACCCTTCTGCCTGATTCCTGGTTCTGACCTCTGCTTTCTCTTACAGACTCTGCTTCCTCTGATCATTCATGTATAACCCTGGCCTGTCCTCCTGACCACTCTCTTGTTCTTCAGTCTGGCTCCTGTGCATGACCTCGGCTCTGTCTTGACTATGCTCTTGCCACCTCATCTGCTTGATCCTCTATGTGAGACCTCGGCCCTGGTGCTGACTACGCCACTTCAGTTCTGCTCTGGCTGCCGGACCTTCTACCTGCCACAGGTACTATTTACCTCCTTTTACTGTTCTGGATCTGCCTCTCCACTGGAGGTTCCAGTACTATAGATGATTACCTGGGCACCCTGTCCAGAAACCTCCAGTCAGAAGTCACTGCGAGCAGTCTCCAGCAGGAAACACATGCTTCTTTGAGTCCTGCATTCCCTGTCCTCACCTCCAGGGTGCTGAGAGCATAGGCCCCAGGGAAGCCCTCTCGTCACTTTTGCCTCCAATCAGGTACAGGACAACCTGTCTCTGAGCATCTGGTATTTAAAAGCCATGTCATTAAAATCAGCAACCGTAAAGCAAGGTTGTAAAATAGTCCTTGGTAATGGCAATGTGGATAATCTGGAAGGGCCCACAGTGTGTCTGCAAGAAGTTTGATCACGGCAGAGTATCACACCTGCTGGCTTCTTCCTGATCGTTAATGCCCACCACTGCTGTGGCATTGTCCAACAGAATTCTTATTAGGTGACCTTACAGTCATAATGCCCAATGTTGCAGGGACAGCCAAATCGCTCAGAGCTCCATAAAGTTGACAGGAAGACAGAATTCCTCCAAGTGCTAAGTCTTCTGCAACCACAAGGTTTCTAGAATTCCCTCCCAGCCCTCTAGGCTTACATCGGTTGTGAATATCACCCAAGAGAGGTAGGAAGAAAGATCTCACAGACTACAGAGCTGGATTTGTGAGCCACCAATGTTAGGCGAGTTGGTTTGTCCAGAGATTGAACCAATTTGTTGCATAGTGACAGAATGTCGTGTTGAAGGGTTCTGAAGTAGAACTGGGCAATTGGAACTGCCTCAAAGGAGGCTACCATTAAGCCCAGAACAGAGTTGGAAGGCTCCTGGGGTCCACATCTGGGAGCGGAGAGTCAGAAAATTGTTCTGGAGGAATAAGAACTTTGGGTTGTGTCTAGGATAAGACCTAGATATGCCAAGTGATGTGTTGGTTCTAGAGCTGTCCACTTTTCATAAAGTCCACTTTTCTTTTTATTACTTGCACTAGTAAGGGCTATAGGCTGTTCCACCTTAAAGGTGGCTCGCATAAATTCTGTAAGAGCCAATATGATATCTTTAAGCTGTGGAGCTAAGTCATTGGGGCTCCTCGAGATCAAAGACATCTACCTGTAGCATCCTCTACTTAGGTAGGCGCTAGTGATAGTTTTTGGTTAGGTAAGGCAAATTTAGCCAGGCCTGGTGTGTATACAGGCCTGGTTGTTTTGATTCTGGGCTGGGGGTGGCTCAGTGTAGGACTGGGTGATTCACAGATGATGTCACCAGGACCTCCCACTTCTTTCCAGAAAAGCTTCTGTAGCCATCTGAGGGGTTCTGGGGAGCCCTGACCAATCCCCAATCTGGATTGGAAGGCGGCAGGCCTCCTCAAATACCCAGGGTCAGCCCAGTCAAGCAGCAGAGTTCAGGTGGAAGTTGGAGAGATGAGATAAAGTGGAGGCTGTCATGACCCCGGGGAGCCTGGGGGTGACCTTAGTCAGGGAGAGCTCAGGTGCAGCCAGGAGGAGCGAGATCTTGGTGGCAGGCACAAGAGAGAACGGAAAAGACAGCTGGAGAGAACGCTATTGGAGAGGTCTCTGGGAGGAACTACAAGTCACAGGTGTCGGTAAGTGACACACACCCTGGGAAGCTGGAGGAGAAGCATGCTGGAGCAGATAGGTGAGAGAGACAGTCTGGGAAGGATGCAGAGGCCAGCATGGGACTTTGGTGTCACTGTGGCAGTGGAGAAGGCCGTTGCAGCCAGGAGGGCTGACAGTGTCTGGAAGAGGATGGGCTGGGCGCAGTCATCCATCAGGCTGGGTAGCACAGTAGTACTTTTTCTACACTTCGGGGACCAACTGTCCCTGCCTGTAATGGGTGGTCCAGAGGCCCTGCTTCAACTACAGCAGGCCTCAGAATGTGCTAGCTAGGCCCAACAAGATGATATGGAGGCCTGGTAAATATCCTTCCAGGTCTCAACTGTGAGAAGCAAGTACTGTGCAGGAGAGAGGAACAGGAGTCTGAGAAGCAAGTGATGTGCTGGAGGAAGAGAAAGGAGTGTATATACTGGAGTTGTATATAGAAGGTCCCAAACTAAATGGAATCGATTCGTTGGGCATCCCACAACTTTGCAATCCCTATCCAAGTTTAATCCCCTAATAAATAAAACAAAACAAAATTATCTGCCTGTTCAGTGACTCTGGATGCAGTATGGATGTGGATCAGGTGAACCACAACACTCAGCCATCCCTAAGGTAGGGTTGCCACATCATCCCTTTAATCCAGGACACATACTAATTACACAGGTTGTTCTGCAGCTGATTAAGGTGGCAATTAAACTCACTTGGTGCCTCATCTGCATGAAATTAGTCTCAGAAACTGTGTAGTTCATATGTGTCCTGGATTAAAGGGATGATGTGGCCATGGGCGTCCGAAGGTAGGGGCAAGGGGGGGCAATTGACCCCCCTGGAATCAGGGATCAGATCAGGGGTTCCCCACTAGGTCCTTATCCTCTTGAGCCATGTATGCAGTTTCTGACAGTCTCTTGGGCCATGTATGCAGTCTCTGACCATTTACTGTACCATGTCCACAGTCTCTGACTGTCTCCTGTGCCATGTCTGCAGTCTCTGACTGTCTCCTGTACAATGTCCACAGTCTCTGACCGTCTCCTGTATCACATCTGCAGTCTCTGACCATCTCCTGTATCACGTCTGCAGTCTCTGACCATCTCCTGTATCATGTCTGCAGTCTCTGACTGTCTCCTGTAGTATGTCTGCAGTCTCTGACCATCTCCTGTATCAGGTCTGCAGTCTCTGACCATCTCCTGGATCATGTCTGCAGTCTCTGACCATCTCCTGTACTACGTCTGCAGTCTCTGACTGTGATAATGTAATTATGACATTGTCAAAAAGGGGCAGAGCATGGATGACCTTGAAATTATGCCCCCCCCTGGAAAGAGTTCTGCGGATGCCCATGGATGTGACAACCCTACCCTAAGGGGGGCATGTGGCCACACACCAAAGACTTGTGAGATCACCAGAGAATACGTACAGACGACTTGGTTGCTGCTACATCTGCAGAAATGTCTTAAAAACTCCTGGAGTAGAAAGCGTATAAATACATTATGGCCTCTTCATTCAGAGTCAGCATAATGCTTGCACACTGGCCCAAAAAATCCGGGACAGCTGTGGAGAACTCCTCCCTAGATAAGGGAGACCCCACGGAGTGTGTAGACTCAAGCAATGGACAGCAATCTAGGTATTTGGTGCTGGGTCACATAGGAGAGACACTGCAGGTTGCCCCAAGAGTGAGAGCGATAACACCAAATTTAACACACCTGCTCCCCGTTCACACCTGAGACCTTGTAACACTAACGAGTCACATGACACCAGAGAGGGAAAATAGCTAATTGTGCCCAATTTGGACATTTTCACTTAGGGTGTACTTACTTTTGTTGCCAGCGGTTTAGACATTAATGGCTGTGTGTTGAGTTATTTTGAGGGGACAGTAAATTTACACTGTTATACAAGCTGTACCCTCACTACTTTACATTGTAGCAAAGTGTCAGCTCTTCAGTGTTGTCACATGAAATGGGAGGGGTGTACTTACTTTTGTGAGATACTGTATATCCTCCTATAGTGTGTACTTGTTTCAGTCCAGAGCACTTAGGCTGGGTTCACACGAATCCGATTCTCAGACCGACATGAGGAGCACAAGTCGCATTACGTTACAAAAACAATGATTCCCTATGAGAGCCGTCCTAACTGGACTGACTTGTGTTTTTCAAAGTCGGACCGACTTAGAAAAAGGTTCCTGTGCTACTTTTGTCCGACTTTGATCCCGCTTCAGCCCATTGAAAAGCAGTGAAGTCGGATCAAAGTCGACTCGGATCATTGTCTTAACCGATCCGACTTTGGCATGCGACTTCTGCTCTGAGGATCTTGAGGGGGAACTCCCCCCCTGGGCGGGGCTGTGACATCATAAGGGGGCAGGCCTCCGGATGACGTCCCTCCCCATGCCAATAAAAGTCAATGCAGAGCACGGGCACGCCATTAGGCTCCATGCACACTGGGCGCTATCTGGGCTCTCTCGGCGTCGGGCAGGAGAGGTTTTGTAAGCAGCGTTTAGCAGCGTTTATCGGCGTCTGCGTTTTTTTTTCTTCATTAGCTTCCATTGACTGCAAAAAGCGCCGGCCGCTGATAAACAGCCGTTTACCGGCGTTTATTATTATTATATTATTCAGGATTTATATAGCGCCAGCAGTTTGCGCAGCGCTTTACAATATTAGGGCAGACAATACAATTACAATTCAATACAGGAGGAATCAGAGGACCCTGCTCGGTAGAGCTTACAATCTATCAGCATTCAGTGGCGTTTGTCGGCGTTTAGCGTTTTTTGTGGCAAAAGAACGACTTTTGAATGCCAATTCAGGGCGTTCAGATAACAGCCCAAAAACGCCACAGCTAATAAACAACAATTAACGTCCGTGTGTGCATGGACACATAGGACAACATAAAGTGGCGTTTTTGGCCTGTTAAAAAAAACGCCCAAACGACCAAAAATGGTCGTTTATCAGATACAGTGTGCATGGAGCCTTAGTCTGGGAGATCACTTCATGTCAACATGGGAAGAAGAGCAGAGGGAGAAGACAGCGGCAAAAGAGCAGAAGACAGAAGACCCCTCAGAAGAAAGAAGACCCCTCAGAAGAAAGAATACCCCGCAAAAGAGCAGAAGAAAGAAGACGCCGGAGAGTGAGAAGAGCCGGAGAGGGGAGAAGACGCCGGAGCGGATTCAATAAAATACTTTAAAAACCTGTGTAGTGTTTTTTTTTTTTTTTACGTTTTCCTTTTAGGTGAATGGGTAGGGGTGCAATCCACCCCATACCCATTCACATAGGGATCTGGGGGCCCTTTTGTTAAAGGGGGTTTCCAGATTCCGATAAGCCCCCGCCCGCAGACCCCGACAAATTCATTCAAGACCATGTTGCAAAAATGAAGACACCCTCATGAAAGTCTTAGGAGCAAAGCTGCATTTTAGACAACAAAATCCTAACTAACAAGAATTCTTCTACAGGTGAGTGTAATTATTGATTAACCACTTCAGATCCGCGCTATAGCCGATTGACGGCTATTTGATTTGCCGGGAGGCTGTCAATAGATGTCCTCCCCTTCTGCTCGTGCCAGGTGCACTCTCGACACCGCCGCACGCCACGTGAGCGTGCCCGCGGGGCGGGCGGACTCGATGTTTGCCGTAGACCCGCGATCTGGTCACAGAGAGCCAGAATGGGGAACCGCCGATGTAAACACGGCGGTTCCCCGCTCTGTGAGGGGGGCATGACAGATCTATTGATCCCTGTGATCGGGATCAGTTAGATCTGTTATGTCCCTGTTTGCCCCGCCCCACCCACAGTTAGAACACGCCCAGGGAACACATTTAACCCCTTCACTGCCCCCTTAGTGTCCCTGCCAATGACATTTATACAGTAATCAGTGTCTATTTTTAGATCTGATCGCTGTATAAATGTCATTGGTCCCAAAAAAGTGTCAAAAACGTCCAAGATGTCTGCCGCAATATCGCAGTCCCGATAAAAATTGCAGATCGCCGCCATTACCAGTAAAAAATAAATAAATAATAAAAACGCCATAAACCAGTGTCCATAGTTTGTAGGCGCTATGACTTCTGCGCAACCCAATCAACATACGCCGATTGCGATTTTTTTTTTACCAAAAAGGTGTAGAAGAATATATGTCGGCCTAAACTGATGAATAAATTATTTTTTTTATTTTTGGATATTTATTATAGCAAAAAGTAAAAAATATTGTTCTTTTTTCAAAATCGTCGCTGTTTGTTTATAGCGTAAAAAATAAAAAGCTCAGAGGTGATCAAATACCACCAAAAGAAAGCTCTATTTGTGGGGGAAAAAAAGGACGTCAATTTTGTTTGGGTACAACGTCGCACGACCGCGCGATTGTCATTCAAATAGCGACAGCGCTGAAAACTGAACGTTGGTCCGGGCAGGAGGGGGGTTTTAAGTGCCCAGTAAGCAAGTGGTTAAACAGGTGTCCAGCAGACAGGTGATTATAAAAGGGCGTTACTTAACAAAGAAAGCCCCGCCCATTTCATGCTGTCAGCAATGGCACCCCATGGAGGAGAAATGTCACAAGGCCTGAGAAAGAAAATCATCTCTTTACACAAGAAAGGTGAAGGCAACAAGAAAATCAGCAAAGCTTTACTTATCGGTCAGATTACTGGAGCAAAAGTGATGCAAAAAAATGTAGCAAAGATGGAACTGCAACCATCTCACAGAGACGTCCAGGCCGCCCACGGAAGGTAGCACCTCGCCAGGAGCGTCTTCTGATGAGAAGGGAAAATCGCCATGCAAGGTCACTGCAGTTCGCTAAAGAAGTAGAAAGCCAAACTGGGGTGATTGTTTCCCGTGACAAAATACGGCACACACTGCAGAGGAATGGCATGCATGGGTGTTGTCCACAAAGGAAGCCTCTCCTAAAGCCCATGCACAAAAAAGCCCGCCTAGAATTTGCCAGGGCCCATGCTGAAAAAGAAGAAGACTACTGCGACTCTGTACTCTGGAGTGATGAGACCAAGATAAATGTTTTTGAAACTGATGGCTTCCAAACTGTATGGCGTCACAAAGGTGAAGAGCACAAAAAAAATGCATGGTGCCTACTGTGAAACATGGTGGTGGCAGTGTCCTTCTGTGGGGCTGCATGAGTGCTGCTGGTGTCAGGGAGCTGCATTTCATTGATAGCATCATGAATAGAGTTGAGCGAACCCGAACTGTAAAGTTCGGGTCCGTACCGAACTTTTGGATGTCCGTGTCCCGAACCCGAACGTTTGAGAAAAAGTCCGGGTTCGGGTCCTGGTATTTTATCACGCATGTTGAATAGCTGCAGGGCAGCCAATCAACAAGCGTTTCACTGGTTTTCCCTAGAAGCCATCACAGCCATGCCTACTAATGGCATGGCTGTGATTGGCCAGTGCATCATGTGACCCAGCCTCTATATGGGGCTGGAGTCACCGTGCTGCATGTCACATGCTCTCAGGTTAGTGTAGGGAGAGGATGCTGCCGGCGCTGTGAGGGACAGATTGCAGTGATAATAACTAGGTAGAGATGACTACTACTACTGCTTTGAGGGACAGATTGTAGATCTAATAGCATCTCCCATTTTTCTTCCTTTTGCAGCCCTCTAGCACTTTCTAGGACTTTTTTACAGCCATTTTTGTGCCGAAAAGTTCAGGGTCCCCATTGACTTCAATGGGGTCCGGGGTCAGGTTCGGGTAACGTTCGGTACCGAACCTGAACGTTTCCGCGAACCCGAACATCCAGGTGTTCGCTCAAGTCTAATCATGAATTCACAGATGTACTGCTCTATATTGAAAGAGAAGATGCTACCATCACTCCGTGCCCTTGGTGCACTTTTCCAACATGGCAACCGTCCAAAACCAACATCTAAGGCCACTGTTGCATTTCTTAAGAAGAAGAATCAGGTGAAAGTGATTCAGTGGCCGTCTCCTGATCTGAACCCAAACGGGGAACACCTATGGGGAATTCTGGAGAGACGAGCATTACTCTCCGTCCAGCATCCAGGCTCTAAAAGAGGTTGTTCTTGAAGAATGGAAAAAGATCGATGTTGCAATATGTCGCCATTCATTCCATGCCTAGAAGACTTGATACAGATCATGGAGGTCATACAAATACTAGATGGAGGAGTTTTTGTTGTGGAGTGTATTTTTTTCGTAGATGTAGCCAGGAGCTGGGTACACACATTCCCGGCAATTGAAGACATCATTTGCTATTAACCATAGACAGGGGTTTCCCCCTAGTGTTCCATCTTGGCTGATCTGTGACTCTGATTTTGACAAGGGAGTGATGCATTGTGGGAGATGTAATCTTCTAGGAAGGATTTTCCCTCTGGCTGTGCATGGGAGAAACTACACCTGCCAACAGGCTGTGCTGGAAGAGGAGGTTTCTGGGAGAAGAGATGCCTCATGGGAGAGTTTATAAAACCCAAGGCTTTGGGCCTGGTGCACTCTCTCTGCACCGGCAATAATCTGTATGCAGGGAATCTGTGCTGGGAGTGGTGGAGTCGCGGTCTGCTTCCACAGACTCATTTAAGACAGATCAGCGAGCAGCTTGAATACCGCGCACTACACCTGTGGGATTTGTTCCTGTCCATACACCCACGTGGGCCACAGATCCGAGAGCTGAGACTGAGCGAGGCGGTGAGAGGGTGAAAACCCATCCTAATTGACTCTGTTATCAGACAGCTTGTTCTTTATAATTGCCAGCCTATCTGAAACTATGAGAAGCCTATTCTTTACAATTGAATTGAGTGACACCATACACAGACAGCCTTACTTTGCTTCTTCTGTTGCTACCTGTAGTTCTATAGATTTAACCTTGCAAGTCAGTGATCACAGTGAAGCTTTTTGGGAACTATCTACAGAAAGAGTGTTATACTTGATTACAATTCCCGATTCATTTGTTCTATTAATTACTATCATGTATATACCACACCCAATCTGCAAAGAGCTAGCTGAAGATCATCTGAACTGTCAAGAAAGGGACATTTGATTGCATCCAATTCTCATTAAACTCCCCTCACTTAGGGATCACCTATTACCGCTACAGTTTGTATACAGTGATTTTTACCAAAGAACTCTTATTTAGAGCAGGTTGAATGTTGCTTTAATTTACAACTTTAGTGTTATATTGGTTTATCTGCTGATTTGCTGTTTCATGTGAGTGAGCAGTAGAGAGTGGTCTGACCTTTACAGGAGTCATTCCCCTGCTCTCCTTTGCCCCACTCTCATGGGCCGGGCATGTACCTGCAGATGCATTGGTTATGTCTACAAGACAATAATTTATATTTCATGTTGATTAATTGACATTTATTCGGTTGTGTGAACTACTTTGGGTGACTAATTCTATTCTTTTAAGATAAAGCTCCTCATTTGATACATATTGTGAGTAAACATTACTAACTTTACGTAAATTGGTGTGGTCTACTATTTGTCATTAGTTTAAGAAAATCTCACACAATGAGTGAACTCAGTGTGTCAGAGGTGGCAGAGGACTCACAAAGTCAGGGAAACCAGGAGGGTATTGAATTACTTTGCAACCCTCAAGAGGGCAGCGCTACATTTGGAGGCTCGTCCGGGATACCCCTAATGTTAAGTCCCAGTAAGTCCAAGGAGTCAACCAAGGAAAAGGGGAAGATGGACTTTGTTACCACCACCAGCTGGGTGCAGGAAGAAGGGAGCTATTTGGAGTTAGCCAGCGTAGTGAGACTGCCTGGCATTGGCTGGTCTGAAAGGGAGGTATGGCATTTGACGAGAAGAGCTTTCCCAGGGCAAGCTTCCTATATTGTGGATGTGAAGCCTGAATATGGGGAAGATTGCAGCTACGCCTTCATTGAATGGCGGGAGAGTGTCACAGAGAGAGGCTGTGAGCTTAGCTGAAGGGTTAGAAGACCAAGTGGTACCTCTACAAAAAGAAGGAGACCTCTATCAAGGGCAATCTCAAGGTAACTCTGTGAACCCTGGTATAGAAGGAGAGGCTGACGTTACTAATAAAAGGATGCCTCCAGCTTCTTTCTATATGGATATGAGTTGTCTGATAGAAAGTTTAATCAAAAGCAACAATATAACCCAACCCCAGAAGGTAAGGAAAAATTTGAAAGCTGGATGGATCAGGCCATTCAAGCTGTAGAATATTGGAATGTGCCAGAGGCAGTGAAGAGACAGAGAATAAGTGGGAGTTTGAGAAGTCCTGCCGCAGATGTTATCCGGAGTTTGAAGAGAGGAAAGCCTGATTGTGTAGCCATGAACTACATTGAAGGCTTGTGTGCAATTTATGGCAGAGTGGAGAAGATTCCTGATTTGATGTATAAATTTGAGCACACACATCAGTACAGAGAGAAACTGTCTGCCTATGCTGATAGGGTGGATCGTGTCCTACATCACATCTTCTTGAAGAAAGGGACCCAAAAGAAGCTGATAAAGTCAGGTTGGAGCGAATTCTGCAAGGATTGAGACCTAATCATCCAATCGTGCTTCGTCTGCTGTTAAAAGAGGCACAGGCGGCGCCCACTTATCCTGAACTGATGAGACTGGTTAGGAAGGAAGAAGCTCTGTTGGATGAAAAAAATCAAGGGTCACAAGAAGGGAACGATATTACCCCAAAGACTGGGAAAGTGTCTGCCCAACCAGTGCAAATAGAGTAAGGAGTCTCTGAAGTGGACAGTGGAGAAGAGTCAGAGCGGGGGGAGAGTACTAAGGCCCCTGTGGCTTCATCAACTCCTGAGGAATTTCCAGTCAAACTGCTCACTCAAGTAGCTCAAGCACAAGATCAACTACAACAGACATTGTTGCGTGTGAAGGAAGCTCAAGTTACTACCCAGTTGGATAAAACTGATTCTCGAAGATGTTTTAAGTGTGGGGAGCCTGGGCATTTCCTAAGACAGTGTCCAACAAGAGATGGAGAATTCAATTTCATTGCTAAAAGCATTACAACAGCTGCTATCCACTCAGAAGTTGGGAAACTTCAGAGGGTCTTAGTGAAGGAGCCAGCTGAGAGCCCAAAGAAGGAACGGAGCTCCAAGAATCAAGAGAAAGGCAAGCAGAACTCGAAGAAATGGAAGAAGAAGGATGAGATATCTCGTAAACCAACTAACTCACCAGGGTCTGAGGGTCGGGTGCAGGGAGTCAATGCTTATTCTCCACCCAGGGCTATAGTTAGATCCTCTCAAAGTAGGCAAAAAAGAGACACTAATAAAGTGGCAGTGGATGAACTACCCGAGAAGTTAGTGGGGCCATCCCCTATTGTGTCGATACAAGTAGAAGGTGTCTATACTCTGGCTCTTTTGGGCACAGGAGCCCAAGTTACTTTACTCTACCGAGATTTTTATGATCAGTACCTAAAACATATTCCTCTGAACAATCTGAAGAGTTAGAGATCTGGGGAATTGGAACTGACAAGTTTCCATACGATGGATGCATTCCAATAAGAATCTCCTTTGGACTGGCAGCGTGAGGGAAGGTCGTGGTGTGTCCTAGACCTCCAGGTGCTGCACAGAATTCCATGCTGATTGGAACAAACACAGATTTGGTGAGAAGGTTGCTGAAGAATATAATAGGAGAAGATGGGTCGGCGCCAATTGGGATTCACCCCCGACTACATGGGGCCTGCCAGCAAGTGATGGAAGAGAAGAAAGCTCCTGCCAATGGAGTGGGGCAGATATGGACACTGGATATGAAAGAGAAGGTCCTCAAGCCAGGAGAGGTTGTTTGTTTAAGAGCCACGGTAAAACTTATGTGGGGTCATCCAGGGCCTCTTGTTGTGCTAGAGACAGATGCACAAACTGAAGCAGTTGGGATAGAAATGGTTCCAGAATTGGTTTCTACTAAAGCTCTGTTATGAAGCAAAAAGAAGGTACCTATCAGTCTCCAGAATGTCACTGATCATCCAGTGATATTGAAGGCACAAATGTCGGTAGGGCAGGTGAGTGAAGCTACCTCAGTGTCTCCAGAAGAAGTAGAGAAGAGTGGGGACTGCAGTAGAGCAAAGAAGGAACTGGATTAATGTGCTGCTGTCCTTACTGGAGGGAAAGGATGAAATCCCAGTTGGATCGGTGGAAGATTTTTTGTAGTAATTGATTTTGATGTGGGATGTGCCAAAAGAGCCCAGCACCAAAACGTTCACAGGAAGATAAACCAATCGGGGAGAAGGCTCGGAGAATCCCGCTCAGTGATTTGGAATATTTGAGGGAGCAGTTAGCTGAGCTGAAGAAATCTGGAGTGATTCAAGAGTCTCAAAGTCCTTATGCTTCCCCTATTGTGGTGGTTCGGAAGAAGAATGGAACATTACGTATTTGCATAGACTATCAAACTCTTAATCGACACACTATCCTGGATCAATACACCACTCCACGGATCGAGGATGCTCTTCAGTGCCTTGCTGGGGCCAAGTGGCTTAGTGTGCTGGATTTAAAGAGTGGATACTATCAGATACTGATTCATGCATAAGATAAAGACAAGACTGCCTTAATCTGACCTCTTGGTTTCTATAAGTTGAATCGGATGCCACAGGGACTGTCAGAGGTGCCAGCCACTTTCCAACGGTTGATGGAGAGGACATTGGGGGACATGAACTTGATTGAAGTCCTGGTGTATCTAGATGACTTCATAGTGTTTGGAAGAACACGGGAAGAGCATGAAGCGCGTTTGGAAAAGGTATTCGAGAGATTACATGAAGCAAGATTTAAGCTATCCCTGGAGAAATGTCAGTTCTATCGTACTTCGGTCACTTACTTGGGGCATGTGGTCTCAGAGAAGGGGATGGCTACTGACCCGAAAAAGTTGGAGGCAGTCACTGCATGGCCAAGACCTGAAATTGTGACGGAATTGAGGTCCTTTCTCGGATTCTGTTCGTATTATCGAAGATTCATGGCCAATTTCGCCAAGATTGCCAGGCCCCTCAATGAATAACTTCATGAATTGCACGTCATATGAAGGAGCTTATAAGCAGTTGAAGAAACATCTCACTGAAGCCCCTGTCTTAGCATATGCTGATCCGTCCAAACCCTATGAACTCCATGTGGACACTAGCAGAGATGGGCTGGGAGAAGTCCTTTGTCAGGAACAGGATGGCAAGCTCAGGCCAGTGACTTATGTGATTTGAAGCTTTATTCCCTCAGAGAAAAGTTAACTAGCAGGCAAACTGGAGTTCCCAGCCCTGAAGTGGGCAGTGGTCGACAAATTGAAGGACTATTTGTATGGGGCTCAGTTTGTAGTGAAGACTGATAATAAAATGTTAACTTATCTGCTGACTTCTGCAAAGCTGGATGCTACTGGACACCAGTGGTTGCTGCATTAGCTGGATTTCAATTTAGTCTGAAATACCGACCTGGTATTGGAAATAAAGATGTGGATTCGCTGTCTCACTGGCCCCATCGTCATAAAGAGGAGCATCGAGAATGGACTTTCGTGGTAACTGAAGGAGTACAGGCTCTATGTAAAGGTCTGGTTCAACACCTGAGAGGGACTATAGGAGCAGAGTCCATAGGAGTTCCTCCATCTGGAGTACCTCAGGCTTATTGTGGACTGATTCAAGTGAGAAGTGAGGGTCTTCCCCGACAAACAAAAAAAGAGATCAAGACTGACCAAGAGCAGGATCCTCTTTGTCAGGTAGCATTGGCTCAACAAGATTCAATGTTGCTACTGAAGTGTTCGATAAACCATGCAAGGGTGTAGCACCGAGAATGGAATGAATTGCAATTAAGATATGGTCTGCTGTACAGAAGAGGTTCTGGTGAAGAGTTTGAAGAAACCTATCAACTTTTCCTTCCAGAAAAACATTGCTGGTGACTCTGATGATGAACTTGGACATTTGGGTATAGAAAGAACTTTTCGCCTAGACAGAAAAGATTTTATTGGCCAGGTATTGAAAGGGAGATAGAGAGCTATTGCTGTTCCTGCTTGCCTTGCATTCAGAGAAAAACTCTCCCAGTTCGAGTTGCTCCTATGCAGCATTTGCAGAGTCAGGGCCCCATGGAGTTGGAATGCATTGATTCCTGAGCCTGGAACCAGATACAGGTGGAAGAGGCAATATCTTGGTGGTGATTAATCATTTTACCAGATATGCTCAGGATTATCCCACAAAAGATCAGAAAGCAACTACTGTGCCAAAGGTACTTGTGGAGAAATTCTTAATTCATTATGGGTTGCCGGTCTGAATCCACTCTGATCAAGGAAGAGATTTTGAAAGCCGACTCATACATCAGTTGTTGTCACGGTCCCGGCGGTGGAGTCTGTCTTAGCAGGGAACAACCACTCTTACACACCCGATTCGGGGACCCCTGGTAGTATAGACAGGAAGTCCCAGAGTGCGGGATGGCACGAGGGCTGGATGGTCACTGGTGGTGATGTGAGGCTCCAGATGGTCGTGCAGACAGAAGAAGGGTCGTGCAGGTTGGGTCGGCAACTGGCGGGTCAGAGAGGCACAAAAGGGGCAGGCAGAAGAGTAGTCAAAGTCCAAGCTGGGTTCGTTCACGGGCTGGCGGCAAAGGTACAGAGGGGTCAGACAAGCGGATGGTCGTAGATAGCCGGGGTCGGTGCAGGAGGATAGGGAGCAGGTCGGAACAAGCCGGGTCGGTACACAGGAACAACACAGGAAGCAGGTTTTCAGGCAGGAGAGCTGAAGCTCACAGGTACTCAGACGCTGTAGAACGGACAGCATCTGCTGACAGGTGCAGGGTGCTTAAATAGAGCCATTGGGTGAATGGCAAAACTCGGCAAAAAAGTCCAGAACATGGCCTGACTTCACCAGGCCAATCTTTTCCTAACACTTTGCAAGTTGTTGGGCATTAAAAAGTCTCGCACTACACCCTATCATCCACAAGGGGATCCTCAGCCAGAGAGATTCAACAGGACTTTGCTGAATATGTTGAGGACCCTACCCACTGAGAAGAAACAACATTGGGGAAATCATATTGCCACTATGGCACACGCTTATAACAGCACCGTAAGTGATGCAACTGGGTACTCACCATGTTGCCTTATGTTTGGAAGGGAAGCTAGGCTTCCAATTGATCTGATTTTTGGAACATCTGTTAATGATACCTCTTTGACTTTCCACTAGGGTTATGTTGACCGGTTACGAAAGAATCTGAAGCAAGCTTATGAGAAGACTATGCAACGTGCTAATACCCAGGAATTGAGGAACAAAAATAATTTTGTTCTCAAGGCAAAAGTGCAAGATCTTTAACCAGGGGATAAAGTGTTGTTGAAGAACTTAGGTGTACCAGGCAAGCGCAAATTGGCAGAGCGCTGGAGGCCTCAACCTTATATCATCTGTAAACTGCTCCCAGGATTGCCAGTTTACCAGACCAAGCCAGAAGGGAAATCTGGACCTCTCAAGATGTGGCGTCGTGATCATCTACTCCCTCTGTCAGATGCTGCTTCTTTGTTCCCCTATACCTCCCCTGGATCCAGGCCCTCCCAGGACCCAATCTCACCAGAAACTTCCAGCTAGACCTGCGGTGCCAGTTCAAGATGATAGTGAAGATGAAGAGTTAGTATCCTCTTGGTTGTGGGCTCAGGTTGTTATCCCTGAAACAGAAGTTAGACCTTGGTTCAGAAGACAAACACAGATGAGAGAAGTAAAGAGACCACCCAGCTCTCGTGGTCAGAAGAGAAGTGTCCCACCACTAATCAAGAGAAAAGACACTCTTTCAATAGAAAGTACCTGGCCAGTCCCAAGTTTTGAGCAAGGGGACCTTATTCATTTTAATGATGAATCACCTTAACCAAGAAACAACTTTGGGAAAAGGAAGAGCCGAGAGAAAAAGACTTGACTCTGATATCATTAATGGAACTGGTAATGCCCTTCTCAGGCCTGGGCCTTCTACTCCAAGTCCAGCTGTATTGATAGAAACCCAAGACCCTACTCCTGTAACAAGTCCTGGAAAGAATCCCACTCCCGTAACAAGCCCTGGAAAGAATCCTACGCCTATAGTGAGTCCTGAGAAGCAGGATACTTCTTCAGTTCGCTCTGAAAGGGGAGGCACTCCTGTATCAAGTCCAGAAAGAAATTCCACTACTGAAGTGAATCCTGAAATGGGGCTCTACTCTTCCAGAAGGTTGTGAAAGAAGTACTGTATTAAATCTGGAATCATGTTCTCCTGGCCAACTAATAAGAGACATACCCTCCCCCAGAAGACTCGGTTATGACACATTGGGGAAGAACTCTGACAGATTGATCCTCACTATTCAAAGGTCAGATTCTATGACTGACCCTATTGCCATTGATTGGGCAAAAGAAGACCTCAGTGTAGTCTCTGACGGTCGGTGCCAATGGGGATTCACCCCCGACTACATCGGGCCTGCCAGCAAGTGATGGAAGAGAAGAAAGCTCCTGCCAATGGAGTGGGGCAGATATGGACACTGGATATGAAAGAGAAAGTCCTCAAGCCAGGAGAGGTTGTTTGTTTAAGAGCCACGGTAAAACTTATGTGGGATCATGCAGGGCCTCTTGTGTTGTGCTAGAGACGAATGCACAAACTGAAGCAGTTGGGATAGAAATGGTTCCAGAATTGGTTTCTACTAAAGCTCTGTAAAGCAGCAAAGAGAAGGTACCTATCAGTCTCCAGAATGTCACTGATCATCCAGTGATATTGAAGGAACAAATGTAGGTAGGGCAGGTGAGTGAAGCTACCTCAGTGTCTCCGGAAGAAGTAGAGAAGAGTGGGGACTGCAGTAGAGCAAAGAAGGACCTGGAAGAATGTGCTGCTGTGCTACCTCCTTACTGGAGGGAAAGGATGAAATCCCAGTTGGATCGGTGGAAGATTTTTTGATTTTGATGTGGGATGTGCCAAAAGTGCCCAGCACCAAAACGTTCACAGGAAGATAAACCTATCCGGGAGAAGGCTCGGAGAATCCCGCTCAGTGATTTGGAAGATTTGAGGGAACAGTTAGCTGAGCTGAAGAAATCTGGAGTGATTCAAGAGTCTCGAAGTCCTTATGCTTCCCCTATTGTGGTGGTTCGGAAGAAGAATGGAACATTATGTATGTGCATAGACTATCAAACTCTTAATCAACAAACTATCCCGGATCAATACACCACTCCATGGATCGAGGATGCTCTTCAGTGCCTTGCTGGGGCCAAGCGGCTTAGTGTGCTGGATTTAAAGAGTGGATACTATCAGATATTGATTCATGCATAAGATAAAGAGAAGACTGCCTTAATCTGACCTCTTGATTTCTATAAGTTGAATCGGATGCCACAGGGACTGTCAGAGGTGCCAGCCACTTTCCAACGGTTGATGGAGAGGACATTGGGGGACATGAACTTGATTGAAGTCCTGGTGCATCTAGATGACATCATAGTGTTTGGAAGAACACTGGAAGAGCATGAAGCGCGTTTGGAAAAAGTATTTGAGAGATTACATGAAGCAAGATTTAAGCTATCCCTGGAGAAATGTCAGTTCTATCGTACTTCGGTCACTTACTTGGGGCATGTGGTCTCAGAGAAGGGGGTGGCTACTGACCCGAAAAAGTTGGAGGCAGTCACTGCATGGCCAAGATCTGAAACTGTGACGGAATTGAGGTCCTTTCTCGGATTCTGTTCGTATTATCGAAGATTAATGGCCAATTTCGCCAAGATTGCCAGGCCCCTCAATCAATTGCTTCATGAATTGCACGTCATGTGAAGGAGCTTATAAGCAGTTGAAGAAACATCTCACTGAAGCCCCTGTCTTAGCATATGCTGATCCTTCCAAACCCTATGAGCTCCATGTGGACGCTAGCAGAGATGGGCTGGGAGGAGTCCTTTGTCAGGAAAAGGATGGCAGGCTCAGGCCAGTGGCTTATGTGATTTGAAGCCTTATTCCCTCAGAGAAAAGTTAACTAGCAGGCAAACTGGAGTTCCCAGCCCTGAAGTGGGCAGTGGTCGACAAATTGAAGGACTATTTGTATGGGGCTCAGTTTGTAGTGAAGACTGATAATAAAATGTTAACTTATCTTCTGACTTCTGCAAAGCTGGATGCTCCTGGACACCAGTGGTTGCTGCATTAGCTGGATTTCAATTTAGTCTGAAATACCGACCTGGTATTGGAAATAAAGATGTGGATTCGCTGTCTCACTGGCCCCATCGTCATAAAGAGGAGCATCGAGAATGGACTTTCGTGGTTACTGAAGGAGTACAGGCTCTATGTAAAGGTCTGGTTCAACACCTGAGAGGGACTGTAGGAGCAGAGTCCATAGGAGTTCCTCCATCTGGAGTACCTCAGGCTTATTGTGGATTGATTCAAGTGAGAAATGAGGGCCTTCCCCGACTAACAAAAAAAGAGATCAAGACTGACCAAGAGCAGGATCCTCTTTGTCAGGTAGCCCTTAAGGCATTGGCTCAACAAGATTCAACGTTGCTGCTGAAGTGTTCGATAAACCATGCAAGGGTATTGCACCGAGAATGGAATAAATTGCAATTAAGAGATGGTCTGCTGTACAGAAGAGGTTCTGGTGAAGAGTTTGAAGAAACCTATCAACTTTTCCTTCCAGAAAAACATTGCTGGTGACTCTGATGATGAACTTGGACATTTGGGTATAGAAAGAACTTTTCGCCTAGACAGAATAGATTTTATTGGCCAGGTATTGAAAGGGAGATAGAGAGCTATTGCTGTTCCTGCTTGCCTTGCATTCAGAGAAAAACTCTCCCAGTTCGAGTTGCTCCTATGCAGCATTTGCAGAGTCAGGGCCCCATGGAGTTGGAATGCATTGATTCTGGAGCCTGGAACCAGATACAGGTGGAAGAGGCAATATCTTGGTGGTGACTAATCATTTTACCAGATATGCTCAGGATTATCCCACAAAAGATCAGAAAGCAACTACTGTGCCAAAGGTACTTGTGGAGAAATTCTTAATTCATTATGGGTTGGCGGTCTGAATCCACTCTGATCAAGGAAAAGATTTTGAAAGCCGACTCATACATCAGTTGTGCAAGTTGTTGGGCATTAAAGTCTCGCACTACACCCTAACATCCAAGGGGATCCTCAGCCAGAGAGATTCAACAGGACTTTGCTGAATATGTTGAGGACCCTACCCACTGAGAAGAAACAACATTGGGGAAATCATATTGCCACTATGGCACACGCTTATAACAGCACCGCAAGTGGTGCAACTGGGTACTCACCATATTGCCTTATGTTTGGAAGAGAAGCTAGGCTTCCAATTGATCTGATTTTTGGAACATCTGTTGATGATACCTCTTTGACTTCCCACAAGGGTTATGTTGACCGGTTACGAAAGAATCTGAGGCAAGCTTATGAGAAGGCTATGCAACATGCTAATACCGGGAAATTGAGGAACAAAAATAATTTTGTTCTCAAGGCAAAAGTGCAAGATCTTTAACCAGGGGATAGAGCGTTGTTGAAGAACTTAGGTGTACCAGGCAAGAGCAAATTGGCAGAGCGCTGGAGGCCTCAACCTTATATCATCTGTAAACTGCTTCCAGGATTGCCAGTTTACCAGACCAAGCCAGAAGGGAAATCTGGACCTCTCAAGATGTGGCATCTAGACTTGTGCATGGATAAAAAATTCGTTTTTTTTTCGTTTTTCGGAAATTCGGAAATTCAAAAAATTCGGAAATTCTGAAAAATTAAAAAAATTCGTAATTCGGAAATTCTGCAATTGCGGTAATTCGGAAATTCGCGGTAATTCTGCAATTGCGGTAATTCGGAAATTCGCGGTAATTCGTCAATTGCGGTAATTCAGAAATTCGTCAATCGGGGCAGACGAAAATCCTAAATTCGGAAATTCGGAAATCCGAAAATTGGAAAAAACTAAGAATATTTGAAATAATAACTAACTAATAACTATTAAATTATAGGTATTGGAATGTCCTTGAAAGTTTGGTTGTTAATGAACTTAATATGAAATTTAGCACTAATAGTCATACTTTCAAGAAAATGTCAATACCTATATTTAATAGTTATTTATTATTATTTCAAATATTCTTTTTTATTTCCGAAATTCGGAAATAAGGAAGAACATTTGAAATAATAAGTTATTCATTTATTATTTTTACTTATTATAAATGATAATAAGCTATTATTATTTCAAATGTTTTTCCTTATTTCTGACCTTTGCAGTGTGTGACTGTATATATGCATACTGTATGTATGTGTGTGTGTGTGTGTATACTGGGTGTGTATATACTGTGCTTATATTGTATGTAAACACACAGTATACATACAATATACATCCAATATACACACAGTATATACACACCCAGTATACACACACACATACATACAGTATGCATATATACAGTCACACACTGCAAAGGTCAGAAATAAGGAAAAACATTTGAAATAATAATAGCTTATTATCATTTATAATAAGTAAAAATAATAAATGAATAACTTATTATTTCAAATGTTCTTCCTTATTTCCAAATTTCGGAAATAAAAAAGAATATTTGAAATAATAATAAATAACTATTAAATATAGGTATTGACATTTTCTTGAAAGTATGACTATTAGTGCTAAATTTCATATTAAGTTCATTAACAGCCAAACTTTCAAGGAAATTCCAATACCTAAAATTTAATAGTTGTTAGTTATTATTTCAAATATTCTTAGTTTTTTCCAATTTTTGGATTTCTGAATTTCCGAATTTCAGGTTTTCGTCTGTTCCAATTGCCGAATTACCGCAATTGCCGAATTACCGTGAATTTCCGAATTACCACAATTGCCGAATTACCGCGAATTTCCGAATTACCGCAATTGCAGAATTAACGAAATTGCTGAATTACTGCGAATTTCCGAATTAACGAAATTGCTGAATTACCGCGAATTTCCCAATTACCGCGAATTTCTGAATTACCGCGATTCGGAAAAACGAAAATTCTGAAAATTCGGAAATTGAAAATTCGGAATTCGTCCGAATTGCAGAATTTTGCAAAATTCAGTAAAAACGAAATTCGGAATGAAACGAATTGCACAAGCCTAGTGGCGTCGTGATCATCTACTCCCTCTGTCAGATGCAGTTCGAGTGCTTCTTTGTCCCCCTATACCTCCCCTGGATCCAGGCCCTCCCAGGACCCAATCTCACCGAAAACTTCCAGCTAGACCTGCGGTGCCAGTTCAAGATGATAGTGAAGATGAAGAGTTAGTATCCTCTTGGTTGTTATCCCTGAAACAGAAGTTAGACCTTGGTTCAGAAGACAAACACAGATGAGAGAAGTAAAGAGACCACCCAGCTCTCGTGGTCAGAAGAGAAGTGTCCCACCACTAATTAAGAGGAAAGACACTCTTTCCATAGAAAGTACCTGGCCAGTCCCAAGTTTTGAGCAAGGGGACCTTATTCATTTTAATGATGAATCACCTTAACCAAGAAACAACTTTGGGAAAAGGAAGAGCCGAGAGAAAAAGACTTGACTCTGATATCATTAATGGAACTGGTAATGCCCTTCTCAGGCCTGGGCCTTCTACTCCAAGTCCAGCTGTATTGATAGAAACCCAAGACCCTACTCTTGTAACAAGCCCTGGAAAGAATCCTACTCCCGTAACAAGTCCTGGAAAGAATCCTACTCCTGTAACAAGTCCTGGAAAAAATCCTACGCCTATAGTGAGTCCTGAGAAGCAGGATAGTTCTTCAGTTAGCTCTGAAAGGGGAGGCACTCCTGTATCAAGACCAGAAAGAAATTCCACTGCTGAAGTGAATCCTGAAAGGGGCTCTACTCTTCCAGAAGGTTGTGAAAGAAGTACTGTATTAAATCTGGAATCATGTTCTCCTGTCCAACTAATAAGAGACATACCCTCCCCCAGAAGACTCAGTTATGACACATTGGGGAAGAACTCTGACAGATTGATCCTCACTATTCAAAGGTCGGATTCTATAACTGACCCTATTGCCCTTGATTGGGCAAAAGAAGACCTCAGTGTAGTCTCTGACACTACTGGGTGGGACGTGGCTATTGCCCTGGCCTGTCATAAAACTGATTAGGAGTTAACTGAGAATGTATATAAATAATTCAAGCAGAATACAGATGCTTGTCAATATTTGTTGACTTTAAATGACTGAATAAATTTGATTAATCATATTTGTTCTTTAGCAGTAGTTGAATAATCCCTGCATCTTTGGGGATCAAAGACTTTAAGTGAGGAGAGAATGTAGCCAGGAGCTGGGTATACAGATTCCCGGTAATTGAAGGCATCATCTGCTATTAACCATATGCAAGGGTCTCCACCTAGTGTTCCAGTTTGGCTGATCTTTGACTCTGATTTTGACATGGGAGTGATGCATTCTGGGAGATGTAGTCTTCTAGGAAGGATTTGCCCTCTGAATGGGAGAAACTACACCTGCCATCAGGCTGTGCTGGAAGAGAAGGTTTCTGGGAGAAGACGTGCCTTGTGGGAGAGTCTATAAAACTCAAGGCTTTGGTCTTGGCTCGCTCTTTCTGGACCGGCATCAATCTGTTTGCAGGGAATCTCTGCTGGGAGAGGTGGAGTCATGGCCTGCTTTCACAGACTCATTTAAGACAGATCCCCTGCGGGACATCAGCGAGCAGCTTGGACATCCTGCCCTACAACTGTGGGTGACAGATCCGGGAGAGCTGCGGAGTGAGGCGGTGGAGGTCGGAGCCATCCTCAGAGCTACAGACTGTAGAGATCTTCATCTTCATCATCACCATCACCAGTGTATGAGAAGATGAAAACCCTTACTAACTTTACTTAAATTGGTGTGGTCTACTATTTGTCATTACTTTAAGAAAATCTCACATAATGAGTGAACCCAGTGTGTCAGAGGTGGCAGAGGACTCACAAAGTCAGGGAAACCAGGGGGGTATTGAATTCATTTCCAACCCTCAAGAGGGCAGCTCTACACACATTTTTGCATCAACTAATTTGAGTAAAACTGCAGATTCTGTCATCTAATTTATATTATTAACCTTCCTTTTATTTAATGAGCTAAACAAATGTTCTAAAGACTTTGTTTTGTCAAATATTTTGGAAATTGCTCTTGTGTTCATTTGAGATATTGACTAAAATCTTACTTTTCAAAAGAGGTGTACTCATTTATGCTGAGTGCTGTATATTGGGGTGTACTCATTTATGCTGAGTGCTGTATATTGGGGTGTACTCATTTATGCTGAGCGCTGTATATTGGGGTGTACTCATTTATGCTGAGCGCTGTATATTGGGGTGTACTCATTTATGCTGAGCGCTGTATATTGGAGTGTACTCATTTATGCTGAGCGCTGTATATTGGGGTGTACTCATTTATGCTGAGCGCTGTATATTGGGGTGTACTCATTTATGCTGAGCGCTGTATATTGGGGTGTACTCATTTATGCTGAGCGCTGTATATTGAGGTGTACTCATTTATGCTGAGCGCTGTATATTGGGGTGTACTCATTTATGCTGAGCGCTGTATATTGGGGTGTACTTTATATTGAGAAATATATATATACACAGTATCTCACAAAAGTGAGTACACCCCTCACATTACTGTGCCAACACTGAAGAAATGACACTTTGCTACAATGTAAAGTAGTGAGTGTACAGCTTGTATAACAGTGTAAAATTGAGTACACCCCTAAGTGAAAAAATGTCCAAATTGGGCCCAAAGTGTCAAAATTTTGGGTGGCCACCATTATTTTCCAGCACTGCCTTAACCCTCATGGGCATGGAGTTCACCAGAGCTTCACTGGAGTCCTCTTCCCCTCCTCCATGATGACATCACAGAGCTGGTGGATGTTAGAGACCTTGCGCTCCTCCACCTTCCGTTTGAGGAGGCCCCACAGATGCTCAATAGGGTTTAGGTCTGGAGATGCTGGGCCAGTCGATCACCTTTACCCTCAGCTTCTTTAACAAGGCGGTGGTCTTCTTGGAGGTGTTTGGGGTCGTTATGATGTTGGAATACTGCCCTGCGGCCCAGTCTCTGAAGGGAGGAGATCATGCTCTGCTTCAGTAGGTCACAGTACATGTTGGCATTCATGGTTCCCTCAATGAACTGTAGCTCCCCAGCGCCGGCAGCACTCATGCAGCCCCAGACCATGACCCTCCCACCACCATGCTTGACTGTAGGCAAGACACACTTGTCTTTGTACTCCTCACCTGGTTGCCGCCACACATGCTTGACACCATCTGAACCAAATACGTTTATCTTGGTCTCATCAGACCACAGGGCACGGTTCCAGTAATCCATGTCCTTAGTCTGCTTGTCTTCAACAAACTGCTTTCTTGTTCTCTTTAGAAGAGGCTTCCTTCTGCGACGACAGCCATGCAGACCCATTTGATGCAGTGTGCGGTGTATGGTCTGAGCACTGACAGGCCCCACCCCAACCTCTGCAACAATGCTGGCAGCACTCATACGTCTATTTCCCAAAGACAACCTCGGTATATAACGCTGAGCACTGCACTCAACTTCTTTGGTCGAGCATGGGAGGCCTGTTCTGAATGGAACCTGTCCTGTTAAACCGCTGTATGGTCTTGGCACCATGCCATGAGGTGCCATGTTGAACTTCCAGTGACCAGTATGAGAGAGTGAGAGCGATAACACCAAATTTAACAACCTGCTCCCCATTCACATCTGAAACCTTGTAACACTAATGAGTCATGTGACACAGGGGAGGGAAAATGGCTAATTGGGTCCAATTTGGACATTTTAACTTAGGGATGTACTCACTTTTGTTGCCAGTGGTTTAGACATTAATGGCTGTGTGTTGAGTTATTTTGAGGGGACAGCAAATTTACACCGTTATTTAACTGTTAAATTTGGTGTTATTGCTC
>BLSH010016995.1:36449-54080 GCA_018402905.1 Glandirana rugosa | reverse complement strand
GGCCGTCGTGAGTATGTCGGGGTCTGGTACTGTGAGGGTGGTGGTACGAACTGACATCCGTTCTGTGGGAACAGAAACAGGAGGAGCGGACCAACGGTGGTGTGTGCGAACCGTGGTAGACTTGGTTTATTCAAATAGAACCAGAGTAGTCTGGTGTCCTGTACCAAGGTCATTAGGTATAGGAATCAGACGAACAGAAGTCGTTTAACAAACTTTCGAAAGAACACGTAGTAGAAATCTTCTCCGAAGGAAGACCCTGCTGTCGGTACGTCTGGTTAAACTACGTCACACGCCGCATACCAGACTCGTGACTGTCCGACTGGGGGGTGGGGAAGTTGGAGACAGACTAAGGATATGGATTACTGGAACCATGTCCTGTGGTCTGATGAGACCAAGATAAACTTATTTGGTTCAGATGGTGCCAAGCGTGTGTGGTGGCAACCAGGCGAGGAGGACAAAGACAAGGGTGTCTTGCCTACAGTCAAGCATGGTGGTGGGAGTGTCATGGTCTGGGGCTGTATGAGTGCTGCCGGCACTGGGGAGCTACAGTTCATTGAGGGCACCATGAATGCCAACATGTACTGTGACATACTGAAGCAGAGCATCCCCTCCCTTCAGAGACTGGGCCGCAGGGCAGTATTCCAACATAACGACCCCAAACACCCCTCCAAGACGACCACTGCCTTGCTAAAGAAGCTGAGGGTAAAGGTGATGGACTGGCCAAGCATCTCCAGACCTAAACCCTATTGAGCATCTGTGGGGCTCCTCAAATGGAAGGTGAAGGAGCACAAGGTCTCTAACATCCACCAGCTCCGTGATGTCGTCATGGAGGAGGGGAAGAGGACTCCAGTGCCAACCTGTGAAGCTCTGGTGAACTCCATGCCCAAGAGGGTGAAGGCAGTGCTGGAAAATAATGGTGGCCACACAAAATATTGACACTTTGGGCCCAATTTGGACATTTTCACTTAGGGGTGTACTCACTTTTGTTGCCAGTGGTTTAGACATTAATGGCTGTGTGTTGAGTTATTTTGAGGGGACAGTAAATTTACACTGTTATACAAGCTGTAGCAAAGTGTCAGCTCTTCAGTGTTGTCACATGAAAAGATAGAATAAAATATTTACACAAATCTGAGGGGTGTACTTACTTTTGTGAGATAATATATATATATACAGTCAGGTCCATAAATATTGGGACAGCGACACAATTCTAATCTTTACAATATATACAAACCGTTGTAATTCCTACACCGTTAACCTGATTTGGATGTAAATCCCCTCAAATTAAAGCTGAAAGTCTGCAGGTAAAGCACATCTTGTTCCTTTCATTTCATATCCATTGTGGTGGTGTATAGAGCCAAAAAGATTAGAATTGTGTCGATGTCCCAATATTTATGGACCTGACTGTATATATCAGGGATATGCAATTAGCGGACCTCCAGCTGTTGCAGAACTACAAGTCCCATGAGGCATAGCAAGACTCCGACAGCCACAAGCATGACACCCAGAGGCAGAGGCATGATGGGATTTGTAGTTTTGCAACATCTGAAGGTCCGCTAATTGCTTATCCCTGGTATATATATGTGTGTGTGTGCGTGTGTTTACTTATTACAACTACAAAATGTCTTTACTGCGATCTTTATTTATTAATATCTTTTGATACAGTTTTACCAGTGGATAGTAGAGGAGATCTATTGGGTATTCTGGTACCCAACCCATAGCGGCGTTGAATATTGGGCTATAAATCTGCACAGCCGTCTCCAATGCAGCCCTTTTATATAGAAATGACGCCATAAACGAGTTTTCAAATAAAAGATTATATTTGGAGCAAAGAAAAAAAAAAGATTGCTAACACGTGTTTTAATAGATTCCTTCTCATGGACTTGGCTATTTGTTTTTATAATTTATAGGAACGCCCGCACTTATAAAGAGCTGACGGGCTCACGTTCAAAGGATCTCTTGTTATTGCTGAAAATAAAACAAATCTGACCCTGAGCCGTTAACAATACCGATAATAAATTCTAACGAGGACCTGCGACTGCAAACATTGCGCTAAAATCTCTTTTTATAAACATGTTTATCACTGTAAAAATATTTCACATGCAATCGGTTCACAAAGAATTGTTTCCCCAACAAAACATAAACCGTTTTTTTTTTTTTTTTGCATTCATTCTGTGCATTTTATTATTGTAATAAAAATCAGGACTTGGCGGTTTCACGCACCTGAGCCTGGCGGGGATCCAGGAGATTTAGGGCCCAGCAGGGGAGGGCTGGCAGCCTTAGGCCTGGGGGTCAAGTCCAGTCAAGTGGCCCATTGAACCACCGAATCAGCTCACCATCCATGCCCACCTGGTTTCAGAACGGATATTGATGTTATGAAGCAAGACAAATATGATACAACGTGGTAACATCATTTAATGTTAATAGCAACAAAGGAGCTTTAACAAAAATAATGCATCAGTGCCCATTATTGCAGCCTGATCAGTGCCCATCATTGCAGCCTGATCAGTGCCCATCAATGCAACCTCACCAGTGCCCATCAATGGAGCCTCATCAGTGCCTGTCAATGCAACCTCATCTGTGCCTATCAGCTTAGCCTCATCAGTGCCCATCAATGCGGCCTCACCGGTGTCCATTAATGCAGCCTGATCAGTGCCCATCAATGCAGCCTCACCAGTGCCCATCAATGCAGCCTCACCAGTGCCTATCAAATGCAACCTGATCAGTGCCCATCAATGCAGGCTCGCCAGTGCCTATCAGCACAGCCTGATCAGTGCCAATCATTGCAGCCTGATTAATGCCCATCAATGCAGCCCGATCATTGCCCATCAATGCAGCCTGGCCGGTGCCCATCAGCACAGCCTGATCAGTGCAGCCTGATCAGTGTCCATCAATGCAGCCTCATCAGTGCCTGTCAATGCAACCTCATCTGTGCCTATCAGCTTAGCCTCATCAGTGCCCATCAATGCGGCCTCGCCGGTGTCCATTAATGCAGCCTGATCAGTGCCCATCAATGCAGCCCCACCAGTGCCCATCAGTGCAGCCTCACCAGTGCCTATCAAATGCAACCTGATCAGTGCCCATCAATGCAGGCTCGCCAGTGCCTATCAGCACAGCCTGATCAGTGCCAATCATTGCAGCCTGATCAATGCCCATCAATGCAGCCCGATCATTGTCCATCAATGCAGCCTCGCCAGTGCCCATCAGCACAGCCTGATCAGTGCAACCTGATCAGTGTCCATCAATGCAGCCTCACCAGTGCCCATCCAATGCAGAGAGAAGAGTTTACACAGAGCAGGGATCTCCCGCTTACCTGGCACAGCCACTGTCATATGAAGTCCCGCTTCCTGGACCGACTCCTATGATAGACATCACCAGTTTGCTGTCTATTATATAAGCTGGTCCAGATGGTAGGACTTTGTAATCTTTAGATCCCTTCTCTGTGTAATCCGGTGGTGCCCCCCCCCCCCTGGGGCAGCCCAATGGGCCCTGCGGGATCCATGATAGGGCCAGCTCTGGGCGCCCGCCCCCCCTTTGCCTGCAGTTAGTTGGTAGCTGCACCCCTGGCCCCTACTTCCTTCCTCCACAAGAAGAAAAGGTGTGAGCAGGCAGCAACCGTTGGCCATTTTGAATGTAAGTTAGGGTGGCCTGGGGGGCAATTGCCACCCTGCCCCCCAGCCCTCCTCTGGGGCCCAGTACATTAACCGCTTGCTTACTGGGCACTTAAACCCCCCTCCTGCCCAGACCAATTTTCGGCTTTCAGTGCTGTCGCATTTTGAATGACAATTGTGCGGTCGTGCGGCCCAACAAATAGAGCTTTCTTTTGGTGGTATTTGATCCCCTCTGCGGTTTTTATTTTTTGCGCTATAAACAAATAAAGAGCGACAATTTTGAAAAAAGAACAATTTTTTTTTTTACTTTTTGCTATAATACAAATCCAAAAAAAAAAAATATAAAAAAAAAAATTATTCATCGGTTTTGGCCGATTTATATTCTTCTACATATTTTTGTTAAAAAAAAATAAATCGCAATCGGCGTATATTGATTGGTTCGCGCAAAATTTATTGCGTCTACAAACTATGGGAATTGATTTATGGCATTTTTATTATTTTTTTTTTTTTTACTGGTAATGGCGTCGATCTGTGATTTTTATCGGGACTGCGACATTGCAGCGGACATGTCGGACATTTCCTTTATCAGATATAACCTTGAGAAGTGATTAACTAGGGCTTCTTCTGCACCCTTCTTTATTCCTTCAGCTTAAACTCTCGAATCTCCTCCATTAGGAGGAACGGAGAAGAGGCTTTATTGATTTGTGAATAATATTTTCTAGTAAAGCAATATTAAGCAATAGCCTCCTCAATATATGTGCTTTGTGCTTGGCTTGTCTCCATAGGCGTGCGCACATAGGGTGGCAGGTGTGCCTGGGCACACCCTAATTCTTTCTTTCTACATCAGCTCATCCCCCACAGCTTTTACCTTTTGTATCAATTGACCCTCCCTCTTAGATTGTAAGCTCTAACGAGCAGGGCCCTCTGATTCCTCTTCTACCAAATTGTGATGTAACTGTACTGTCTGCCTTCATTTTTGTAAAGCGCTGCGCAAACTGCTGGCGCTATATAAATCCTCTATAATAATAATAATAATAAAAATCACCCTGTACTGTGCAGATTCCCCCTGCTGCCTGGCTGCAGAGAAAGGGACCGGGGAATCTCTGTCCTCAGTCTCTTTCTCTGTCTCAAAATTGAGACATCAGGGGTCTGGTTAGACCCCGGATATTTCTCCAAAGCCCCCCCTTCCCCAGCAGGGCTCCTAAAATAAATTGTAAAAAAAAAAAAAAAATTAAATATAAATATTGTAAAAAATAATAAAAAAACAAAATTGTAAAAAATATAAATAAACTACTGACACCTATCTCTTGTGCACACTCTAATGCAATAGGCTGCGCACACCTATGCTTGTCTCCCTGCGCTTCTATTGGTTGTTTTTCTTGGGTGTGGTCACCAGTGTTGCCAACCTCCTGTAGTGTTTTTTACTGGCAAATCATGGGAAATGTACTGGCAGAGCACATTTTTTTACTGGCAACCCGAAAAATAACAGAACTCCTATTAAAAACTAAGACAATTGATATTTAAACACAACATGGCAACACTGACAATGCCCATATCAAGTAGTTTGCCTGGTTTACACTTAAAAAGTCAGCACATCATGACAAATTATCAGACCCTGATATTTATAGACAGCTGTAAAAATCACTGATTTTTACAAACTGTCAGTAAATTTACTGGCGGTTGGCAACCCTGGTGGTCACTTGCTGATGTGTCCCTAAGCCCAGCCATTGGCTCACCAGTGACTATTAGTGTCATGTGACTTATGTTATATAGTGATCATGGTTTTACATTTACATCATCTCTGTTAAATACATAAACAGTGTGAATGGCCAATGGTGAGTTCATATAAAATTAATTGAGTTCTTCCTTTGTGATTAATAAGTCTTTTTGACCGCAGTTCGTACAGCAATCTTCTTAACCCCTTCAGCCCCGGAAGGATTTCCCACTTTAGGACCAGAGCACTTTTTGCGATTCGGCGCTGCGTCATTTTAACTGACAACTGCGCGGTCGTGCGACGTTGTACCCAAACAAAATTGGCGTCCTTTTTTTCCCACAAATAGAGCTTTCTTTTGGTGGTATTTGATCCGCTCTGCGTCATTTCTGATCACCGCTATAAACAAAAGAAGAGCGACAATTTTGCAAAAAAACCCAAATTTCTTACTTTTTGCTAAAGTACAAATTGAAAAAAATATATAAAAAAACATTTTTTTCCATTGGTTTTGGCCGATTTATATTCTTCCTCATATTTTTGGTAAAAAAAATGGCAATCGGCGTTTATTGATTGGTTTGCGCAAAAGTTGTCGCGTTTACGGACGATGAGAATTCATTTCTGGGGTTTTTTTTGTTTTGTTTTTTTACTAGTAATGGCGGCGATCTGCGATTTTTAGCAGTACTGCGATATTGCGGCGGACATGTCGAACCATTTTGACACTTTTTTGGGACCATTGGCATTTATACAGCGATCAGTGCTATAAAAATGCACTGATTACTGTGTAAATGCCATTGGCAGTGAAGGGTTTAACCTGCAGGGGGCGCTCTAAGGGTTAACTGTGTTCCCAGGGCGTGTTCTAACTGTATGTGGGCTGGGCTGGCTGGGGAAAGGGGAGTGATCAGGGCTTCCATATAGAGGAAGCCTGTGATCATCGCCCTTCCACCTCTATGAGACATATGAGATCCGTGTTTACTTACACCGACCTCCGTTCTCTCACTGCGCGGGGGGGGGGGGGGCATCACGGGTAGCCGGTGGTGATCGAGTCAGCCCTACCTGCTCCCTGGCCCTCCTGAACACAGTGAGTGCGCGAGCGCGCCTTCGGCGGCGCGCGCTCACGGCACTAGTTATCGCAGCCGCCGTGATATGACGGCGGTTTGCAATAACGAGCCACCTTGCCGCCGTCAGACTGCGGTCGGCAAGTGGTTAACAGACGTGCATATAAAGTGCCAAGTGCTTCATGAATATCTGTGCAATATCAGTGGTGCAATCCGTGCTCCCCTCCTGCTCTTCCCCACACTCCCCAGAAAGTAGGGACTTCCACTACAGAAGTCAGATGCGCTCTATGGTGTGTCTGGGACCTGTAGTGCCACGGATCGAATCCCACTGATAACGATCACCCACTTGGAGTATGCGCGGCTTGCATGCAGTGTTCAATAGATGACATAGAGGGTATACATAGTGTAAATGCGCATTTATTGGATAAAAACATTAAAATATCCACTTACATCTAAAATCTCTACAAAGTGTATCCAAAACAGGTAACTTGTGTATTAACCGGATGTGACGTCACCGCCCGCGATCAGCTGCCGCGTTTCGTCCCTCCCACGGGACGTTATCAAAGGAACGGAGAAGAGCCTTTATTGATTAGTGAATAATATTTTCTACATTTTGTAGTGCTTCCCTGGCTCTTCTTAAGCAATAGCCTCCTTAACATCCTTAATGAAGGGCTGTGCAAGTGCAGAATATTTGTGCACTGTGGAAAAGGCGTAACGCAAACCTTCAGGGTCCTGGTGCAAGAAACCACGAAGGGCCCCAATGGTCCATCGGCCCAAGGGCCTTCTCCTCTGGTCCTGGTGCCCTTCCCTCCAAGCGCAGGGTCCTCTCCTCCTTCCCACTCATCCCAAGGCCATTGTGGGACCCTTCACTTTTCTGGGACTTTGGTGCGATGAGAGTGCCATAGATTGCAATGTTAAAACACAAAAATCTCGAGGAATTTGCAAGCAAGTCGTGAGGAAGTTGCAAGGAAACTTCAAACGAGTTACATTACTTTGGGGTTGCAGCAGTGTGAACCAAGCCCATGTCCTGCAGAATGCCAGGGCTAGGCGGCAAGTGTGAGCCTGGTAGACCCGGCACTGCACTGCAGGAAATTCTTCTGACTCTACCTTCGAGGAACATGAAGTATCTAAAGCTGATAATCGGCGGGGATGGAAGGCTGAGAGGTAGAACATTCTTTTTTGGTCTGTGGTGGAGATATAAAGCGATATGGAGGTTGGGCCAATGGTTGTTGCTGGTCGAGGGGGTTGGGAAGACCATACACACAGAGATGTAGTGCTGCACTGAGAGTGGGCCCCCCCTGGGCAGAACCCTGAAGCAGGACTGAATAGTTGAAACCTAATTACTACTGGATGGGAACTATCACAAGCTAAAGGTACGAGCACCACAGCATAGCCCAAGGCTGCACAGTAGCAGCATAACTTGTATGAAAAGGTCGAGAAGGAGAACCGCCATGTTTGCTAACAACCATTGGAGAGCTGTGATGTGGAGATGCAATGAAACTGTTGCTGTAATTCCCTTTTGGTAAAGGAAGTTCTGATTTAATAACAGCGACTGGTCTGATTTACTTGTGAAGAGAATGAGGGTGTGCTCCTACAGTGCATGGCATTGAGGAACAAATAGTAACCTTCGTGCTAACCTTCTGGTTGGTGAAGTAAAAGGAAGGAAGAGTAGCCAACTCAGGAGATGGAGGTTGCTTTGGAGGGGTGAACTGGTGGCCGTATGCAGGGCATCATGGGCCCCTGGGCAAAGTAATACTCTGGGGTCCTTACCAGCCTGCCCCAATTTACACACCTACTCTCGAGAATTATAGTATAAATCGTTGATAGAAATAAACATATAATTATTAGTGCTGTTAATAAAATAGATTTTAAACAATAATAAAACCTGCCATCTATCAAAGACTAAGCAACACAAAGGGCACAGTACAGGGGGGGAGCAGAAGGGCTCAATACCGGTATCAGGAAGGCACTGTACAGGATATGGAACACTGCCCTGGGTGCTGCCATCCTGGAACAGCTTAGTAAAAAGCATGACTGTCCCGGCAAATCCGGGATGGTTGGCAAGTATGATGTTTTGCAAGATTATCATGGGGCCCCCCCATGGACCTGGGGCCCCTGGGCAGTGCCCAGGGACGCCCATGCATTAAGGTGGCCCTGGCCGTATGGTCTGCCGTTCTAAGCGGCAGGGTCCCTATGTTACGGCCCGCTAATGGAACTCTTCTAGGGACTAGGCTGGACCATGCTTGGACGAGGCCTCATTAATTATACAGAATTTTCCCTCAATGCCTTTGGGTTAAAGAGTAACGTGTGTAAAAGAACTGGTGAAGAGAACCCATGATCAGTGCAGTATCTCTCAAAAGGACTATGTAGTCAATCCTGGCACAGGTTGTCACTGGCAAGTGAGAAGAGGTTATCCTTCCGGTGTGGGGCCTGGGGTGGAAGTATGGCCTCCAGCCATGAGGGGCGCTAACGCACACATTTAATCAATGCCATCATGCTTACACTTGGCTAAAGTAATTATATGAAATTAATGGTATGCAGTTACCCCATGCCAGCAAACCTCTTTAGGGATGTTGTGAATGACGTTGATCCAGGCAGCTTCTCATTCACCGGCAGCGTTGATGAAGGGCAACATAATTCTTTATTAAATTTTTATTTCTTCGTTAATAGAATAGCGCAGGTTGATGAGCTTGGATTTATTTCATAGCGTGAATGCTTCCCTTGTTTCACTGCGATGTCCTGTCCTCCATTGAGGATCTTCTGCAGCTCAAGAGACTCCAAAGAACTTCAATGTTCCCAACCCGGGTGCAGACAAAATCCCAGAAAAATGTGCAGCTCTCCTCTGAAAAACACAAGGTCCATTCATCGAGTGTTCACGAGGACGAATGTTCCACTCTAGATTCTATTACAATGACACATGAATAGTCACAAGGCAGCCAGGCTCGTATCCATGGGTAATGCTATAGGCGCCAGTGTGGCTCATGGTGCAATGCACTGTTTCTTGCATTGCTTGCAATGCACCACAACCTTGTGTAGCACCACCGCAGCAAGGGCTGCTGGTAGCCATCTCCCCTATTCCTGCACAAGCCAGGCAGCACGCATTTTCCACTTGCCTCCAGACACAAGAAATCAGTCTCTGAGCTTGTTTTTTATTAGGGATAACATCCTGGATGGAGTGGAGGGGTTATGTGATGCCCAACTTGACTGAAAACCATGAATGCGGACAGCACCCTTCCTCTGTACAAAGTAAGGATCCTGGACTGTTCTCCTTCCTGGACACCCTTAGTCCTTAAGGATCAGTGGCAAAGTCCCTTGAGGAACTCTTAGTTCCCTTTAGAAAAATAGTACAACGTGCTGCAAACTGCATACAGGAGTATCTCCAACTCCGCTGCTTGCAGGTACTACTAGCCCTCCTGGCTTCTTGTCTATCAGCCCACCTGGCTGCTCTGAAGATCTCCCAGGACAAGGGATGAAGCGTTAAGCACAACGCTGCCCTCAGAAAGCTTTATACACATGGCAGTCTCTACCCTTGTGAATCCCTGGGTGTGCTGACCCACTCTGTCCTCTTTGCCCCCTGCTGTTCTTTAGGCAAGATTCCTTCTCAAACCATTCTACTGATAGGATCTTCCCAAGCCAGCCCAGCCTGGAGGCTAAGACCCCCCCCCCCCCCAGACCCAGACCCAGGGGTTTCATCCTAGGCCACCGACAGCCTCCTCAGCACCCCATCTTCCACCCCACCCCCCGTTGGCTAGGCTCTGTCATATTTAAGGGCTGATCCATCCACCCTGCCAGGACATTTTGCCTGAGGAATTGTCATACTCCCCTAAGTATGCAGATCAGGTCCTCCTGGCCTCCACCCACTAACTTCTAGAGGCTTCTACAAGCTTCCAGATCCAGGGGGAGGAACCAGAGACCTGCCTCTGTAGAGCCATCCAGCCTGACCTGCAGTGACCTGACCCATACATAAGCATACATTTGCCTACACTGGCACTAGTAGCACACTAGAGGGTGCTACACTTGTGAGACGTCCATCTGCTGGGCAAGTTAACAGCGGAGTTCCAACCAAAAGAGGAACTTCCGCTGGTTGGATTCTTCCCCCCCTCAGGTGTCACATTTGGCACCTTTCGGGGGAAGAGAACACCAGGTGTCCTTTTCCACACATCCGGGAGCTCAGGCCGGGAGCCACGGCGGCTGGCGCCAGCAGCCCGGCTCAATCTTCCCTCCTCGCTCTGCTACTGGCCGCCTGGCCAATAGCAGAGCGTGGCAGAGCCTCGCGCATGTGCAGTAAGGTGCCCAGCCTGAAGCTGTAATGCTATACGTCCGGGTTCCCTTAACCGCAATGGACGCGGCTGCACCCGATCCGAAGATCGGCAGCGGTTGCCGACAACGCTGGACTCCAGGACAGGCAAGTGTCCTATTATTAAAAGTCAGCAGCTACAGTATGGGTAGCCACCTTATTTTTTTTTTTTCAGGCGGACCTCCGCTTTAAGAAGAGGTATCTAGAATGAATGACGAAGTCAAAATGTGTAGCTGGCAACTCCTCCAGGATCAAATGTATTTATTGTTGAAGGTGGGGTACAGTTATACAAGGCTTACGCATTTCAGCTACAAAGCCTTAGTCATAGGCTATGACTAAGGCTTTGTAGTTGAAACACGTAAGCCTTGTATAACTTGTATAACTACTGTACATAAAAGTTTCTACCGAGACATAGGACTTTGAAAGAAAAATTCAACTAATTCTATATAAAATCCATACATTTTATTTTTACACTTTAAGGCTCCATGCACACTGTATCTGATAAACGACCATTTTTGGTCGTTTGGGCGTTTTTTCTAACAGCCCAAAAACGCCACTATGTTATGCACACATGGACGTTAATTGTCGTTTATCAGCAGTGGCGTTTTTGGGCTGTTATCTGAACACCCTGAATTCTTTTGACCCCAAAAAACGCTAAATGCTCATGAACGCCGGTAAACGGCTGTTTTTCGGCGTCCGGTGTTTTTTGTAGTTAATGGAAGCTAATGAAGAAAAGAAAAAAACGCTGACGCCCATAAACGCCGGTAAACGCTGCTTACAAAACGTTGCAAAAGAACGTTTTCTAAGCAGCGTCTCCTGCCCGACGCCGAGAGAGCCTAGATAGCGTCCAGTGTGCACGGAGCTTAAAGTGATAAAAAGAGATTTTCATTGTTATATCATTAACATCATACAACTGTCCAGCTGCTCATGCTCTACATGTTTCGCCCTGGATGGGGCTTCTTCAGGAGACTTATAGGCGCTGTATGAGATGAATAAGGTAAAGATACACGGCTTGCTTCATACACATTCCAAGCTCAGGCGGTATATATGACCATAGAGGAGGGACCAAAAATGACCTGTTATTTAGGAAATTGGACCAATTGAATCGCCAAAACGTAGTTGTTGAGGGAATATACAGCTCAATGGGAATGGAGGAATTGACACAAGGTGTTACAAGAGAGAGACAAAGCCTCATCGATTGGGGCCCAAGATGTCTAGCAGGCACGCGATCGGCAGGCGGATCCGTTGACATTGCTCCCAATTGGTCTAGCATGTAGGGAAGGTTTGCATACCGGAGGGAGGGAGAGCAGAGACGCCGTCCGTCCCTCTCTCCTTTACCTCTCAACTGCACTTCACTTGCAGCAATGAATATATTTTGCTCCCGGGTGACAAGTTGCAGGCTGCACGTCTTGACTTCATGCTGAACCTGGGTGTGAGGAAAACCCCATTAGCCAGAGCACCGATTATTCACCTATTTCCATGAATCTGGGTGGGCGGAGTTTCTGTTATCGAGGGTGAAGTAGCACCTCCTCCCTCCACGTCTTGGTTCCGAACTCCAGAGTATCAGCAATTCCCAAGGAGCCTACCCTGAGCTATCTCTTTTCCACAGGAACCTTTCCCTACGCATTTCACTCTCCCTCACAAGCAGGTTCCTGGCCATGCGCCCACAAGAAGCGCTCCAAAGTGACGCGGGTTTCTTTATTTAAAAGGTTCCCTCATCCAAAATGGCCAACGAATTCTCGTGAGAGTTCATTGTCCAATCAGACCATTTCTCCTCACAAGACACTGTATGGCAGTGGTTCTCAACTCCGGTCCTCGGGACCCACTAACAGGCCAGGTTTGCAGGATAACTGAAATACATCCCAGGTGATATCATTTGCTGCTCAGTGATTGCAGTATTCTGCTCTGCATTTCCCCAAGGTAATACTTAAAATCTGGCCTGTTGGTGGGTCCCGAGGACCGGAGTTGAGAACCACTGCTGTATGGGATCCCTAAGGGTTCAATTCCCTTATGAGACTCCCATTCCCATGCAATAATGGCACAGGGCCACCTACAGGCGGGAGCGCTAACTGCACCTGCCTACATTTAGAGGAAGTTGAAGCACAGCTAAAGGCACGGCTTTTTTTTTTTCTATTTGGATAGAGTGAAGATGGATTAGAACACCTGAAAGCTTTTATTCCTGTCTGTGTTCCCGTTGGGGAGATTCACCCTCTCTATTTCTCCTGTTTACCATTATCATTGAACAGAGGAGTAACTAGGAACCTTCAGGGCCCCAGTGCAAGAAATTATGAAGGGCCCCCCTGACCCCTGGCCAGGTCCCTTCCCACCGATCCTGGGGCCCTTTGCTCCCATCGCGGGTCCCTTTATTACAGTAAATGAATAGTTGTGTACCGAGCCTCCCATTCATTCAGAAATGGAAGTATAGTAAAAACAGTTTACTATGCTTCAGTTATGAATGAACCAATTGGTACCAATCACTGACTCTGTCCATTCAGAAAAGGAAGGAGCCAGTAAATGACAAATTTACCGACCCGTTCCCATCTCTCCATCATGACTCATCTTCTACAGGAGGGGGGAAGACAGCAGCTCTGTGGGGGGGGGGGGGACCAGGGAAGCACACAGGGGCCCTGGGAATAGCAGAAGACAAGTAAACTGGATAGGAGGGGTGACGGGGGCGGCATATAGAGGAACCAATCTCCTGCATTAGGAGGAAAATGGAGGAGATTGGTTCCTCTAAATTCCGCCCCCGCTATCCCTCCTATAAAGGTGCACAGGGGAGGCACATGGACCCCCTGGAGCACGAGGCCCGGTTACAATTGCAACCCCTGTAGTTATGCCCCTATCATTGAGTGAAAGAAAATCCCAAATTTTAGGTTGTCCCCAGAAAACTAATAGAGGGGAAATCTTCCAGTGGGGACACTGGTTCTAGTTACCTGAGGGGTCCCCAAGAAATTCCCTTAATTTGCAGGGATTTCTTCTCACATCCTGCTTGGCTATGGGACAGGAAGTGAAGGGAAATCTCCACAATGAGACACAGATGGTGGAAAAAAAACATCTAACAGGGGTTATATCCCTCCTTTACTATATCCAAAATGAAAAAAAAAAGGTTTTGCCTACAGTTCTACTTTAATGCATCCTCACTTATCCTCTTCATTCAGCATACATGGAAGCCTCCTCATAGGTCGGAAGCATTATTGAACACATACACTATATTACCGAAAGTATTGGGACGCCTGCCTTTACACGCACATGAACTTTAATGGCATCCCAGTCTTAGACCGTAGGGTTCAATATTGAGTTGGCCCACCCTTTGCAGCTATGACAGCTTCACCTCTTCTGGGAGGCCTTTCCACAAGGTTTAGTAGAGTCTATGGGAATGTTTGACCATTTTTCCAGAAGCGCATTTGTGAGGTCAGGCACTGATGTTGGAAGAGAATGGCTGGCTCGCAGTCTCCACTCTAATTCATCCCAAAGGTGTTCTATGGGGTTGAGGTCAGGACTCTGTGCAGGCCAGTCAAGTTCCTCCACCCCAAGCTCACTCATTCATGTCTTTATGGACCTTGCTTTGTGCAGTGGTGGGCAGTCATGTTGGAACAGGAAGGGGCCATCCCCAAACTCTTCCCACAAAGTTTGGAGCATGGAATTGTCCAAAATATCCTGGTATGCTGAAGCCTTAAGAGTTCCCTTCACTGGAACTAAGAGGCGAACCCCTGAAAAACAACCCCCCACCATAATCCCCCCTCCGCCAAATGGTTTGGACCAGTGCACAAAGCAAGGTCCATAAAAACATGGGTGAGCGAGTTTAAAGTTCATGCGCATGTAAAAGCAGGCATCCCAATACTTTTGGTAATATAGTGTAGCTCTCCAGCTTTTGACTGTGCAGTCAATGGAGAAGCAGCACAGTGATGAGGTCATCTCTCTGTCACTCTGCTCTCCTATCAGCATGCTCATTGCACTGCAGCAAACCTGATTTGCTTCTTGGGCCGCTGGTCCCTCTCCCAGATGGAGTTCTACAATACTGTAGACCAGTGGTTCTCAGCCCTGTCCTCAAGTACCCCCAACAGGCCATGTTTGCAGCTTTTCCTTTATCTTGCACAGGTGCTTTATATCAGAGTCAATGGCTTGGTATTTTGGACAGCTATTTTATCTAAGAGAAATTCCCAAAACATGGCCTGTCGGGGGTACTTGAGGAGAGGGTTGAGAACCACTGCAGTAGACTACAGTGGGATGATACTAACTCAGTTTAGGTACACTCAATGCTTTAATATTCTTTTCCTATTGAAAATAGATTTAGACAAACAATCAGTGGTGGCCCCGGCCATATGGGGCACAGGGCCGCCGTCCCCTTAATCCATGCATCCGGACCCTAATCTACATGCAGGGCGCCAGACGCATGGATTCCAATGGTTTTTTTTTAGAAGCTCATGATTAGTGCCTGAGGCTCTAATTGGCTTCAAATAAGGGTGGTCTCGGGGTGCAGAGCATTGAGCCCACCCAGTTGTATGACAATAATGAATTCATATTTGCTATTGTTTTCCTAATTCTTCTCCCGGCCAATCAGGAAGTGGGTCCTGAGACCCGATTGGCCGGGAGGAGAAGCGATCGTATTGGTTGCCGCACCGAGGGAAGGAGGAGGGAAGTGATATCCACCTGATCCAGGGCCGGTGCAACCACTAGGCAAACTAGCCAACCGCCTGGGGCGCACTGCTGCCTAGGGACACCCGGCTGCTGGTTTCCCTCCGCATCTGCAGCATGTAACTAACTCAGTCTCAGGCACCGCCTCCGTCCGACTGGCAATGTAATTAGAGGCGCAGCACTGGAGCCAACACTAGAGGGAGCAGAGCCGATGCTTCCTATATAGCGATGCCTCATTTCACATGGCCAGAGCAAAGGGGGTGGAGTTAGAGGTGGAGCCAATAAGGGGGCGGCAAAATTAGGTTTTGCCTAGGGTGTCAAAAGTCCTTGCACCAGCCCTGACCTGATCTCAACAAAGTGTCTGTAAGATTTGACAAACACGAAATGTCTCTAAAGGGGGCCATTTGTAAGGTCTCCAGAAAGTAAGAAGGCTTTCTGATTCCTTTATGGTCTATAAAAATAGCTATCCTGTAGAGACCCTTGTTAATCCACCATGTAAACTGTAGCTGCTAGGACAGAAGCCTGAGGCCTATCTGGGAGTACCTGGCTGCTAGGCGGTCTGAGGACTATCCAGGTTGGAAGCAAGCAGCGCAGGGTTGGGGCTTCAGGCTTGGAGCCCAACCAAGTTGCAGGGGTTCTACCGGCCGGAGAACCAAGATGTTGCCACTGGTGAAGGAAAGCAGTGGCCATCAGAGATGACCACTACTGTCGCCAGAGGCAAGTGAGAACCAGAGTCAGAGGTAAAGGGGACAAAGCTGCCAGCAAGGGACAATCTCCCCTGTTATCAGAGGCCAGATTCTGCGGAGAAGTACCAGAGCAGTCTTTTTCACTAACCGGGGACGGTGAAGAAGTTGGGAAAGCTTCTGCAAAGTCAAGCTAGGGACCCAGTGGGACAGTGTGGGTGATGCTTGCAGAGGACTCAGCAGGTTAGCTAAAGAGCCAAGTCAGGGACCCAGTGGGACAGTGCGGGTGACACTTGCAGAGGACTCAGCAGGTTAGCTGAAGAGCCAAGTCAGGGACCCAGTGGGACAGTGTGGGTGACACTTGCAGAGGACTCAGCAGGTTAGCTGAAGAGCCAAGTCAGGGACTCAGCAGGAAAGTGTGGGTGACACTTGGAAGCCACAGCAGGCTAGTTGTGGAGGACTCAAGGGATCCAGCGGCAGCTGGGATTGGAAGAGTCTAGTGAGAGACTGGGAGCTCAGTGAGAGGATCTACAGTGGAAGACTGTGAGATGTAAGAGAAGATTTGCAATCGGGGACACTGAGTTTAGTGTGCAGATCTGCATTGCAGTTACAAGTTCAGTTGCCATAGGAGACAGCGGTCTAAAGATACAGTTTGCTGCAATCCAGCTTAAAGGCCCTTCAACTGTATAGCTGGGCTTCTATTCCTATTTTTGTCTCGGAGTCTGCCAAGTGTTTTGCAACTGCCTAAGGGTGTCCTGGCCCTAACCCTCTCCCCGCAGTTCTCTTAAGAGACAATAAATCTCTTTTGCATTCTCAAAGTGTCTGACGCCCAACTTAATCTTCCTGCACTACACCCACCATGCCCAGTAACCCACACTGTGAAGATGGACGTCCGCTCTCCCTGACTCTGGAGGTCACCATTAGGCCTCTAGGGGTTGGGGCCATGGCTACATAGGTCATGGAAAAGAATCAATAAATCTGAACCAATTGGGCCACTCTGCAGTAACGCAGGAAGTGGGGGACTGCCAAACCACTCTGCCATTTTTGAAACAAACAAGGAGGAATGAGCTACTCAAACAAAAGTACTGTGATAACCGGAATAGGCAATGACCAAAAATAATAGACAATTTTGAGAAAGGTAGTTATTTTGATCGCCCTCCAGAGTTACCATGGCCCTCTTGGCTGTCTTGGTAGGTTTGCAGTTGTGCCACTCTTTCCATTTTCCGATGATGGATTGAGCAGCGCTCTTTGAGAAGTTCAAAGCTTGGGAGATTTTATTATAACCCAACCCTGCTTTATACTTCTCCACAACTTTATCCCTGACCTGTCTGCTGTGTTCCTTGGCCTTCATGATGCTGTTTGTTCACTAAGGTTCTCTAACAAACCTCTGAAGGCTTCACAGAACAGCTGTATTTATACTGAGATTAAATGACACACAGGGGGATTCTATTTACTAATTAGGTGACTTCTGAAGGCAATTGGTTCCCCTAGATTTTAGTTAGGGGTGTCAGAGTAAAGGGGGCTGAATACAAATGCCCCCCCCCCCACCGAGTATTAACACTTCACCTTCCTTTTACTATTTACTATGTTTATTTAGACACTTTTCACCCCCCCCCCCCCGTAAACATAAGTCGGGGGAAAT
>BLSH010016995.1:1752-22115 GCA_018402905.1 Glandirana rugosa | reverse complement strand
TAGGGGTAATTAACTCCAGGAAGTAGAGTCGAAACGAATAAGGGAGGACCGGGAGGAGATGTTGGAGCTCAGTTATGGGGGATGAAGAACCTCAGATATGGAGGATAAAGAACCTCAGTTATGGGGGATGTTGGAGCTCAGTTATGGGGATAAAGAACCTCAGTTATGGGGGATGGAGGACATCGTTTATGGTGGATGAAGGACCTCAGTTATAGGGGATGAAGAACCTCAGTTATGGGGGAAGGAGGACCTCAGTGTCAGGAACCATAAACCAGGCAGAGACAGAAAGTGCGGGTAATATCACACCTTTATGAACTAGCAAAAATAACAGTTCAGGAACGTAGTCAAAAACAGTAGCCAGGGTTTGGAAGCCAGAGCAGGTAATCAGACGAGCCAGGATCAGGAGACCAGAAGTCAGCCCTGTCAGGAGCCAAAAATCAGGAGCAGGAATCAGAAGAGAAGTCAGCCAAGCCAAGTCATACAAGGAACACAGACAGAAACACACTGGATACTATATACCAGGAGGGCCAGGAGGGAATAAGCAAAGCTGAGATGAAGGACCTCAATTAATGGGGATGAAGGACCTCAGATATGGGGAAGGAGGAGCTCAATTATGGGGGATAAAGGGGCTCAGTTACGGGGATGAAGGACCTCAGTTATGGGGATAGAGGAGCTCCAATTCAGGATTCTGTAACCTGCTAATGACAACATTTAGAGCAAATTTAGAGCCAATTCTCAAACCAGTTGAGGTGGGGGGGGGGGGGGGGTTGGGGTTGGAAACACATAGGAAGGAAGAATGTTCTGCAAAATATACGGGGCTGGCAAGAAATGGTCTCCTTCCAATAAGTTTGGTTTCCATCAAAGTTCTACAACATGTAGTATCTATTAAACACGCTCTTCTTTGCAGTGGTCCAGGTCCAAGTAACTCTCAACTTCCTTCTCTACACTTACAGTAATTCTTTCATCTCTTCTTCCTAAATCCTATAATGTTGAACTGAATTTCCATACATTCTCCCCTCTTGATCCAGCTAATATACTCTGAGTTTGAATTTCAGGTTAAATAAATTGTTGACTCCAATGTCTTCGCGCCATAGACAGAGAAAATTACTTTCCTACAACCATGGGTTGCAGGAAAGAAATTTGCTTGATTCCCCCATCAACACAGACAGTGTTGACAGGGGAATCCCTCCCACCGAGCCATTGTGTTCTTCCGGTGGGGGATGGGGGATGCTGTCCCCGCCGGGAGAGCACAGTAATTATTACTATCGGCTATAGCAGTGTTTTTCTTGGAACATGTCCTCGTTATCTACTGGTCTAAATATGGAACTCCAACACTGGCATGTACCTGTGACATCACCAGGCAGCAAGTACAATCTGTGCTCAATACATCATGTCAGCGTCGGGGCAGAAGGTTCCTGCTGATCCTTATAAGCTTTAGTAATTGTCCTGAGAATGGTAATTACTATTGTGGTCGTGACCCCATTCTGCCATCTGACCCAACCTCTGCCTGTGACTCCACACTCCTGATTGTCACCTGCTCTTACCCATTGCTTGTCATTCCGTTCTAAATGCCTCCTGCTCTGAACGTTTATGGACTATGAGCCCTGCTGAACATGTGGTCCTTTCCTTTGGCTGCCTCTCATTATCTCAGCTGGTGCCAAAGGGGCAAATACCTAAAATGCCATGCACTGAAATCTATGCCTCCTTGCTGAGGTCCATGGTAAAGACTACTCTCTAGGCTCCACATTATGATGGAACATATGTATACCACTGGGGACGAAGAGGGTCCTCTCAAACCTGTGATGGGCAGAAAAACTCTCAAATTTCCCAAACTAAAGATACTCAAGAATTTTGTTGTTTTTGGTCATTGATGTTTAATTCTCAAATAATGTTCCCACCAAACCAGAAAAATGAAGATTTCATGTATAACATCCTGGATACTTCATTGTCTTTGGCCTTTATCGTTGATTTAATGTGTGTTGCCCTTGTCCCATGGGTTAAGCTCACCTTGAGGAATATAGCTTTGTTCTGGCCCCGGTAATTGTTCCAAACCATTAGCCATGCACTGAAGTCTATACCTCCTTGCTGAGGTCCATGGTAAAGACTACTCTCTAGGCTCCACATCATGATGGAACATATGTATACCACTGGGGACGAAGAGGGTCCTCTCAAACCTGTGATTGGCAGAAAAACTCGAACGTTTGTTAAAATCAAATTTCCCGAACTAAAGATACTCAAGCATTTTTGTTGTTTTTGGTCATTGGTGTTTAATCCTCAAATAATGTTCCCAAGAGAACCAGAAAAATGAAGATTACGTGTATAACCTCCTGGATACTTCATTGTCTTTGGCCTTTATCATTGATTTAATAAAGCGGACCTGGTAATTGTTCCAAACCATTAGCCAGAAAAATGAATTGTTGTCTTGAATTCCTCCTGGGAAACAGCAAGGAATTTCCAAAGCCTAGGTCCTCCTGTTCCATGATCAGATGGATGTATATCTGCAGGGTGAGATCTAAGGTACTGCTGGATGCAGGCCATTTTCATGCCAGTCTGGGCTCATAGAAAGTAATGCAGAGAATGCCACTCAAGGCCCTATGGGTGCTTTTCCCTGCAGAGGAGAACAGAAGGGGAAGAGGACTCTAAAGCCTCGTACACACGAGCTGATGGTTGGTCAACCGAACGTCCAACTTTTGTCCAAATTGGCTGTTGGCGGCTTGGTCTAGTGTACTAATGTGAATCAAGTAATCGGCCAACAAAGCCGAACGTAGTGACGTGTTACGGGCGTATGACGAGGACGTTCAGGTGAATGTGAATTGTGAATTAGGAACACAGGTTACACCACCCAACACTTCCTGGATTCTGAGCATGCGTGTTTTGCACTTCCAACCTTTGGTTGGTCAACTTCTGTACACACGAGCCAACAGTCGGTCAACTCCTTGTTGGCCAACACAAGTTTTCTGGTCTCATCAGCCAACTTCTGCTGGACGACGATTGGAAATCGGCTGTAGAATCGTGTGTACACACGATCAGATTATCGGCCAACAGGCTGTTGGACGACCGTTGTTGACCAACCATTGGACCGCCTTACCTGTCACATAACTGGCCAGAATGCTCCTGGAATGCAGCTGAGGGACCCCAGAAGAGGAGGATTGGGGCCATACTGTGCAAAACCAACTTCACAGAGGAGGTAAGTAGGACATGTTTGTTATTTTAAAAAAAAATGAGACTTTACAATCCCTTAATTAGTTCAGTCCCAGCTAAAACCTCAATGTTTCTTCTACAGCTGCATTTTCCCTCAGTCAGTGTCAGTTATTCACACAGACAAGGCTTAGGAAAATCAATGAGGGAGATTTACTAAAACAAACTCTGGTGCAGCTCTGCGTAGAAACCAATCAACTTCCAGGTTTCATTGTCAAAGCTTCATTAAACACTTGCCGACCACGATATAGACGAATGGCGGCTACAGCGCTGACCGCCAGTTCTGGGCATTATCTGATGGCCTCCTGTGATCGCGCCCATTGCGGGGTGTGGGCGGCGTGCTCTGCGATCACATTGTCCGGAGGATACTGCTGATCACAAATTGAGGTAAAAAGCCAATCAGCGGCTCTTTACCAGGTGATAAGCTGTGCCAATCACGGATGGAAACAGAAGCCGGTTATCCGCACTCCTTTCCTCATGCTGATAGCGGGAGGAGAGGAGAAGAGAGGCGATAACCAGCTTCTCTGAAAGGGACATCTACACTGATAATCAGAGCACTGATTATCAGTGTCCTTAATATCAGTGCAGTCCCAAAAGTGCCCACCAGTGCTGCCAATCTGTGCCCATCAGTGCCTCCTCACCAGTATCAGTGCCACCTATGAGTGCCCATCAGGTCTGCCTACCAGTGCTGCCAATCTGTATCCCCCAGTGCTGCCAATTAGTGCCCATCAGTGCCTCCTCATCAGTGTCACCTATCAGTGCAACCTATGAGTGTCCATCAGGTCCACCTATCAGTGCTCACCAGTGCTGCCAATCTGTGCCCTCTAGTGCTGCCAATCAGTACCCATCAGTGCCTCCTCCTCTGTGTCACCTATCAGTGCCACCTACAAGTGCCCATCAGGTCTGCCTACCAATGCCCACCAGTGCTGCCAATCTGTGCCCTCCAGTGCTGCCAATCAGTGCCCATCAGTGCCTCCTCCTCAGTGTCACCTATCAGTGCCACCTACGAGTGTCCATCAGGTCTGCCTACCAGTGCCCACCAGTGCTGCCAATCTGTGCCCACCAGTGCTGCCAATCTGTATCCCCCAGTGCTGCCAATTAGTGCCCATCAGTGCCTCCTCATCAGTGTCACCTATCAGTGCAACCTATGAGTGTCCATCAGGTCCGCCTATCAGTGCTCACCAGTGATGCCAATCTGTGCCCTCTAGTGCTGCCAATCAGTACCCATCAGTGCCTCCTCCTCAGTGTGACCTATCAGTGCCACATACAAGTGCCCATCAGGTCTGCCTACCAGTGCCCACCAGTGCTGCCAATCTGTGCCCTCCAGTGCTGCCAATCAGTGCCCATCAGTGCCTCCTCCTCAGTGTCACCTATCAGTGCCACCTACGAGTGTCCATCGGGTCTGCCTACCAGTGCCCACCAGTGCTGCCAATCTGTGCCCTCTGGTGCTGTCAATCAGTGCCCATCAGTGCCTCCTCATCAGTGTCACCTATCAGTACCACCTATGAGTGCCCATCAGGTCTGCCTACCAGTGCCCTCCAGTGCTGCCAATCAATGCCCATCAGTGTCACCTATCAGTGCCACCTACCATTGCCCATCAGGTCCGCCTACCAGTGCCCACCATTGCTGCCTATCTGTGCCCACCATTGCTGCCAATGAGTGCCTATCAGTGCTGCCAATCAGTATCCATCAGTGCCACCTATCAGTGCTGTCTATAAGTGCCCATCAATGCCGCCTATCAGTGTTGCCTATCAGTGCCCATAGATGCCATCTATCAGTGCCTCTCAGTCCTGCCTATCAGTGCCACCTCATCAGTGCTTATCAGTGCAGCCTATCATTGCCCATCAGTGCCACTTCATCAGTGCAGCCTATCAGTACCCATTAGTGCAGCCTCATCAGCACACATTTTGCTCTTTATTTGTTTATTTAGCAAAATAAATATCACCAAAAGAAATCTCTATTTGCGTGAAAAAAATGATAAAATGTCATCTGGGTGCAGTGTCACATGACTGCGTAATTGTCATTCAAAGTGTGAAAGCGCTGAGAGCTGAACATTACCCTGGGCAGGAAGGGGGGTGAAAGTGCCCGGTACTGAAGGGGTTAAACAAGGGAAAGTTAGAAGCTGATTGGTTACCATGCAGAGCTGCACCAGATTCTGAGTGCTCCCGAGTTCATAAATCTCCCTCACTGTTTTCTAGAGGGGTGGATTTGATTTAAATCCTAATTTTTAAAGAGCAACGGTCATCTCTGTCCCGCTGTTGGCTCCTCCTCTGACCCGCTGGTGACTCACCGACAGTCCCATTCACTTTAATGGGGCGGCTGGCTAGGGATGCGGCGGTGACACAACAAAGTGAGGGACGTGGCGGCAGCGGGTGATTGGATGTCCGCTAGCAGGCGCCCCCATGATGGATCTGAAATGGCCGGTGCTCTTTAAATGTAAGGACTTCTTGCTGGTAGTTGGAATCTTTAATATTTGCAAACAAAATGAAGGTTTCCTATTTTAGCTGCCACCTTAGTAAAACAGCGATATCAGAACCCATTCACTCATACAGTTTGTAGTGTACATAGATTTGCAAAAACAATGGGATAAAGGAATATTCCTGAACTTTGTTTTATCTCATGGTTACTGTGACATTGTGTGAATGCAGTGCATGTTATCTCCGCTTGCAGAGCTTGGATTCATTGAATGAGTTTACCAAAAATGTAAATATTGCAGAATGTACAGCTTCATGCTACATAACTGAGCTCCATTCATGCTGAATAAACTAAATTATTAACGTATCCTAAATAGAAAACTATCTATATATAGATTTATACTCTAAAAGCATTTTATTAACCACTTGCGTCTGACGGCGGCAAAGTGGTTCGATATCGCAAACCGCCGTCACCTAATGGCGGCTGTGAGATCGCGGATCATGAGCGAGCACTCAATGTGTTACGGGGGGAGGCAGGAAGCTAGTAGGGCGGACTCAATGTCCCGCGATTGCTCCCCCGGAGTGACAGAATGGAGGCCCGTGTAATGTAAACACATGGATCTCCGTTCTGTCAGAGGGGAAGGAGAGCGATCGAATGTTCCCTGTATATGGGAGCCACGATCACTCTCTTCTCCCACTCAGCCCAGCCCCCATACAGTTAGAAACACCTCCCAGGGAACACAGTTAACACTTTGAGCGCCCCCTAGTGTTAACCCCCTTCCCTGCCAATGGCATTTACACAGTAATCAGTGCATTTTCATAGCACTGATCGCTGTATAAACGTCATTGGTCCCAAAAAAGTGTCAAAAGTGTCCAACATGTCCACCGCAATGTTGCAGTCCCGATAAAAATCGCAGATCGCCGCCATTACTGGTAAAAAAAAACAAAAAACCCATAAATGAATTCTCATCATTCGTAAACGCGGCAACTTTTGCGCAAACCAATAAATAAACGCCGATTACGATTTTAACAAAAATATGAGGAAGAATATAAATCAGTCAAAACCGATGAATACATTTTTTTTTTGGATTTGTATTTTAGCAAAAAGTAAGAAGTATTTTTTTTTTCAAAATTGTCGCTCTTTTTTTTTGCTTATAGCAGCGATCAGAAATGACTCAGAGGGGATCAAATACCACCAAAAGAAAGCTCTATTTGTGGGGAAAAAAGGACGCCAATTTTGTTTGGGTACAACGCCGCACGACCGCGCAATTGTCAGTTAAAGCGGCGCAGCGCCAAATCACAAAAAAAGTGCTCTGGTCCTAAAGTGGGAAATCCTTCCGGGGCTTAAGGGGTTAAAATAGATTTGATAAAAAAAAAAAAATATTTAAATTAAAAACAAATCGATTTTTTTTTTTTTTTCAAATCATTGATTTTTATCCCTCCTCTTTCTTATACGTCAAAAGACTGGGAAAACATCCTCCATATTGCCATTAGCGCAAGTAAAGTTGCATTGGATTCATTTTCTGTGTCTTAGGCCTCATTCACACCACATGATTCTCTATGGAGATGGTTCTCAGGTCCACTCAAAAACGCATGAATCTCAAACTGCTCCCGGAGGTATTTTTGTCCCACGAATCTGGCAAAGGGCTGGTGCAAAAGTTTTTTACACCCTAGGCGAAACCTAATTTTTCCGCCCCCCATTGCCTCCACCCCCTTTGCTCTGCCCATGTGACAGGAGGCGGTGCTATACGGGAAGCATCTGCTCTGCCTTCTTTAGCGGTGGCTCCAGTGTTGCTCCTCTAATTACACTACAAGTCGGACGGAGCAGCCGCTTGAGACTGAGTTAGTTACATGCTGCAGCCTGCAGAGCATGCAGACGCTCAGGGAAATCAGCGGCCGGGCGCCCCAAGCCAACAGTGCACCCTAGGCGGCTGCCTAGTTTGCCTAGTGGTAGCACGGACCCTGATCGGGCAGATTTGGGCGTTTGTATCCCATAGAAATTAATGGAAATGCGCGATTCGAGTGTTTTTGCACGTTTTGTTGCGCGTGTTTGTGTGATTTTCAGCTGAAATAAAAGCTAAAAAACAGCTGAACTACCTAGCAACAAATGATGCAATGGATATATTTATTCTCTATTGGCCAATACCAAAACGCCAAAAGCCCAAAAACGCTGCATACAAACGCGCAAAAATGATCCAAAGTCGCCTGGAAAAAGCTCAAAGACGCGACGCTCAGGTGTGAATGCAGCCTCAGGCTAGGCTCACACAGGAATGCAGGAATAGCAGTTGTTCCCTCCCCCGCAACCAAAATGCTGCTCTTTACAGATGTGCCGGGTTGCCATTCATTCTTAACGGCACCCCCACGCATCTAAAACTGCAGCAGGTTTGCAGGTGCGGGAACCGCTGCAAAATCACATGGTACAAAAGCACCATGCGATTTCCTGGCCGCTGCAGTTTAAAAATGGCGCAGGAACGTTTTTCCTGCATGAAACGCAGGCACGGCAGCCCATTAAAATGAACGGGCTGTCATGCCCAAGCAAGCGCAGCTCTCAGAACCGCAATAGTGTGAACCGAGCCGTATCTAAGAGTTAAACTGACTGTGGATGGTGCCAATTCAGCAAGTGACCATATTGTGTGGGCAGGCTGGGCCTGGAGACAAGTCAATGCATAAAGTGTCATGTAAAACACAGCATTTCCTCTGTTCTCCCGATTCCATAATTTTCAGCTCCCTTGCTTTCTCTGGGAATTCTGCTTCACTAATAGGAGAGAGAAGCGGGGGAGATCCGGGGAACTTTAGAGCTGTAAAGCTGCGCGGCGAAGCGCCCAGGATCGGAATTTCTGGACAGAGTTCTTAGGAATTATTTTCACACAAGGAATCTCATGGAAAGACAGAGATGAGGTTTTTTCCACAACTTATTCTTTTTTATTGGAAAAGCAGAGCAGATGGGGAAGATGGGGAAGATATTTCCGTTTTTATCTTTGTCTGGCGGCTGCACGCAGAAATCCGACAACGAGAGATTCCATTGCGCCTCAGCTCCTGGCTCTGCACCGGCGCCGTTATCAAGGCTTCTCACCCGGGTCGCACCGGTTTATTATCGGCGAGTTACGATACTTTCAGTCAAGCACTGAGTACCGATACTTTGGGGTTCGATTTGCGTCAATACAAAAAAAAAAAATTGGTGGCAATCTCACTGCAAGGAATCGGATGGGATTTGAACAGGAATGCGGTGCGATTCGTATCTGAAACGCATGCGATTTTCCCCCACTGCTCCCCTGTGTGGGTAGAAAGGGATTAAAGCGCCATCTAGTGGGCAGTTTAAAAAATGTTAGAAGTCACAGAACACATCTGGCCACACGCAATGCGCAGAGGGGAGAGTGATACATTGTATACACCTGATATACTCTATATACCCGATACATTGTATACACATGATATACTCTATATACCCGATACATTGTATACACATGATATACTCTATATACCCGATACAATGTATCACATGATATACTCTATATACCCGATACATTGTATTACATGATATACTCTATATACCCGATACAATGTATACACCTGATATACTCTATATACCCGATACATTGTATACACATGATATACTCTATATACCCGATACATTGTATACACATGATATACTCTATATACCCGATACATTGTATTACATGATATACTCTATATACCCGATACAATGTATACACATGATATACTCTATATACCCGATACATTGTATACACATGATATACTCTATATACCCGATACATTGTATACACCTGATATACTCTATATACCCCGATACATTGTATACACCTGATATACTCTATATACCCGATACATTGTATTACATGATATACTCTATATACCCGATACAATGTATACACATGATATACTCTATATACCCGATACAATGTATACACATGATATACTCTATATACCCGATACATTGTATACACATGATATACTCTATATACCTGATACATTGTATTACATGATATACTCTATATACCCGATACAATGTATACACATGATATACTCTATATACCCGATACAATGTATACACCTGATATACTCTATATACCCGATACATTGTATACACCTGATATACTCTATATACCCGATACAATGTATACACATGATATACTCTATATACCCGATACATTGTATTACATGATATACTCTATATACCCGATACAATGTACACACCTGATATACTCTATATACCCGATACAATGTATACACCTGATATACTCTATATACCCTAAACAATGTATACACCTGATATACTCTATATACCCGATACAATGTATACACATGATATACTCTATATACCCGATACATTGTATACACATGATATACTCTATATACCCGATACATTGTATTACATGATATACTCTATATACCCGATACAATGTATACACATGATATACTCTATATACCCGATACATTGTATACACCTGATGTACTCTATATACCCGATACATTGTATACACCTGATATACTCTATATACCCGATACAATGTATTACATGATATACTCTATATACCCGATACAATGTATACACCTGATATACTCTATATACCCAATACATTGTATTACATGATATACTCTATATACCCGATACAATGTATACACATGATATACTCTATATACCCGATACAATGTATACACATGATATACTCTATATACCCGATACAATGTATACACCTGATATACTCTATATACCCGATACATTGTATACACCTGATATACTCTATATACCCGATACATTGTATACACATGATATACTCTATATACCTGATACATTGTATACACATGATATACTCTATATACCCGATACATTGTATACACCTGATATACTCTATATACCCGATACATTGTATTACATGATATACTCTATATACCCGATACATTGTATACACATGATATACTCTATATACCCGATACAATGTATACACATGATATACTCTATATACCCGATACATTGTATACACATGATATACTCTATATACCCGATACAATGTATCAATATAGCAGGGCTGTACCAAAAGCGATGCAAAAGTGGTTATAACTTTTTGTTACCTTATATAAGTCATTCAAATTGCACATGATGGTAGAGTAACTTCCTCTATACCAGGGGTCTCCAAACTTTTTAAATGAAGGGCCAATTTTCTGTCCTTCAGGCTTTAGGGGGGGCGACTGTGGCTGGTGAGATTAGAAAATGCCATGCTGCAGCCTATCAGTGCAGCCTCATCAGTGCACATCAGTACCGTCTCATCAGTGCAGCCTCATCCGTGCAACCTATCAGTGCACATCAGTGCAGCCTTATCAGTGCACATCAGTGCCGTCTCATCAGTGCACATCAGTGCAGCCTCATCAGTGCTCATCAGTGCCACCTATCTGTGCCCATCAGTGCAGCCTCATCAGTGCCGTTTCATCAGTGAGGCCTCATCAGAGCCGCCTCATCAGTGCAACCTATCAGTGCCCATCAGTGCTGCCTCATCAGTGCCGCATCATTAGTGCACATCAGTGCCGCCTCATCAGTGCAGCCTCATCATTGCACATCAGTGCCGCCTCACCGGTGCCCCTCAGTTCAGCCTCATCAGTGCCCATCAATGAAGGAGATAAATTGTTTGGTCTTTTTTTGTTTATCAAAAAAATAAAATCCCCAATGGTTATTCAATTCCACAAAAAGAAAGCTCTATCTGTGTGAAAAAAATGATCGAAATGTCACATGGGTGCAGTGTCACATGACCGCGCAATTGTCATTGAAAGTGTGACAGCGCTGAGAGCTGAGAATTGGCCTAGGCAGGAAGGGGGTAAAAGTGCCCGGTTGGCAAGTGGTTAACGTGATAGATTTTCATTTATCTTGATGGCGGCGGCCCTATAGAGATCTCTCTGTCTCTCTCACGCTGGCATGTCAGACGCGGCATGTAAGCGATCCGCATTCTCTCTGCCTTGAGATTTTCTTATCTCTGCCGTAACCAACAACACCGAGGACCCCGCATGCCTCTGCCGGTGCTAATCACCCTATCACTCCCAGTGTCATATTAGTAAGGCTGAGAGACGTCATTGCCTTCAGTCACCTCCCGCCGCTAATTGCTGGGACGGCTCGCGGTGGCGGCGCTGAGAGACGCTTTGTAAGTGCAGGCTGACATTTTTATTTTAAATGAGGCGGCTCTTTCAACACATTTTCTAATCTATTTTTTGAGGAGACGATTAGTCTCTGCCAGCGAGTTATGAATCCCCTCCATATTCCCTCTATATTTAGGAGAGCAGCAAATAAAAAACGTAGGCGGCACAATTAGAGTGGAATATGTGGACGCTTCGTAAATCGAACGTGAGAACTATAAACAATTTTATGTTGCAATTAATCTGCAACACATAGAGTGGCGATGACTTCCGGTGTCCTTCCAGTAGATGGGGTCTCATTGCAAGGGCCGAAAGGGGTGCAAGAAAGGGGGCTCTGCATTGCTTTATCAATGACCCGGGGGAAGGGTAAAGGAGATTGGTGGGGGGAGGGCAAAGGAGATAGGTGGGTGGAGGGTAAAGGAGATAGGTGGGTGGAGGGTAAGGGAGATAGGTGGGTGGAGGGTAAGGGAGATAGGTGGGTGGAGGGTAAGGGAGATAGGTGGGTGGAGGGTAAAGGAGATAGGTGGGTGGAGGGTAAAGGAGATAGGTGGGGGAAGGGTAAAGGAGAAAGGTAGGGGAAGGGTAAAAGGAGATAGCTGGGGGAAGGGTAAAGGAGATAGGTGGGTGGAGGGTAAGGGAGATAGGTGGTTGGAGGGTAAAGGAGATAGGTGGGTGGAGGGTAAGGGAGATAGGTGGGTGGAGGGTAAAGGAGATAGGTGGGGAGAAGGTAAAGGAGATAGGTGGGGGTTGACTAATGTAAGTACAGCCGTGGCCAAAAGTTTTGAGAATGACACAAATATTCGTTTTCACAAAGTCTGCTGCCTCAATTATGATGGCGATTTGCAGATACTTCAGAATGTTATGAAGAGCGATCAGATGAATTGCAATTAATTGGAAAGTCCCTCTTTGCCATGAAAATGAACTTCATCCCATAAAAAAAACATTTCCACTGCATTTGTGAAGAAGTCTTCAGGGTGCCCAAGAAAGTGGCACAGGCAGGTGTGAGGGCATCGGCACGCACAGCGAGGAGAAGACTTTTGGAGGATGGCCTTGCGTTAAGAAGGTCAGCAAAGAAGCCACTTCTCTCCAGGCAAAACATCAGAGACAGACGACATTCTGCAAAAGGTCCAGGGATTGGACTGCTGAGGACCGGGGGAAAGTCATTTTCTCTGATGAATCCCCTTTCTGATTGTTTGGAGCAGGGTTTCTCAACCAGGCTTCCGTGGAACTCTAGGGTTCCTCCAGAGGTTGCTAAGGGTTCCTTGAGCAATGGTCAATTTCTAGCTCTCAGATAAATTCCCAATGACACCATTTATCTTTTTAGCTCTCTGTAAGGGGGTAATTCTTCCCATTGACCACAAGTGTAGGGAGCATTCTTCCCAATGACCACAAGTGTAAGGAGCATTCTTCCCAATGACCACAAGTGTAAGGAGCATTCTTCCCATTGACCACAAGTGTAGGGAGCATTCTTCCCATTGACCATCACACTAATGTATCATGAGTTGTAAATTTTTAATTTTTAGCAGGGGTTCCCCGAGACCGGAGAATTATTTCAAGGGTTCCTTGGTGCTGAAAAGGTTGAGAAAGGCAGGTTTGGGGCATCCCGAAAAAACCTTGTCCGGAGAAGAGAAGATGAACGCTACCATCAGTCCCGTGTCATGCCAACAGTAAAGCATCCTGAGACCATTCATGTGCGGGGTTGCTGCTTGCCAAGGGAGTGGCTCACTCACTATTTTGCCTATGAATGAAGCCATGAATAAAGAATGGTACAAAACCATCCTCTGAGAGCAACTTCTCCCAACCATCCAAGAACAGGAACAGTGCCTTTTCCAGCATGATGGAGCTCCTTGCCATAAGACAAAAGTGATAACCAAGTGGCTTGGGGAACAAAACATCAACATTTTGGGTCCATAGTCAGGAAACTCCCCAGACCTTAATCCCATTGAGAACTTGTGGTCAATGCTCAAGAGGCGGGTGAACAAAACCCACAAATTCTGCCAAACTCCAAGCACTGATTATGCAAGAATGGGGGGCGGCCATCAGTCAGGATGTGGCCCAGGAGTTGAGTGACAGAATGCCGGGGAAAATTGCAGAGGTCTTGAAAAAGAAGGGTCACCACTACAAATATTGACTCTTTGCATAAACCAGACAATTGAATGTTTGTAATTATACTTCAGTATCCCATAGTAATGTAGCGCCCCCATAGTGAATAGCTGCTTAGGTGATAGATTTTTGCTAGAAGAGGCAAATTTATTCAGGCCTGACAGATGTGCAGGCCTGATTGTTTTGATGTGAGCAGGGGAGTGGCCCAGGAAGAGCTGGAGACTGCAGAAAGGTAGACCCCCATTGGTTACCCCTCCCCTTTGTTTCCAGAAAGTGCTGGAAAAGGGAATGGGAAGAGGAGGTGGGACTATCTGAAGTATGTTAAGGAGCCCTGACCAATCCCCAACCTGGATTGGCAGGAGGTAGACCTCCTTAAATACTGTGGTCTGCCCAGCTGGGGGAGGAGAGTGTCTGGTGGAAGAGTAGAGATGTAGCAGAGGTTGCGAAGGCCTCGTCTGGGAGCCCCCAGTCTGGGGGGGTGACCTTGAGGCCTGGGAGCTTGGGTGCAGCCAGGAGGAGGGAGAGAGATCCTGGAGCAGCACAAGGGAGCAGAAGAGCAACAGAGAGGTTACAGGAAAAGACTCTTTAAAGGATCCACCGGTTTTGGTTAGTGACATACCCTGGGAGCTGGAGAAGAGGACTGAGCAAGCTGGGAGGAGACAGTGGACAGTCTGTGGAGGTCCAAGGAGCCAGTCAGGGAAGTGGTGTTACTGGGCAGTGGAGTAGGCCGGAGCAACCAGGAGGGCTAAGAGGATAGGCTGGGGGCAGTAGTCCATCAAACCCTGGCTAGCACCAACGTGTTCAGCTACAATTCGAGGGCCCGTGGCCCTTGCCTGTAATGGGCAGCCCGGAGATCCTGCCGGCAAAAACACAGGCCTCACCATGTGCTAGCTAGGCCAGAAGAAGATGTCGGAGACCTGATAAATTTTTTTTTGGTTCTCACTGGAGAGAAGTAAGTGTTGTGCAGGAGGAAGTGTGAGGAGTGTGACGTTCAGCAAATGTCAGTGCTGGAGGAAGGAGTGTTTATACAGAGGTTTATATATAGTCCTGGTTCTTGATCTATTGGGCATCCCACAGTCATCCCTACCCCATCCAAGTTTATTCCCCTAATAAACAAGAAATGAGAGTACTGGCCTCTTCCGTGACTCTGGATGAAAGGATATGTGTGATTGTGGGCAGAGTGACAGGTGGACCACATCAACCAGCCACCCCTAAAGGGGGCCATTGGCTACATTTGGGGCTCGTTTTCTGGGATGCACCTGTAAAGCTGCCAGTCGTTACCCCTAGAAACCGCAGGAGAACTGAGCCAAGGAACTGAATTTGTTCCATTGTTAGTGTGGACTGAACCCGGGGAAGGACTTCTGTGTTTGCCTGCTAAACAGTAACGTTCTAACAAGCGTGCCATTGTCCATAGCAACCAGCGGGAGTGGTCGCCAATTGTTGCTCCTGCTTGCCCAGTTGCTCCAACCGACGCTGGGGCGGACACTCTCCCTAGTCCACAATCAGATCATTCAGTAATGCAGGATGAGATGTTCTGCAATCTGTCCCTCACAGAGCCAGCAGCATCCTCTCCCTACACTATCCTGAGAGCATGTGACATGCAGCACGGTGACTCCAGCCCCATATAGAGGCTGGGTCACATGGTGCACTGGCCAATCACAGCCATGCCATTAGTAGGCATGGCTGTGATGGCTTCTAGGAAAAAACAGTGAAACACTTGTTGATTGGCTGCCCTTGGCAGCTTTTTAAAACGTGGAATAAAATACCAGAACCCCGGACCCGAACCCGGACTTTTTTTTAAATATTTCGGGTTTGGGTCCGGGTCTCGGACACCCAAAAGTTCGGTACGGACCCGAACTTTACAGTTCGGGTTCGCTCAACTCTATTCAGGGCTGTGTCGTCTGAAGCCGCGGACGTCCCGGAAGTCCGGAGCGGGCCTGAAAGCATCACCCAATGGCTGTGAAGAGTTGCCACCTGGTGACTCCCCTGCGAATAAAGAGGACATGGGAGAAGGAGCAGCGGAAGTCTGTGACCTAGCCAGGGACCTGATGCCTGTAAGTACTGCCATGCAGGAATCATTTAAAGTCCCTGATGAGCTGGTCAGTCCCGAGTCCCTTGCCATCACCATGCAGAGAGAGCCGCTGCCAGAGGGAGAAGCTATCTCAGGTGAGCTGGGTGGGGATGGTGAGAACCGGGTCCTAGATTTGGGCTCTTCCAGAATGCAGCATGAGTTGGGGTCATTAGAAGAGCTAGTGGAATGGTCTTATCCGGGGTCAAGTTCAGAGGAAGAAAAGAAGTGGGGGACTGGGAAGTCAAGCATCCAGGGAACTGAGGCAGAACCCACCATGACACCTGAACCCACTGCAGGAGCCCTGATCCATGTACAGCAGCTGTTTCTACGCAGGCCATCCCCTACCCAGTCCAGGGCACCCACCTACCAACAATGGGGGACAAGATCACCAGATACGGATGTTCTTCCAGGGAGAGGAAACCCCAGAGAGCTGCCGAGACTGTCTAGATTTCAAAGAAAAGTGCAACGGAGGGTAGCCTTGGAGTGGGGTCTGGACCTCCCATATGTTCCACCCCAAATAATGGTCATCGTGGAGAATTCAAGACAGGAATGGGAGGATGACCTTGTTTGGGATATTCTGCATGTTCCGAGGCTGCAGAGAGGGTCAGATAGTGTGTTGTGGACCCAGTTCCTAGACATAAAGGAATGGCGGCTTGGAAGATCCTGTTAGAAGACTGTGCTAAGGGTTAATTGCATGTGCTTTGCTCTAATTCATTAAGCAGCAGCAGCAGCAGCCCTATTTAAGCTTCCTGTTTCCTGTAGCAAATGCTGTTCGTTCTACAGCGTGTGAGTGTTTCTGAGCGTCCTGATTTCCTGTTTATCTGATCCTGAGACCCGGCTTGACCTAGACCTTGTTGATTTCTGCCTGCACCGACCCCCAGCTTGCCCAGCGACCACTCTTCTGCCTGATCCTCTTGTACTTCTGCTGCCAGCCTGTTGACGACCCTGCCTGCACCTGACGACCCCTTTGCCTGCACCCTTTGTACCACATTGCCTGCCTGTTACCGACCCGGCCTGTACGACCATCCGCTACCTGCACGAGCTGCACCGGACCATCCTTATCACCACCAGGGATCCTGTCCAGCCCTCGTGCCCCCCTGAGCTCCTGGGCTCCCTGTCTGCTCTACCGGGGACCCTCGAACCAGGGCCGCAAGAGTGGTTGCTTCCTGCACAAGACAGACTCCACCGCCAGGTACGTGACAGATCCATTTACAGAGATAGAGTACTGGTGGTTTAAGTGGGTTGACCGACCAAATGTTACTCCACAGAAACAAAAACAGAAGGAGGGGGCCGAAGATGGTTGATGGATCCCCGGTATTATGCTTGAAGAAGGACTGTGTGGAGCCAGTATGAGCATCGACCCACCACAATTACTGTTGGATAGTACAGCATGGTTTTTGTTCTTCTGTTTTTTTACCCTGACTTTTGCAGGAGCAAGCCAGCCTGCCACCCTGTGCCCAATGGATGAACTTTCTTTTGAAGGACACTTAGGTGAGGTTTGTTCCTGTTTGCTAAACTTCGAAGAGCCTGTTGTCCGGGGGGGGGGGGCTCTCACCAGGAACTCTGAAAAAGATTAACCTCAATTATTTGTTCTTCCCCTCTACTGCTTCTGTCAGTGGGATCTCCCCCCTCACTGACAGATCAGACAGGAAAAAGAAGTGTATTGCAAAATACTGTTGTTGCTCGGCTGAGAGGTTTATAACCCCCTTCCAGATGACCTGTGTGCTGTTTGTTTAGTTAGTTTGTAGTTTAGTTGTTGTTGCTTCTTCTCTTAGGATCCCTGAAATGGGGTGGCTGTCCATTCCCTTCCGTCGAGAGTCAACACTCCTTCTCTACTACTATGTGAGCAGAGTACTTTTCTTACGGGAGAAGTGCTCTGGCTTGGAAACTGTGTACTGTGTATGCTGTTAGCTGCAGGGACCTATAGTTAGGCTTCTTGCAGGGCCATAGATAAGGGGGGGTTTTGGTTGAAACTGAGAGCGTCAGTGCAGATGGCAGTATGTGTGCCCCCCAAACTAGTGGCGTAACCCGCGCCGCCTTGGTCACACTCGGCAGGGCACTGGCTTACACACGCTGTTGTGTGTTGCCTGAGCCTGCTGTTACACCAACCGCCGGCCCGGGCTGTAAAGTTCGGCTTGGGCTGAGGGAGACTGACAGCAGAGAGGGGCAGGGCCGGGAGCTCCACTGACGCTCTGAGCCTGTCCTGCCCCGCTCCATGCAGCGTTTATGTGCACAGAGGCTCAGAGCAGAGAAACCGAGTTGGGGGTGTGCTGAGAGCATTTCCCCCAGGCCCCTGAGAAAGCCCCAACCCCTGACCCCTGAGGGCGGGAGGTGAGCCCAGCTGGCCAGGTAGGTCTTTCTGCCAATATACACTGCCTGTAGACTCACTGTTTTGCTAAACCCTCCCTTACAGTGTTGTTCACCCTTGTATAGCTGTGCTGAAAGTCAAGATTTTAAATTATCTCATGTAGTCCATCCACAGTCTCTGGTTATCTCCTGTAGTCCATCCACAGTCTCTGATTATCTCCTGTAGTCCATCCGCAGTCTCTGATTATCTCCTGTAGTCCATCCGCAGTCTCTGATTATCTCCTGTAGTCCATCCACAGTCTCTGGTTATCTCCCGTAGTCCATCCACAGTCTCTGATTATCTCCTGTAGTCCATCCGCAGTCTCTGATTATCTCCTGTAGTCCATCCACAGTCTCTGGTTATCTCCTGTAGTCCATCCGCAGTCTCTGGTTATCTCCTGTAGTCCATCTGCAGTCTCTGGTTATCTCCTGTAGTCCATCCGCAGTCTCTGATTATCTCCTGTAGTCCATCCACAGTCTCTGATTATCTCCTGTAGTCCATCTGCAGTCTCTGAATATCTCCTGTAGTCCATCCGTAGTCTCTGATTATCTCCTGTAGTCCATCTGCAGTCTCTGATTATCTCCTGTAGTCCATCTGCAGTCTCTGATTATCTCCTGTAGTCCATCCACAGTCTCTGATTATCTCCTGTAGTCCATCCACAGTCTCTGATTATTTCCTGTAGTCCATCCACAGTCTCTGATTATCTCCTGTAGTCCATCCCCAGTCTCTGATTATCTCCTGTAGTCCATCCACAGTCTCTGGTTATCTCCAGTAGTCCATCCACAGTCTCTGATTATCTCCTGTAGTCCATCTGCAGTCTCTGATTATCTCCTGTAGTCCATCTGCAGTCTCTGATTATCTCCTGTAGTCCATCTGCAGTCTCTGATTATCTCCTGTAGTCCATCCACAGTCTCTGATTATCTCCTGTAGTCCATCCACCGTTTCTGGTTATCTCCTGTAGTCCATCCGCAGTCTCTGATTATCTCCTGTAGTCCATCCGTAGTCTCTGATTATCTCCTGTAGTCCATCTGCAGTCTCTGGTTATCTCCTGTAGTCCATCTGTAGTCTCTGATTATCTCCTGTAGTCAATCCGCAGTCTCTGATTATCTCCTGTAGTCCATCTGCAGTCTCTGATTATCTCCTGTAGTCCATCTGCAGTCTCTGATTATCTCCTGTAGTCCATCTGCAGTCTCTGATTATCTCCTGTAGTCCATCTGCAGTCTCAGATTATCTCCTGTAGTCCATCCACAGTCTCTGATTATCTCCTGTAGTCCATCCACAGTCTCTGATTATCTCCTGTAGTCCATCCACCGTTTCTGATTATCTCCTGTAGTCCATCCGCAGTCTCTGATTATCTCCTGTAGTCCATCCGCAGTCTCTGATTATCTCCTGTAGTCCATCTGCAGTCACTGATTATCTCCTGTAGTCCATCCACAGTCTCTGATTATCTCCTGTAGTCCATCTGCAGTCTCTGATTATCCCCTGTAGTCCATCTGCAGTCTCTGATTATCTCCTGTAGTCCATCCACAGTCTCTGATTATCTCCTGTAGTCCATCCACAGTCTCTGATTATCTCCTGTAGTCCACCCACAGTCTCTGATTATCTCCTGTAGTCCATCCACAGACTCTGGTTATCTCCTGTAGTCCATCCACAGTCTCTGATTATCTCCTGTAGTCCATCTGCAGTCTCTGATTATCTCCTGTAGTCCATCTGCAGTCTCTGATTATCTCCTGTAGTCCATATGCAGTCTCTGATTATCTCCTGTAGTCCATCCACAGTCTCTGATTATCTCCTGTAGTCCATCCACCGTTTCTGGTTATCTCCTGTAGTCCATCCGCAGTCTCTGATTATCTCCTGTAGTCCATCCGCAGTCTCTGATTATCTCCTGTAGTCTATCCACAGTCTCTGATTATCTCCTGTAGTCCATCCACCGTTTCTGGTTATCTCCTGTAGTCCATCCGTAGTCTCTGATTATCTCCTGTAGTCCATCTGCAGTCTCTGGTTATCTCCTGTAGTCCATCTGTAGTCTCTGATTATCTCCTGTAGTCCATCTGCAGTCTCTGATTATCTCCTGTAGACCTGATGTCCT
>BLSH010016986.1:27121-39016 GCA_018402905.1 Glandirana rugosa | reverse complement strand
ATTATATCTGCTTATACAGGCCAGGCATAGAGGTCTCAGCAAGGGATAAGTCACGATTACAACAGTTGGAGTCAGAATAGTCAAAACATGATAGGATTCCTTCAGCCTGCTGTGTGGATGGGTAGTCAAAACATGTGGTAGAATTCCTGCTGTGTAGATGTGTATGTTTAATCTGCAATTAAAGCGGTTGTCTACCCAATTTTAGTACTTTTACCTATAGGTAAGCCTATAATAAGGCTTACCTGTAGGTAAAATTAATATCCCCTAAACCTGTATGGTTTAGCAGATATTCCCTCTCTAAGATGCTGTGGAGTTACGGCGCATGCGCCGTGTATGTCCCGGCAAAGGCCCGGCAATAGGGCCGGACCTTGCCAGAAAGACGGGTCCCGCCTTTTTTGTGTGGGAGTGACGTCTCGCGGCTCCAGCCAGTCACATCGCCGGAGCAGCGTACCCGGAAGCAAGATCCGAGGGAAGATGTCCGCCGAGCAGCCCGGTCGGATCTTCATTTCAAGGTAAGTATATCATAATGAGCTAGTATGCGTTGCATACTAGCTCATTATGCTATTGTCTTGCAGGCTTTTATTTATTTATCTTTATTCCTTTGTTTATAGACAACCGCTTTAAGCTCAGTGCCATCCGCCATCCTTTGAAAGCACTTGTTCGCACAAGCTTACTGCACTTCACCTGTGAATGTTAAAAACGGTTTCTCTGCATTGGACTGTGTTATCCCACCTGTCTAAGCTGCTGTTCATCTTCTTAAAGGGACAGTAACTATATTTTGCAAAACTTGAAAAAATGTCTAGACAAGCTTCCGAACATTCCTTTATCACTGAATCTACACAGATATATCAAGCATCTGACCACACAGATGTACAGGGAGCCGATTCTGTAGATATCAGAGAGAAAAGTGTAAGACCCACGCGCACAATTATACCAACACAGAAACTTAGAGAAAACTACGAAACCACTAGAGATGAGTTCTCCAACAATCTGTCTGAACTGTGGGACAAAACTACATACTGCATGTCAGTCTTGCCACGCTGCAATCAAAAATTGAATTAAGAAATTCTACAGATCACCTATCTGCAGCGTATGAGCGCTACCAGTGGCTGTCTGCAAAATACACAGCTTTCTTAAAGGACTCTAATATAGCTTTATAACTTTAAGTGACAAGCTAATAGAGGCCCGTGCAAGTCTGGAAGCAAATAAAGTGCGAAGCTCATTTGCCAGAAAGGAAGCTGAGATAGCAGCCAACCAAGCAGAGATGACAGCTCGCCAAGCAGAGATAGAAGCTCAGAACAAAGTTCGCCAAGCAGAGATAGAAGCTCAGAACAAAGCTTGCCAAGCAGAGATGGCAGCTCACCAAGCAAAGGCGAATCCCAAATAAAGATTCTGCAAGTGAAAAGGGAGGAAGCAGCTTCCCGAGCAAGGCTAAACGTCCTTGAACAAGCAATGGGAGGAAGTATTAATTTGGACTGTTCCATTCCAGCAGAAGAGGATGATCCAATCGAATGCACCTGTGAATATGTGCTAAGGTATAGTGTTTGCAATGATGCAGAATCCTCTCCTGTACTACCTACTAACATTACTGTTCAAACTCTTAACACAGAGACCTCTAACACGCAAAAGCCTGAGCCTCTTCAAGTCCACAAAGCAAGCGTATTCACACAGCAAACCACATCACCTGCTGTCAACAACAAGGTAACTGCCAGCGACAAGTCACAGTTCAAGCAACAGCCAACAGAAGCCTTAGAGACTAAGCTAGATGTTCTTGCAACATCATTTTATCCTGGTAAACCTCACTCTTACTCACCAGAGAACTTTCACACCCAAGGGGTCCCGCAAGTTACTTTGGCACCAAAGACTGAAAAATGAGACCTAGCAACAAATAGATCCATACACACACACACCTAAACTCAAGATCAAAGATCCGCGCTCTAATGATGTCTGTCTAAGTATAAGCTCTCATCAGCTGCTACTTATAAATAATTCAAATAACCCAACAATGTATCACTGAAGTTAAATATACTCTGTGACAAAAGTAGCGCTAATCCACCGCATTTAAGCAAAAAAAGATAGTGGAATAAAATAGTAGGAGTGACTTCCCAAGTCCATAAAGTCTATTATATAAATAAATCTTCTTTTTATATCACCACATGAGGTAGACATCAGACACCATCACCCACCTGGAAATTCACTCACCAGAGCCAGTTGCCTCGCATTCTCATGCTCGGCAAACATGCATGTCAGGATTGATATTCAATTAATCCTCTTTAGCTGCTCCTCCACTATCCAAATAGACACTGGAAACTCCGACGTCCACCGATGTTAACCATACATCACCACGTCACCAATAGGGGAAAGATAAAGGATACTCCACATCGTGCATTAGCGTTTAAAAACCATTCACTTTATTCCTTATCCCAAACTTCCCCAATACAAGGTACTCACAAACATAATCAGTAACGCCAGCACAGAGACAGATGAGTGCTGAAGATCGGATGACACCACGTCCGTACCGATATCTGTTCTGACAAACGATCACACCCGACCAGCAGGATAACGATCGTACGTCCCTGTTCACGCCAGCTCACACTTGATCCAGGGTTGCCGTGTAGCTGTGTCAGACACGTTTCATCCGTTTGACTTCGACTGTGACACGCTACACGGTGGGCAACCATTGATTTAAAACACCTCCCCCATGCAAATTCATCAAGGGAAGAGGCGTGTGATGATCGGTGACCATGTACCGTTAAATCATCGTTCTTCCAGCACTTCACCCTCTATCAGTATTCTATAAATCTCCTAAGCAGAGACATACATATATATGTTTGTGTATAGCAATTATTTGTCATTAACATATTACATGTATTAACAATAAACATAGATTTCATAATAACCACTAAAATCCACATAAAATCTCAGATAGGTATATCCAATGAAACCCTTTAATATATAAAGGATATACAAACAACCTAATCCCCTGTCTCATCTCTTACATGATTCTTATGGGGTCAGGCTATAGTTTTCAATATTCTCTTATATAAAAAAATCCCATATAAAATATACAAACAATCACATTAATAAAAGATAGAAATAAAAACAGCCTTATCTGCAACCATTAACTCTGTAAAAGACTGTTCAGTGTATTTCACACATAATCCATATGATTGACTCACATCAAAAACCCCCCTTTAACCTTACTAGTATACCTTCAGGGGGGATCTATATCCCTGTGCAGACTGTAATAGTATTCCCTTCTAAACTTGGGTTACCTCAAAAGTGAAACTTAAACAGGCATTTCCTCCTTAATTCTAAAAGTCATTGATAAATGAATTCAAATCTAATTCTATATTCATTCCTCTAGGGGCAAGGCTTTTCATTAAGAATATCCATCTTGTTTCACGTTGTGGTTCGAGCCCCTCCAAGATGGATACACTACATCTATCCCACAAAATTGTAACAAAGAGGGATCTTTATTATGTTTCATCCTAAAATGCAGAGACACACTATTTTCTCTAAACCCATTCTTAACATTGGCTAAATGTTCTGCAATTCTCACCTTTAATTGCCTCTTAGTTCTACCTATATACACCAGGCCACAAGGGCACAAAAGCATGTATACCACATAACTGGTATTGCAGGTTATAAAATCCTCAATGAAGAAACTCTTTCCCTCCCAATTGGAAAAAGTAGTCATGCCTCTATTTAAAGTGCTAACAGTCCTGCACGCTCTACAGTTCCGACAAGAAAAAAAGCCTTTTTTATCTAACTGTATCTTTTGTTGACCAGGTGCGTCCAGGATCTTTTTAACTATTCGGTCACCAAAGTTAGGGGCCTTTCTATAAATTAACTTCAGAACCTCAGGCAGTATGGGGCCCAAGTCCCTGTCCATTCTTAACACATGCCAGTGTTTACGGAATATGTCTTCTACCTCCCCATATTGGCAGTGAAAATCAGATATGAAGCCCCACTGGTGCTGTTCATTCTTTACCATTGGGTCCTTATCCCTCAAATACTGTTCTCTAGGTATCATTTCTACCTCCTTAATCCTTAATCCTTTCTCAATAAATCTAGATTTTAAATGGTTAACTTGCAATTTAAAGTCATCAATCCTACTGCAATTGCGCCTTATCCTAGTCATTTGCCCCTTAGGAATATTCCTGATCCATACTGGATGGTGTCCGCTTCCTACAGGCAAGAAACAATTCCTATCTGTCGGCTTAAAGTATACTTTTGTTTCCAATTTATTATCTTTCACCTCTATTTCAACATCCAAGAAATGTATATAAGTATTACTTAGCTGATACTCCAACTTAATATTCTGTTTATTCAAATTTAAAACTGTAGGAATTCCTCCACCGTTTCCTTAGATCCTTTCCAAATAAACAGCAGATCGTCTATAAATCTTTTATAGAATAATAATTGGGGCCTGACAGTGTTAAAAATAGTTCTATCCTCCCACTCTGCCATAAACAAATTGGCAATGCTGGGAGCGAATTTCACTCTCATTGCAACGCCAATTTGCTGTGTGTAAAAAAAGCCCTGATACCAGAAATAATTGTGAGAGACACAGAAATCAAGCACTTTCCCCAAAAAGCATTTCTGCACATGAGGGATATCATCTCGCTTGCTCAGTGCCCAATTGAGTACAAATAAGGCATTGTCATTTTGAATGACCGTATACAGAGATGACACATCTGCCATTCGCCAAATATACAGCTTCCGTCTTATCCAATTCCACATGACTCAATAATTGTAATAAATTTTTTGTATCCTTTAAATATGCCTTAGTAGTCTGCACACTGGGCTGGAGGAATTTGTCTAAATATTCACCCAGTCTAGCTGTCACTGACCCAATGCCGTTAACTATAGGTCTTGCTGGTGGGCACTCAATGTTCTTATGAACTTTTGGTAGAGTATAAATAATTGGTATCCGGCATATACTAGGATTCAGATATTTCATCTCTTTTTTATTTAAGGCACCCATTCTATACCACATATCCACAAGCTCTGCCAATTGTTTAGACTACACATCTGCAAGAACCTTAGATAACCTCCTATATGTCTTGGTATTATGTAACATGTCCATTAATTGATTGTGGTAAAATAGCTTGTCCATAATTACCACCCCTCCTCCCTTATCCGCGGGGCGGATTGTAATATCCTTCCTACTTTCAAGTTGTTTTATACCTTGAGTAATATATTGGGGATTAATATTTTTCTTTGGCTCGAGTTTCCCTCAATACTAGAGATTTAAAGACTTCTATATGGTGATTGCTGCTATTTTGTGGGTTAAATAATGATTTATTTCGTAAACCACTGTCTATTCGTTGATCTGGGATCATTCTTGGAATAGGGCAAGCAGGATGTGATAAAAAATATTTCTTCATATTCATATTCCGGACAAATTTGTGTACATCTATATATAATCTAAACTTATTTAAAGATTTCTTAGGGGCACATTTCAGGCCTAAATTGAGAATATTTAATTCCTTATGATTTAGTTCAACTCCACTTAGATTATATGTACCCTGATTTAATTGTCCCTTCTTCTGTTCTTGGAGTTGCTTTCGCCTACCCGCCCTACATCCTCTCTCTTTTGTTGAGAGTGGGTAGCCTTTGAATTTGTCCATAATCCTGAAGGGTATCTCTTCTCTCCATGTTGGATGGGGGCCGGTTGGGGCGTCTGGGTGGACCCCCTCCCCCGGTACCCTAAAAAAGGATTTCCTCCGTGTCTCAGGTTATCATTTCCTTGCCTCCCCAGGGGTTGAAATCTATTCTGCATGGGTACACTATACTGGTAATCTTCACTCACCCCCACTGGTGTTCTGGGGTTTAAGTCCCTATATTGGTAATACCCTCCTTCCCTCACAGGGATTCTAGGGGATTCTCCATACTCTAAATGTTGTTTCTAATAAGGGTAAGGTTTTCCCTTCCCTGACGGTGATCTCCTTGGCGTTCCCCTTATCTGCCCCTCATTCCTCTTATGGGGCACTGCATTAGGGACGTTAAGTTTACCCTGATTAACACCATAATAGTGATCCGTATTATTATAATTATCAACTAATTGTTTACCGCCTCTCCCTTGGGGAAAACTGAGCACATCATCTTTTCCAGCGCTTAAATTAGGGTTCCTACCCAGTTCATTGTTAGGCTTCTGCCAGAGATAGATATAATTAGTACTAAAATCTAACTGATCCCTTTTAAATTTTTTTCCTTTGGGTGTCACGATCTATTTTTTCAAGTTTTTTGGTGATATGAGTATTAAAGTCTTTCATCTCTTTAGAATCTTTCATAGGGTCAAATTTCACTTGTAATTCCTTGATATTAGTTTGGATTCTTTCTAATTTCATTTTTTTTCCTTTTTAAAACCAATACCTGCAGTTCCCTGCCTACTCTGTTAAAAAATTCAATCCACTCATCCATAGACTCTTTCTCATTAAAGCCATCTTGCGGGGCTACATCCCATCTCATACTTCTAAACAACAAATTATTTCGTAGATAATGCTCAAATGTAAAAATGTCCCACCATGTCTTCACCTGCTTTTCTAATAGGTGGTCCAACTTCTTCAAAAGAGCACTATAATCCTCATTATTTTCAGTGTTCATAGGATTCATTGTCTCTACAGTAAATATCTAGTTCATATCAAATTGTCTATTAGCCAAAAAATGAATGACCTCCATAGCAGCGGATAATAATAAATGATGACTTAGCAACAAATAGATCCGTACACACACCCACACCTAAACTCAAGATCAAAGATCCGCGCTCTAATGATGTCTGTCTAAGTATAAGCTCTCATCAGCTGCTACTTATAAATAATTCAAATAACCCAACAATGTATCACTGAAGTTAAATATACTCTCTGACAAAAGTAGCGCTAATCCAACGCATTTAAGCAAAAAAAGATAGTGGAATAAAATAATAGGAGTGACTTCCCAAGTCCATAAAGTCCATTATATAAATAAATCTTCTTTTTATATCACCACGTGAGGTAGACATCAGACACCATCACCCACATGGAAATTCACTCACCAGAGCCAGTTGCCTTGCATTCTCATGCTCGGCAAACATGCATGTCAGGATTGATATTCAATTAATCCTCTTTAGCTGCTCCTCCACTATCCACATAGACACTGGAAACTCCAATGTCCACCGATGTTAAATATACATCACCACGTCACCAATAGGGGAAAGATAAAGGATACTCCACATTGTGCATTATCGTTTAAAAACTATACACTTTATTCCTTATCCCAAACTTCTCCAATACAAGGTACTCACAAACATAATCAGTAACGCCAGCACAGAGACAGATGAGTGCTGAAGATCGGATGACACCACGTCCGTACCGATATCTGTTCTGACAAACGATCACACCCGACCAGCAGGATAACGATCGTACGTCCCTGTTCACGCCAGCTCACACTTGATCCAGGGTTGCCATGTAGCTGTGTCAGACGCGTTTCATCAGTTTGACTTCGACTGTGACACGCTACACGGCGGGCAACCATTGATTTAAAACACCTCCCCCATGCAAATTCATCAAGGGAAGAGACGTGTGATAATCGGTGACCATGTACCGTTAAATCATCGTTCTTCCGGCACTTCACCCTCTATCAGTATTCTATAAATCTCCTAAGCAGAGACATACATATATATGTTTGTGTATAGCACTTATTTATCAATAACATATTACATGTATAACAATAAACATAAATTTCATAATAACCACTAAAATCCACATAAAATCTCAGGTAGGTATATCCAATGAAACTCTTTAATATATAAAGAATATACAAACAACCTAATCCCCTGTCTCATCTCTTACATGATCTTATGAGGTCAGGCTATAGTTTTTAATATTCTCTTATATAAAAAAAAACCCATATAAAATATACAAACGATCACAATCATAAAAGATAGGGATAAAAACAGCCTTATCTGCAACCATTAACTCTGTAAAAGACTGTTCAGTGTATTTCACACATAATCCATATGATTGACTCACATCAAAAACCCCCCTTTAACCTTACTAGTATCCCTTCAGGGGGAATCTATATCCCTGTGCATACTGTAATATTATTGCAGTATGGAGGAGCAGTGGAGGAGCAGCTAAAGAGGATTAATTGAATATCAATCCTGACATGCATGTTTGCTGAGCATGAGAAAGTGAGGCAACTGGCTTTGGTGAGTGAATTTCCATGTGGGTGATGGTGTCTGATGTCTACCTCACGTGGTGATATAAAAAGAAGATTTATTTATATGATGGACTTTATGTACTTGGGAAGTCACTCCTACTATTTTATTCCACTATCTTTTTTTGCTTAAGTGCGGTGGATTAGCGCTACTTTTGTCACAGAGTATATTTAACTTGAGTGAAAAATCATACCTGTCTGACTTTGCCAGATATATGATTCGCCGTGAGCTCATTAACATTAGCCTCTCAAGGTTTGATGACTGTCCAGAGAACTACAGAGCATGGAGATCAACCTTCAAAGCTTCTATCGCTGATCTCAACCTTACTGCCAAGGAGGAACTTGATTTGCTCATAAAGTGGCTGGGGCCAGAATCTGCAGATCATGTTGAAAGACTGAGAGCAGTACATGTTGAGTACCCAGATGCAGGTCTTGCTGCTGCATGGGCAAGACTTGAACAAACCTATGGTAGTTCTGAAGCCATAGAAAGTGCTCTATTTGAAAGAGTGCAAAATTTTCTAAAAATAGGAAACAAAGATCATTGCAAGCTTCAAGACCTAAGTGACCTCCTCATGGAGCTGGAGTTGGCAAAGACAGACCCTCTTCTGCCTGGGATAAGCTACCTGGACACCGCACATGGCGTGAACCCAGTAGTGTCTAAACTGCTATACAATCTGCAGGAGAAATGGCACAACAAGGCTCAAGATATAGAAGAGACTATAACCCGAACCCCATTGAAGTCAATGGTGACTTGAACTTTTGGGCTGAAAAATGGCTCTAAAAAAGTCCTGGAAAGGGCTAGAGGGCTGCAAAAGGAAGCAAAATGGGGGTAAGTGTAGGACAAGTGCCCTGCAAACAAATGTGGATGGGAAAATAAGGATGGGGATGTGGATAGGGAAATAACTTAAAATCACATAAAAATAAAATAAAAAAAGGGGGAGGAGATGGATGGGGAGTAGGAGGTTGAGGAGGCGGTGACCGTGGCAGTGTAGGTGGAAGTGGCGGTGGAGGAGGAGGAGGTAGCCAACACTGTTTTTTGTTTATTTGTTTTTTTTTCTAATTGGGGTAGCCCCCAAAATATTGAGACATATTTAAAAAAAAAGTATACCAATGGCTGTGTGAGGCCGGTCTAAATGTCTATTCTGCACAAGGTACAGACAAGACTTGTGGGATCCATGCCTGGTTCATTTTAATAAACGTTAGCTTGTCCACGTTGGTTGTGGACAGGTGGCTGCGCTTGTCTGTGATAACGCCCCCTTCCGTGCTAAACACACGTTCAGACAATACACTGGCTGCAGGGCAGGGCAGCACCTCCAAGGTATAAAGGGAAAGCTCAGACCATGTGCCCAATTTGGAGACCCAGAAGTTGAATGGGGCAGACCCATCAGTCAGTATGTATATGTGTGTGCACACATACTGTTCCACCATGTTGCTGAAATGCTGCCTCCTGCTAAGACGTTGACTATCAGCTGGTGGTGCTGTTTGTAGTGGCGTGCTGCTGACAAAGATTTTCCATATTTCGGCCCTACTAACCCTGTCTTCTGAGGTGCTGGTGGTGCCACAGCTGCGTTGGCAACCTCTTCCTCCGCCTCTGCATTCGCCTTGTGCTTCCACTGAGCCCCCGGTGTCATATGGAAATGCTCTCAGCAGCGCATCTACCAGCGTGCGCTGGTAGTCGCGCATCTTCCGATCACGCTCCAGTGAGGGAATTAAGGATGGCACGTTGTCCTTGTAATGTGGATCCCGCAGGGTGGCCACCGAGTAATCAGCACAAGTTAAAATGTGGGCAACTCGGCTGTCGTTGAGCAGGCACTGCAGCATGTAGTCGCTCATGTGTGCCAGGCTGCCCAGAGGCAAAGACAAGCTTTCCTCTGTGGGAGGTGTATCATCTGTTTCCTCCGTATCCCCCAAGCCATGCTCCAGTGATGCCCACGAGCTGCGTTGGGTGCCACCCTGCTGTGAACACGGTTCCTCCTCCTCCTCCTCCTCATCATCCTCATCCTCCTCATCCTCCAGAACTGTGCCCTGGCTTGAAAATTTTTTACCTGGCCTATGCTGGTGCAGGAACCCACCCTACTAGCCACTTGTGAATGACTGGCCTGATAACAGTGGAAATGACCCCTCTTCCTCCTCCTCCTGTGCCACATCCTCTTCCATCATCGCCCAAAGTGTTTTTTCAAGGAGGCATAGAAGTGGGATAGTAACGCTGAGAACAGCGTCATCGGCACTGGCCATATTGGTGGAGTACTTGAAACACCGCAATATGATACATAGTTCTTGCATGGAGGCCCACTCGTTGGTGGTGAAGTGGTGCTGTTCCGCAGAGTGACTGACCCGTGCGTGCTGCAGCTGAAACGCCACTATTGCCTGCTGCTGCTCGCACAGTCTCACCAGCATGTGCAAGGTGGAGTTCCACCTTCCTTGTGGGCACGTCGCATAGGAGGCGGTGAGCGGGAAGGCCGAAGTTCGGCTGCAGCGCAGAGAGGCGAGCAGCAGCAGGGTGAGAACACCGAAAGCATGCACACATGGCCCGCACTTTCTGCAGCAGCTCTGACATATCCGGATAGTTTTTTAGAAATTTTTGCACCACCAAATTCAGCACATGCGCCAGGCAAGGGATGTGTGTCAAACCGGCTAGGCCCAGAGCTGCTACGAGCTTTCGCCCATTATCGCACACCACCAGGCTGGGCTTGAGGCTCAGTGGCAACAACTACTCATCGGTCTGTTGTTCAATGCCTGTCCACAGCTGCAGCGCAGTGTGGGGTTTATACCCCAAACATATCAGTTTTAAAACAGCCTGCTGTCGTTTCCCCCTGGATGGGCTGAAGTTGGTGGTGAAGGTGTTGCGCTGACCGGATGAGGAGGTGGTAGAGGAGGAGGAAGCAGAGTAGGAGGAGGAGGCAACAGGAGGCAAAGAGAAATGCCCTGCAATCCTTGGTGGTGGAAGGACATGCGTTAAATGGCTAGCCGCCTCAGGCCCACCCGCCACTACATTTGCCCAGTGTGCAGTTAGCGAGATATAGCGTCCCTGCCCATGCTTACTGGTCCACATATCAGTGGTTATGTAGACCTTGCCACAGATGGTATTGCGCAGTGCACACTTGATCTTGCCCCGACTTGTTTGTGCAGGGAAGGGATGGCTCGCCTGGAAAAGTAGTGGCGGCTGGGAACCACGTACTGTGGGACAGACACCGCTATCAGGTTTTTAAAACTGTCTGTGTCCACCAGACGGAATGACAGCATTTCAAAGGCCAGGAATTTTGAAATGCTGGCATTCAGGGCCAGGGATCGCGGGTGGGTAGGGGGGTACTTCCTCTTTCTCTCCAGTGTTTGTGAGATGGAGAGCTGTAAGCTTCCATGGGACCGTGTGGAAATGCCTGGGGACGGTGGCGGACATGGTGGCGTTGCTGTCATGCCGGGGAACTCCTTTGAGCTGCCTTTGCTGTGCTAGGTCCCTGTGTGTGGTGGGTAGTAGCAGGCATGCTGTCTGGGGGACAGTCGCTCCACTTTTGCAACCTGCTTCCTCTTTTGCTGTGCTGGTGCCTCTGTGCGACCACCACCTCTTCCTCCAAACTGCACACATCACTCGCATGACCTTCATTCCATGTTACACACGTCAAACCTCCTTCTCCACCACCAGCGTGTCTCCGTGGTCGTGTCGTTTTCTCCTTCGTCCAACGTTTTCACCTCGCT
>BLSH010016978.1:617571-637328 GCA_018402905.1 Glandirana rugosa | reverse complement strand
CCCCCCCCCCCCCCCCCCCCCCCCATACCTCCACACACAGCCCTGCAGTGGTAAACTTCTTGTGCTATGGAAGACCGTTAACACAGCAGGTTGACCTGTCACAGGCACTCATCAAGAGTACTGACTATGCCCGCCCCCTCTGCCCCACTCCTCCATTCATAGAAGCTGTGCCAATGAAAAGTTCTCTATGAATGGAGGATGACCACTCCCATTTTGCACCAGGAAATTTTGCATCAGGAATGCTAAAGAGGTAGCACCCTGGAAGGATATAACTGCACATTTGTGTTTTTGATTTTAGAACTATGTTTTTATTTCTAATTAAACAGATATGTAGATTTGTTAAAGTGAACTCTGTAACATGTATACAATGAATGTACCGTATATACTTATTTTAGTTGAAATAACCAGATACCCCATAGAATGATTGTTGAATGTAAGTTTTATTTTATTTCTATTTAGGATCCACAGGGGAACCGTCTTGCCCAGTGGAGAGAAGTTTCTCCTCAGAATGGCATAGCAGAGGTCTCCTTCCAGTTAGCTGAGGAACCTAACCTGGGGAAGTATAAAATAAAGGCTGATAAAGTTTCAAAGGAGTTTGAAGTGGCAGAATACGGTAAGAGGCACAGACTTTATACTGATATTTACCTAGAGGTGAGATGCTGTAGAGCAGTAAATTCCAAACTGTGGCTTTTATTCAGCCCTCGGGCATTATTCCTCTCACTGACACCAAAAATGAGACACCATTCCTTTTCCTAACACCAACAGTGGCTCATTATTCCTCCAACTGACATCAATGTTAGGGCACCATTACTCCCACTGATACTAATAATGGAGCACCATTACTCCCACTAATACTAATAATGGAGCACCATTACTCCCACTGATACTAACAATAGGGCACCCTTCATCTCACTGATACTAACAATGGGGCACCATTACTCCCACTGATACTAACAATAGGGCACCATTCATCTCACTGATACTAACAATGGGGCACCATTCATCTCACTGATACTAACAATATGGCACCATTCATCTCACTGATACTAACAATGGGGCACCGTTGATCTCACTGATACTAACAATAGGGCACCATTCATCTCATTGATACTAACAATGGGGCACCATTCATCTCACTGATACTAACAATGGGGCACAATTTTTCCTACTGATACCAACAACACTAACAGTGAAAACAAATGTTAAAGTGGTTGTAAAGTCACTGAGGACAATTACTGAAATATCCTCTGTTATAGCAAGCTATACTATACAGTGTGTGTTTTTTTTAATTATGAAGGTAAATACATTATTTCAAAGCACGGTCACGTTACCTCACACTGCTCTTCTTCCCCAATCTGAGGACTACGGTGGGAGGGGCTGAGATTCCCCACTGATGTCAGCCGGGAGGTCACGTGACTGCACAACACATTGTACATACATACACATACATTGTACAATATGGCTTGCTATAACAGAGAGCATACAAGTAATTATGCTCAGTGACTTTACAACCAAACGGAATAGCATCAGGAGGAGAGGGGATCGGCTCTCACAGGACAGACTATTGAGCTGACAGGCAGGGAGGGAGGGGGTGAGGGAGAGACTGACCACACAGAGGGATGACAGAGGCACGTAAACTGACCACGGTATCATGGAACAGCATCCGTGATTACCGTGGTCAGCACATCTAGGGGGACACAGGAACAGGCACGATCAACCAGGTATTTTACAGCATAGATCTGGGCAAATGACACTGCACATTTTTGAGGCCAGGCACTGATGTTGGGCGAGAAGGCCTGACTATCAGTCTCCGCTCTAATCCCAAAGGTGTTCTATCTGGTTTAAGTCAGGACTCTGTGCAGGTCAGTCAAGTTCCTCCACCTCAAACTCGCTCATCCATGTCTTTATGGACCTTGCTTTGTGCACTGGTGCTCAATCATGTTGGAACAGGAAGGGGCCATGCCCCATTAACTGTATATCCACATGGGCATCCTATTACTCAAATCTAATCACCTTTTAGATGTTGTGTGTCCATGCACCTTATAACTAGAAGAAAAGTCTTACTTACCAAATAGAAAAGTTCAATACACTCATCCCTCTGCTGGGGAATAGTCCACTGTGACAGGCACATTCTGGTGACATGGAGCCAAACTGTTCACTGGTTGTATATACAGGTAGCTCTTGGTCTCCACATGTATGTCCTTCAGATAGAGGCTGGCCTGGCCATAGGTGATAGACACCTTGCCCCTTGAATAGGGCTCTCCTTTTTGATCAGTAGTGGCCTGAGGTAACAAAAAAAAATCAGTATTAGGATGGGTGGAGTCATCATTGTAGACAGATATGGAGACTCACTTCCATGGATTTATATCACAGATGGGGGGAATAGCATTACAGATACAGATGCAATATGTACATGCTATTCAGTATATGCCTTGACAGAGGTTCTTTAGAACAAGACACCAATAAAATGAGAATTGAACTAATTGGTTCCAGCCAGAGAATAAATACAGCCAGGTCCATAAATATTGGGACATCAACACAATTCTAATCTTTTTGGCTCTATACACCACCACAATGGATTTGAGATGAAATGAACAAGATATACTTTAACTGCAGATGTTCAGCTTTAATGTGAGGGTATTTACATCCAAATCAGGTGAACGGTGCAGGAATTACAACAGTTTGTATATGTGCCTCACACTTTTTAAGGGAGTAATGGAACAATTGGCTCCTTTACAAGGAGCAGATAAAAGGTCCAGAGTTCATTTCAAGTGTGCTATTTGCATTTGGAATCTGTTGCTGTCAACTCTCAATATGAGATCGAAAGAGCTGTCACTATCAGTGAAGCAAGCCATCATTAGGCTGAAAAAACAAAACAAACCCATCAGAGAGATAGCAAAAACATTAGGTGTGACCAAATCAACTGTTTGGAACCTCCTTAAAAAGAAAGAAGGCACTTGTGAGCTCAGCAACACCAAAAGACCCGGAAGACCACAGAAAACAACTGTGGTGGATGACCGAAGAATTCTTTCCCTGGTGAAGAAAACACCCTTCATAACAGTTGGCCAGATTAAGAACACTCTCCAGGAGGTAGGTGTATGTGTGCCAAAGTCAACAATCAAGACCCGGAAACTGAGCTGCAGCGCGGTGGCCAAGACCATACAGTGGTTTAGCAGGACAGATTCCACTCAGAACAGGCCTTGCCATGGTCGACCAAAGAAGTTGAGTGTATGTGCTCAGTGCCCTATCCAGAGGTTGTCTTTGGGAAATAGATGCATGAGTGCTGCCAGCATTGCAGCAGAGGTTGAAGGGGTGGGGGTTCAGCCTGTCAGTGCTCAGACCATACACCGCACACTGCATCAAATTGGTCTGCATGGCTGTCATCCCACAAGGAAGCCTCTTCTAAAGATGATGCATGACAAAGCCCGCAAAGAGACTAAAGACATGGTTTATCGAAACCATGTCCTGTGGTCTGATGAGACCAAGATAAACATATTTGGTTCAGATGGGGTCAAGCGTGTGTGGCGGCAACCAGGTGAGGAGTACAAAGACAAGTGTGTCTTTCCTACAGTCAAGCATGATAGTGGGGGTCTCATGGTCTGGGCCTGCATGAGTGCAGCCGGCACTGGGGAGCTACAGTTCATTGAGGGAACCATAAATGCCAACATGTACTGTGACATACTGAAGCAGATCATGATCCCCTCCCTTCAGAGACTGGGCCGCAGGGCAGTATTCCAACATAACGACCCCAAACACACCTCCAAGACGACCACTGCCTTGCTAAAGAAGCTGAGGGTAAAGGTGGTGGACTGGCCAAGCATGTCTCCAGACCTAAACCCTATTGAGCATCTGTGGGGCATCCTCAAATGGAAGGTGGAGGAGTGCAAGGTCTCTAACATCCACCAGCTCCGTGATGTCGTCATGGAGGTGTGATGGTGGCCACACAAACTATTGGCACTTTGGGCCCAATTTGGACATTTTCACTTAGGGGTGTACTCGCTTTTGTTGCTAGCTTTTTAGACATTAATGGCTGTGTGTTGAGTTATTTTGAGGGGGCAGCAAATTTACACTGTTATACAAGCTGTACACTCACTACTTTACATTGTAGTAAACGAGTGCATGGTAACACAGACACATATTAGGATAATGAAATGTTAATGTAACATATATTTTAAGAATTACGATTTTTCTACCCACATGTTCCTGGCAGAGGACTCTCTGAACGCCTTGAGAAAGTTTGCTAACTGCACGAGAATCAGTCATTGGGTAGATAGCTTTTATGTGTTTTTAGGCTTTGTCAGCTGCAAAAAAAAAGATGATGTTATGATTGCTCCTGCATTCAACTTTCTTTGGATTGCTTCAACATTATATTTCCATGTGACCATATGAGCACCAGAAACTATATCTCCACAATAGGGGATCAAGTGAAAACTGTCCTCTTTAGTAGTAAAACCTTGCCAGAGGCTCTACAACCTCCTCACTCTACAAAGAAAAAAAGAGAAAAAAATGTTGCTGTCTGTGTCTTCTGTGGGGGGCAACTGAGGGGAAATCTCCCCAATGTGAATATTAGACAGTGCAATTTTTCCAAATTTGTTTTTTAATTAATTTTTCAAAATTCAGGAATTCAGACGAATCTGAAATTCCGAATTTAGAATTTCCGAATATTTCTGAATTTTCGTTTTTTGGAGAATTCAGAAATGCGAAGATCAGTAAATCCGAAATTTGAAAATTCGGAAATTCGAAAATCTGATAATTTGAAAATCGGAAATAATAACTAACTAATAATAACTTAACTATTTTACTAACTATTAAATAATAGGTATTGGAATTTCCTTGAAAATTTGGCTGTTCGTGATACATTTTGTTTTTTGAAGTTCACTAACAGCCAAATTTGAAAGGAAATTCCAATACCTATAATGTAATAGTTATTTATTAGTTTGTTATTATTTCAAATTTTCTTTCTTATTTTCGAATTTCCAAATTATGAATTTCTGACTTTTCGAACTTTCGGATCTTTTACTTTCGAATTTCCGAGTTTTCAAATTTCGGCATTTTCGAATTCCAAATTACCGAATTTCTGAAAAAAAACAAACAAATGGAACGAAAACAAACACATTTTTTGGCCGTGCACATGTCTAGTGGATATAGCAGTTAACTGCCGAGGTTCAAATTTTCCCCTCGTTATTTAAGTGATAAAAAATTATAAACTTTTGGCTTGAGTTGGGTGCCCACAATGTCCTTCTAATTATAGATGGTACATTTCTGACTTGTAAAATCTTTGAGGAGTATAAAGTTTCCAAAACTCTGTTATCACTCTCTCCTCAGTGCTCCCGAAGTTTGATGTTGAGGTGGCAGCTCCGCACAGTGTTTCAGTCCAGGATAAGATCCTCACCATGACGCTAAACGGACGGTGAGTAACCTTTCACCCCCCATCTCTCTCTCCTCTGTCATTTCCTTCCCCCCCCCCACATCCTTCTCTCTGTTCCCTCTCCCTTTCCGACTCTCTTACTCTCTCCCGCTCTTTCTCCCTCCTCCCTCTTTCTTTCTCTCTCTCTCCCTCCTCCCCCCCTTTACTCCGCCCCTTGTTCAATCTCTATCTCCCCCCACCTCTTCTTTTCCTCTCCCTACCTCTTCCTCCCTCTCCCCCTTCCCCTCCATCTCGCTCTACAACCCCCCTCCCCTCCCATTTTCTCATTTTCTCTCCCTCTCTCCACTGACCCCATATTGTATTGGAGAAGAAAAAGTTTTTTTCTGGGAAATTGCATTTACTGTTCTGGTGTCTTTAACCACTTCAGCCCCGGAAGGATTTCCCACATTAGGACCAGAGCACTTTTTGCGATTCGGCACTGCGTCACTTTAACTGACAATTGCGCAGCTGTGTGACGTTGTACACAAACGAAAATGGCGTCCTTTTTTCCCACAAATAGAGCTTACTTTTGGTGGTATTTGATCCCCTCTGCGTCATTTCTGATCACCACTATAAACAAAAAAAGAGCGACAATTTTGAAAAATAAACAATATTTTTTACTTTTTGCTATAATACATATCCAAAAAAAATATTAAAAAAAGCAAATTTATTCATCAGTTTTGGCCGATATATATATTTCTACATATCCTCGCAATTGGCGTTTATTGATTGGCTTGGGAGGAGTTTGCAGGCAGTGACACAGGTGGGGCAGTTTGCTGGCAGTGACACAGGTGGGGGAGTTTGCAGCCAGGGACACAGGTGGGGCAGTTTGCAGCCAGGGACACAGGTGGGGGCAGTTTGCAGCCAGTGACACAGGTGGGGTACATTGTAGAGATCTCCCCCCCCCCCGCACTTACCCCATCCAGCAGGCAGGGTTGTTGCAGAGATTTGGCATACGGAGAGCGCACTGAGTCTGCAGAGTTCGGTACACGGAGAGCGGCTGTGCCCCCTCGTCGGTCCCCGGGCGGTCATGGCCTCTGTGGGAGCGGAAGTCAGGTCTGCTGCCACAGTGACCCGTCCCCGGCCACCGCATCCAATTACATTGAGCGGAGGCTCAGGGCAGCCAATCAAGCTATGCAGCGTGCGCCTATTCAGCGCACACTCATAGCTTTTAGTGGCCGACCAATAGGCTCACTACTTGGCTGTCATGTGACAGCCAAGGAGCCAAAAAAAAAAAAGAAAGTCAATGCACCGGCGCCACCTGCAGGGGGGCGGGGCTGACTTTTTTTTGTTTTTTCTTCTTCTCTAGCCGACGGGGAGACGGCGCCCTAGCGCCCCTCACACACACCAGCCTCCACTGCTTGGTGTGCCTTCAAAAGTGTAAGTGGTAGTCAAGAAATTAGATGTGTAATTTATGCTCCTAGAATGCCTGATGGTGCTCCCTGCATGTTGGGCCTCTGTATGTGGCCAGGCTGTGTAAAAGTCTCACACATGTGGTATTGCCATACTCAGGAGGAGTAGTAGAATGTGTTTTGGGGTGTAGAATGCATATGCTGTGTGTGAGAAATAACCGTTATAACAATTTTATGGGAAAAAAAAATCTTCATGCAAAAGAATTGTGGGAAAAAATTACAACTTCAAAAAACTCACCATGCCTCTTACTGAATACTTTGGAATGTCTACTTTCTAAAAAGGGGTGATGTGGGGGGTATTTGCACTTTCCTGTCTTGTTAGGGTCTCAAGAAATGAGATATGCAGTCAGTACATCAGGTGTGATCAATTTTCAATGATTGGCACCCTAGCTTGTAGACTCTATAACTTTCACACAGACCAAATAATATACACTTATTTGAGTTATTTTTACCAAAGATATGTAGCAGTATAAATTTTGGCCAAAACGTATGCAGAAAAATTACTAATTTGCAAAATTGTATAACAGAAACAAAGAAAAATGCATTTTTTCACAAAATATTTGGTCTTTTTTCATTTATTGCACAAAAAAAAATTAAAAACCCAGTGGCGATTAACCATTTCAGCCCCAGAAGGATTTCCCACTTGAGGACCAGAGCACTTTTTGTGATTCGGCGCTGTGTCGCTTTAACTGGCAATTGCGCGGTCATGTGGCGTTGTACCCAAACAAAATTGACGTCCTTTTTTTCCCCACAAATAGAGCTTCCTTTTGGTGGTATTTGACCACCTTTGTGTCACTTCTGATCACCGCTATAAACAAAAAAAGAGCGACAATTTTGAAAAAAAAGCAATATTTTTTAATGTTTGCTACAATACATATTCCAAAAAAATAATTTATTCAACAGTTTTGGCCTATATATATTCTTTTACATATTTGTGGTAAATAAAAATCTCAATCGAGGTATATTGATTGGTTTGCGCAAAAGTTGCCACCATGAGAATTAATTTATGGCGTTTTTACTATATTTTTTTACTGGTAATGGCGGAAATCTGCATTTTTTATCTGGACTGTGACATTGCGGTGGACATGTCAGACGTTTTTGACACTTTTTGGGACCATTGACCATTTATACAGTGATCAGATTTTTAAATATCCACTGATTATTGTATAAATGCCACTGGCAGGGAAGGGATTAACTGTGTTCCCTAGCCGTGTTCTAACTGTGTGGGGGCTGAGCTAGCAGGGGCATGACAGATCTAACTGATTTTGAGTGCAGGGATCAGTAGATCTCTGTCATGCCGGCTCTTCTGCTGTATCAGACATCAAGTCCGTCCGACCCACAGCCTTACTCAGAGAGTGTGCAGTGGGTACGAGAGCACCCCGCCAGCGATGAGCTCCTGCCCGCGGGCCTCGCACCCGCCCGATGGCCATGTATTCACTGCTGCAGAGTGGCAGCGTAATGCAAATCGGCGTCTATAAACGGCGATTCGCGTTACGCTGCCACTCTGCAGCAGTGAATGTACACGAGCTGGTCTTTAACCAGTTAAATACCACCAAAAGAAAGCTCTATTTGTGTGAAAAAAAGAACATAAAACTTCATAGTAAATGGCTTCAAACATGCTTGGGATAAACATAAATCTATAGCCAGACAGCAAGGTTAATGTAAAAAAAATAAATAAATAAATAAAAAAAAGGGGCAGACTCGATGGACTACTCAGTCTTTTTCTGCCGTCACTTTTCTATGTTTCTATGTTTCATATGGGTACAGTGTTGCATGACTGAGTAATTGTCATTCAAAATGTGAGAGCGCTGAAAGCTGAAATTTGGTCTGGTTAGGAAGGGGGTTTAAGTGCCCAGTGGACAAGTGGTTAAAGTGGTTCTAAATCCTTAAAGTGTTACTAAACTTAATTTTTTTTTTTATTAAAATAATAAACATGTTATACTTATCTGCTCTGGGGCCCCCCAACGGCGATCTTGGCCCCTCCTCTTTTTGAGGAACCACCATAGCCAGCCACTGGCTTTGAGGAGAGCGTAGTCCCTGCGCTCCCGACCTGTGTATCTACAGAGCCGAGCTCCATAGACTTACACAGCGAGCAGGATTTAGGCCCGCCCCCCACTTCCTCCTTACTGCATCTGATTAACAGCAGCAAGAGCCAATGGTTCCTGCTGCTGCTCAAATGCTCTGTAAAGAGGAAGTAAGGGGAGAAAAGATGTAGCCCTGCACAGTGCTGATCTCTTCTCCTCTCTCTTCCCCTTCACACAATGAAGGGGGGGGCACAGAGAAACTAAAAACATTTTTTACCTTAATGCATTCTAAGCGTAAAGATAAAAAACCCTTTGTTGCAGAGGATCCCCCCTCCCTCCCAGCCCCCCTATACTTACCCGAGCCTAATCTCAATCCAGTGATGTGCACAAGAGCAGCGACTCTCCCGGCTCTGTCCCTCCTCACTGGGCAGATTGATAGCAATGATAGCCATTGGCTCCTGCTCCTGTTACTCAAATCCCAAAAGAAAGAAACGGGGGCCAGGGCTCAGGAGTGAGCCTGCATGTGTGCCACCATGGGAAGCAGCTTCCTATGGTGGCACACAGAGAAGAGAAATAGCCTAGAGCACTGGCAGGGGACCCCAGAAAGGGCAGATCAGGGCTGCTCATTGCAAAACCATTGCTCAAATGAATATATAAATACTATAAAGTGTGCAATTGATAGTGCAAACAAATATATACTACGTAAAAGGCCATAATGCATAAAATCAAATGGTGAGAATAATATAAAAGTGGCTTTAAATCCAAATTGCTATTTTAATTTATTTATTTATTTATTTTTGAGTTTTATACGTTTTTATTGAAAGTAATTTATGATTACAAAAGCAGTAACACGTATAATGTGGTTTCTATGAGTTACACTGGTATCAAATATCAAAAGTTCAGTTTTTAGAGTAGACCACATTAGGAGCGTAAGCAGTTATTCGGCTAGAAATTAACTGGTTAAGAGATTATAATAGGGGTTGAGAGTGTGTTCAGAAAGCAAAGAAGGGGAAGGAAAACAGAGGGTAGGTTATGGTATGTTAGTGTCAAGTTACTCTCTTATTTGCATCTATAGGGACATCACCCAGGGGGGTTTTCCGGCTTACTCCAGATGGCGCCCTTCAGGCCCTCTAATGCGGAGGGGAGAGTTGTAATTTTAGAGATACTTCCCAATTCCGGAAGATTTGGGGGTATTTGTCCTGCTTGTGTTTTTGAAGTATATCATATAAATGTGATATTCCCTTGCTTTTGGTTTCCTTTTAGTTTAACAGTTCTAAAACATCTTTCCTAATCATGTTGGTGGAGATTTTTCTCTTGTTGAAAATATGACGAAGCCTGAGAAATAGATAAAAATCAGTTTTATCAACAGCCAAAACATGGGCTTCAATGAGTGTCCAGGGTGACTGTGAGTCCATAGTCCAGTTTCCTGATCTGGTCAAGTAGCATGGCTCCGGTACGCCAAATCCAGCTTATGACTTTGGGGTGCAGAGCAATGTGGACCTGAAGCGTGGTTTAAGGGCTGCCCATATGAAGGTGGTGAAAATTGTTTGTAATTGTTTGATGTCTGTCTTTAGTAGGGGTAGAGGCAGAGTCCTGAAAAAGTATAACACATGTGGGAGTAGGAACATCTTGGACAAAGCTATATGACCTGCCCATGAGGTCCCAGTGGATGAGAGGGTTTTGGTCATTGCATGCAATTTCTGCTCTAAGGCGGCAAGATTAGTTCTGAGGAGGGCATTAGAAGGGGATACCAACTGAATGCCCAGATAGGTTAGTGATGTGTTGGGGGCCCAGGAAAATGACGTGGAGCCTGTTCTATTTTTTTTAATTTGTGGGGTAAGAGATATGCCTAACATAGCGGATTTTGAGTGATTTTCTCCTTTGGATAAAAAATCATTAAACAACTGTGTTAGGTATGGTGTCAGCTGATCTGCAAACAATTTGTAATATTCATTAATAAAGCCATCTGGGCCTGGGGCTTTATGTGAGGGGAGGCTCCTGATGGCCACAAGGATCTCCTGGGTTGAGAATGGGGCCGAGAGGGCTTCCAATCGTGACCGGGAAATCTCTGGGAGGTTGACTGTGTTGAGAAAATTATTGATTTCTTGTTGTGTGGGATGTGGTTCGTTTGGAGATTGTGATAGATTATACAGATTTGAGTAGAAGGTGCTGAAACCATCAGCTATTTCTTTTGGATTTATTTGTTTGTTTCCGTATTTGTCTAGAAGTAAGGGGATCTTAGATTGGGCCTCTCTACGCTTAAACTGTTGGGCTAAGAATTTCCCTGCTTTATTTCCCTGAGAGTACCACGTAAGTCGTAGGCGTCTCAGGTAATAGTCGTCATTTTTCTGAAGGTATGTACTAAGGTCATTTCTGAGTTACTTGGAGAGAGATTGGGAGGGAGATTGTTTATTTACCGTCTCTAGTGTTTTGATTTGTGTGAGTAGGGAGTCAATGTATTGGGTGCGTTTTTTTTCTTCTGGGCCCCATATTTCAGTAGTATCCCCTCAACACCGATTTGTGAGTGTTCCACAGTGTTGCACATTTATCAACAGTCTTAGCATTAGTGGTAAAGAAGCTAGAAATCTCGGACCGGACCTGTTCCCTTATCTCCTTGGCCGATAGTAAGGATGGGTTTAAACACTATCTAGTGGCTCTAGGTGTCGTGGCGGATAATGCCAATGTAATGGATATCGGTGTGTGGTCGGACCACTTTATAGTTCCTATTTCGGATCTAAGTATTTTCTGGAGGAGGACCTTGGAGGTCAGGAACAGGTCAATCCTCAAATAAGATTTTTGTGTATGGGAATAAAAGGAGTAGCCCCTCTCAGCACCATGTTGGCATCTCCAGGGGTCGTACCAATCCTCCAGTGAGATAAAGGAGGCCAGAGCTGTGGATCTCCTCCATCTCACATTGGAGGTGTCAAGTTGGGGGTCTACGATATCATTAAAATCACCACAAATAATGGTTTGATCTTTGGGATAGAGCTGTAATTTTTGGAGCATTTTATTGTAGAATTGTTTTTGGTGTATGTTTGGGGCATAGATATTGACTATTGTCAGGGGATGGTTGTTGAAAGTGGAAAGGATCAGGTATCTACCTATGGGGTCTGCATCAATGCTGTGTAAGGAATGTGTCAAACTGACCCAAGGGGTGTCAATTTCAACCGCCGCAGTCTGTTAGTCCTGAGTGTTCCCATGGATGCAAATGACCCCAATTGTGCTAGGGTGTAATTTTGCAGGATTTACACACTTGCTGTTGACTAAAGTCACAACACTACCAGAATCAAGCAGTGCAGTGACTGGCTTCCCATCATCAGAAATCACACACATTTGCTTTACTATGCAACCCTGACCTGATGCAGTACATGCAACCTGTGCAAAAAGAGATATGCATCTTTTCATATAAATATAATAACACTACATTGGTTCATCATTTAGGGGACAGTTGGCAGCAATATGTCCCAATGCATGACATCGGTAGCACTGTATGTGCTCTATGCCCAGTCCTCTCAAGGGCCCCCAAGACCTTCCTGGCTTTGGCTAGTCTCCAGGTCTAGAGACCATAGTCTTTTTAGCCATAGCAGTATTGTCAAACATCCCGATGCCCTTGAACCCTGGAACAGTCTTATCGGGTCTGCCGGGCGATCTTTCACCCCTAGATACATTGGAGTGGGGCGCAGATGGGTGCAACAAGTCCTCAGCAGCACTGTATCTCTCCACGAGGTCCACCAGTTGGTTTTACATTTTGCGGTCTCCATGGCGGACCCACTTCCTCAAAGTAGCAGCGTGCGCACGCAGATACCAGTCCATGACCACACGCTCAATGATCTGAGGGCCTGGCAAAGTCTCCCTCCTGACCTCTAAGTCAGTTGACACATTCTGTCCAATCCCACTATTAGAGTCAGAGATGTCCTCTTGTTCTGTAACCTCAAGCTGAGAGCTATCTTCCAGGTCCTCCGACTCCCCAGCTATTACTGGAAAAGGAAGAGGGTCTCCTCCTTCCTCGGTCCTTCCAACAGTCTCCCCTTCCAACCAGCAGGGGTAGCTCTGTCCTCCAGACTCCTTGTGTCTTCCCATAACCTCAAAAAATGGGGAAAATCCCTCCCTACTAGGACCTCATGAAGCAGGGAAGGTACCACCCCCACTGAATGTGTCACACTGCCCCAAGCAATGTGTCAATCACAACCACCGCAGTCTGGTAGTCCCAAGTGTCCCCATGAATGCAAATGACCCTGATTGTGCTAGGGTGTAATTTTGCAGGATTTACACAATTGCTGTTGACTAACGTCACAATACTACTCGAATCAAGTAGGGGACAGTTGGCAGCAATATGTCCCAATGCATGACATCGGTAGCACTGTATGTTCTCTATGCCCAGTCCTCTCAAGGGCCCCCAAGACCTTCCTGGCTACTTTGGCATAGTCTTTTTAGCCGTAGCAGTATTGTCAAACTTCCCGATGCCCTTGAACCCTGGAACAGTCTTACCGGGTCTGCCAGGCGATCTTTCACCCCTAGATACATTGGAGTGGGGCGCAGATGGGTGCAACAAGTCCTCAGCAGCACTGTATCTCTCTACGAGGTCCACCAGTTGGTTTTCCATTTTGCAGTCTCCATGGCGGACACACTTCCTCAAAGTAGCAGGGAGCGCACGCAGATACCAGTCCATGACCACATGCTCCATGATCTGAGGGCCTGGCAAAGTCTCTGGCTGTAACCACTTCCTCGTGAGATGGATCAATTCAAACATTTGGGAGCAGGGTGGCTGGTCCATGCGGTAGGTTCACTGATGTACCTATTGAGCCTGGACTGCCATGGTAACACCCAGGCGTGCGATTATCTCCATTTTTAGTGACTCATAGTCCTGGGTGTTATGGGGTTCAAAATCAAAAATAGACCTTTTGGGGCTCACCTGTCAGAAAAGTTGCTAGTAGTCCCGACCATTGTCCTTTTTACCATCCTTCCCGCAAAGCAACTCTCTCAAAAGTGGAGACGTACGCCTCCACATCATCCACAGGTGTCATCTTCAGCAGGTGGTAACTGGCACATATCAACGTTTGTTCCGCTGTCACAGGAGGTGCGGACCCCTTCTTTAACTACAGCAAGGCCTCCACAAACTGGCGAATCAACTCCTGCTGAGCTGCACTGGCCTGTGCAACCTGTTGGTTAGTTTCCCGCTGAGCCGCAGTGACTTGTAGCAGGGCCTTCATCAGCTCCTCCATTTTGGAAAGCTGCCCACTGAATCCACCTCGTGTGGGAGATTAGGTCGTGGGGATCACCTTTCCTGGGAAAGAGGCAGAGTGCAGGCACAACTTTCTTAAAAGTCTGGCGGGTTGCCAGGTTTATTAGCAAAGGTGGCAAAGATAATAAACAAACACAATAGAAAAACAAATCCTTGCCATCTGGAGCTAAACTATTCAACACAGGAACCTCACTATATAGTGTCGGGCTCGTCCCCAAACAAAACAAATGCAAACCTTTCTTTTTTCACTCCTTAGAGCAACCAATTCCCAAGGTGTGGCTCTCACAATGTAGTGATACTGAGTCCTAGGCCAGAGCAACACTGAGTTCTCCTCCTGGTCAGTTAAAGCAGCTGAAGTCCACTCCAAGTGAACGCATGTGAGGCGACAGATATCAACCGTCTATTATCTCGCCTCGCATAACGTCACACATGTCACAGGACTATTACTCAGTGGCTTACCAGAAAGTTATGAAACACTTGTCACAGTACTTGATGCAAATCCATATGATGAACTGACATTGGAAAATGTAAAGGGCAAACTTGTGGATGAAAATAAGTGTAAAACAGAAAGCATTAATAGGGAAGGTGCTTCTCTCGCAGAGTTTGTTTTAAAGATGAAAAATAGAAACAAAAACCGTAACATGCAACAAGAAACATGTAAATGTTTTGTGTGCAAAAAACAAGGTCATTTAAAAACAGATTGCACAATCTGCAACGCTAGAATGTAAAAAACAAACTAAACTAAAAAAGACCAAAAGTGTGAAGGAAGAAACTGATTTTTCTTCAAATAATGAATATGTTTTTCAAACCAAAAGTTGTACCTCATCTTTGCAGACATGGTGTGTTGATTTAGGAGCTACGAATCACAAATGACAGAATTTTTTTTATTCACCTTGACCAGAGTAAAAATCAGCACAGCTAATGGGCAAATAATGAAATCAGAAGGAGTAGGATGGTTTTCTTTACTTTCCTATTTCCCAGAGTGTCACCAGAAAGATACTTGTGAAAAATGTCCTCTATAACCCTGCTCTTGAAACTTGAAATCTTTTGTCAGTGAAGAAGCTCACAAAACAAGGTGATGTAGTGACCTTCCAAGATGACAGTTGTGTCATCAAAAAAGGAGATATCTTACTTGCAAAGGCTAAAATTACAGATTCAGTGTGTTCAAAATTTCATGAACTAACACCAACAATTCAAACTGAGGGAAATTCCACATCAGTGTCACATGAAGATAAGTGACACAGAAATATAAATTAACGCAGACAATCCAAATGCTGTAAATTTAGAAAGCAAGCTTCTAGAGGCTTCAATCAGGAAATCCACCAGAAGCAATAAAGGCATTCCAGCCAAATGTCTGTCATACAGGGTATGTTGCTTGCGTAGCATTAAAACCAGAGCCAGATTCATGGGATGAGATGCAGTGTCTTCCAACACGTAAGAAACATAAGTGGATAAGAGCTGCCGATAAAGAATTGATATCTCTTAGTGAACCAAAGACATGGACACTTGCAGAGCTACCTCATGGTAAGCGTGCAATCAGCTGCAAATGGATTTTTAAGGCCAAATGCAACTCTGAAGGCAAGATATATAGATACCAAGCATGGTTAGTGGCAAAAGGGTACTCACAAAAATGAGGACTACGATGATACTTTTGCTCCAGTTACAAAACAAAGTACTTTCCTAACATTAACAGTGGCCACTTCTCAGAAAAGGGTTGGGGGCACCATGATATCTCAACAGCCTTTGCTTTGTCTTCTACAGAATACATTGCGGCTGCCTATGTCAGTCAAGAAGCTGTGTGGTTATGTCAATTGCTTGAAGATCTTGGAGAGCCAATGTCCCAGTCTACAACTTTATATGAGAGTATATTTAGTAATTTAGTATATCCTGATCCAACTTGCAAGTCTTACCTCTTTCAGTTTGATCCAGTGTGGTTCTTGCTTTGATCCAGATCTCAGGTCTAGCTTCTTCTGCAATGTTTTGTCCTACCAAAAGTTGCATTTCCTTAGCTATCCCATACTGTGCAAGTGGGGGTCCACATAAGTATACTCCCAACCTTGAAACCTGTGGGCTCCCTGCAGCTGATCTTTTCCAGTTACAGATTTACCGTGCCTTGTTTTACACTGTGTCTCTGAGTGGAGGTGGCCATCTTGGTAGAAATAGCGCTTTAATTCATCATGTCAGAACTTCCAGCATGGAGAACAGTGGAGAGCACAGTAGTGACATAACCAAATATAATTTCAAGAAGCAGCGGTGCCTTAGATGACCTCACAAAGCAGATACACAGCAATGAGGCTGCAAAAGAGGAGTGCCTGGACACATGAAATGCACTGCTAGTTTTCCAGAGGAACTTTAAACAAAAGCTACATTTTTCAGAGCACTATGTAGGCACAATTAACCTTTCTAAACAAGTTAAATCCAATGTGTACAAGGCCTAATGCCTTGTACACATGGTGCAACTGTTGTACGACCACACATTCAACAATCGGCTGTTGGTCGTTGTGTCTAGCGTACTGGCATGAGTCAAGTAATCGGCCAACAAAGCCGAAGGTAGTGAAGTGCTATCAGCGTATTACGAGGAAGTTCAGGTGAATGTGATTTGTGAATTAGGAACACAAGTTTACACGACCGAGCACTTCCTGGATTCCGAGCATGCGTGTTTGCACTTTCAACTTTTGTTGGCCCAACTTCTGTACACACGAGTCAACAGTCATACAACGGCTTGTTGGCCAACACAAGTTTTCTTTGTTTGCTCAGCCAACTTCTGTTGTACGACTGTTGAACGTCGGCTGTTGTAATCGCGTGTACTAACAGTCGGCTTATCGTACAACAAGCTGTTGTATGGACATTGTTGTACGACAGTTGCACCATGTGTACGGGCCATTAGAGTAATAAAGGTGAGATGCAACTATGTGATGCAATATGTCTTCTTGCTTTGGGCTGAAATGTTCTTATCATGTCTTTACAGGTACACATATGGAGAGAAGGTCCCGGGGAACGTAACCCTCAAAGTCTGCCAGAAGAAACAACCTCTATATTGGAGGTGGTGGCAGTCCATGGATGAGGAGGAACCAGGAACAAAAGATCTGTGCCATAATGAGATAAGCAAGGTGAGGATGAGGACCAAGTGAGTACATCCAGAAGGGGAGGTGATGTTTTCAAGCTTCTCTGTAAGAGAGAGGCTTTTTGGATGTTTTATTTTAAGACTTGTGTGCCTTTCGGTTTAAATTATGAATGGGCTATTACCCATTTTTATGAATGACAATTTTGACATGATCCTCCGTTTCTGGATGTCTTTCATTTCCATTCATGTAGGGGTGCACGTCGCCAGTTTTCCCCATTTTTTCATACCCCATAACCCCCCCCCCCCTTTTTCTCTCTCCACATAACCCCCCCCCTTTTCTCTCAACATAATCTGAGATGTGCTCCTTGTGTGAGAGAATATATTCATGCATACATGTACTTCGATTTCGGCAAGCGCACTTTATTTTGGTGTCGATACCCATGTTCTGCCCCCTGTGATGAATATACGCTATTGTGAGGACTATATAGAATCTAATAGTATTTGAAATACGTTTCTCCGTGGTGAACTGCACAGCGTGCCGATTATACACGCTCCGACCTTGATTGATGCACATCTATATTTAAAACCTCAATCAAGGGAGAGTGGATATTCACTTTATAATTATCATGAACTCTGTTCATTTCTATTCCGATCCAAACATATTACAGCCTTAACATCTAGTGCCAACAACGATAATAAAAAGCAACAAATAACAACTAATATAAACATTATTGCGTTTTGTTTGGGCTAGTTTCTAGGATGCTTAGGCCTCATACACACGAGCGTATGAAAAAAATAAGCAAAATGTTGGGCCCGACGTCAGGGAAAAATCTGCGTTTTTTTAGGCGTTTTGCATCGGCGTTAGTGTGCTTTTTAAAAAAAAAAAAATCCTCTGCACTTTTTTAACCTGAAAACGTTGGCATCAAAAACGCCAGTTAACATCGGAACGGCGTTAGTGAGCAGTTTGCGGCATCGGCGTCAAAAACGCTAAAACATTACAGCCTTGGAACGCGCTGGCCGTGGGTTCTTTCAGCTCACTAACGCCGACGCCCTCTACAGCTCATAAACTTCTGCGCTTTTAAGGGGCCATTGAATAACATGGAGAGCTGTAAAAAACGCTAAAAAATGTGGCTGTAAAAAACGCCTGTGTGTATGAGGCCTTAGGAGGTGTTTACATCGTTTATACCGATGTTTGTAGCCAGAGAGGAATTGTTTTTCTCTTAGTTTTGATTGGTGCTTGTTATTCCATGTTTATTGGTGAAAGGTTTTGATACTTATTTTAAGCTGATACCGTATGGTTTGTATGAAATGGTTGAAGAGATCGTAGGATCTGTAAACCCGTCACCATGTAACATTTTGCAATTTAGTGTCAGATAATTCAGTGTTAACTGTGTGGATTTCCTTTGATATATTGCAGTCACTGATATTATTCTGACATTTAAGTTATTGTTTATCTCTACATGTGAATATGTATACATTTTTTTCTTTTTTTCTGTATTTTGTTTATAATTTGGTTATATATGTGGTTATGGACAATTTATATATATCACATTGGGCTCTTGTCTTACAATTTTAATCTTTCTTAATTAGGGTAATTTTCACAATTGATTCAATGATAATGATTTTAGGCTGTATGTCTGTTACATAAATGTTTGTACAATTATGCTAATTCATATCAGCTGCTTGGGGGGATTGCCTGTTGGGGCTGTTTTTGTAATGAGTAAGTTTGCGCTAATCGTATGAAACGCGTCTACGTTCCTTTCCCTGTACATGACTATCTGATCAATAAAACTGCAAGCGTTTGGATTATTTCATGGAGTGCCACCTACCTGTTTTCTGTTCCTAACAAAATATCTGTGCCATAATGAGATGAGCAAGGTGAGGATGAGGACCAAGGAGTGACAAGAACAGATATTTTGTTGAGTTTTGTAGTTCCATAAAGTCTGCTCAGCATTATAAAATGGACCTTGCAGTAAAATGCAAGGTCGCCTCTTAATGCTCAGGCCCCTCCTCCTTTACAAGTTCCCTACTCCTAGTAGGTGTAAAATGCTCCTCTAAACAAAAAAAAAAGTTAGACTTACGCTTACCTACTTCTGTCTTCCACATCACTGGATGTGACGTCACTGTCCTTCCGGGAAGATTCTTGAAGAATGATGAACAGATGCAATGGACTTGAGTATCTTCTCATGACATTTCAAGTGCATTATATTGTGAGATTTGATCTACTGTGTATCCCCCAGGATCTAGTGGGCAGGAGTGGGATATCATCCTTGCCTAGGCGCATGGGCAGTAGACGCAGATGACTTAAGTATAGGCAAGTGGCGGCTGGTGAAGTTTTAAGATGGTGGGGCGCCAGACCCTGCCCTTCCTTTTTGCCCCATCCCACTTCTTAGAAGCCACACCCCTTATAGGCTCCACCCACTCTGTACACAATGTACAGTATAACTCAGCTGTCAGTCCTAATTCTCAATAAAATATTGCTGGCTCATTCATCCATTAAATCCCAAAGGTAAAGAACTACATTAGCTGTGAGGTCTGCACAGGAACCCAGCACAGACTGCTATTATGTGGGGTTTCATATCATTCAGATTGAAAAAAAAAACAAATC
>BLSH010016978.1:574495-590987 GCA_018402905.1 Glandirana rugosa | reverse complement strand
ATATTTACCGACTCTTCGGGTCTGGTATGGATTTTAACCTCTTCAGCCCCGGAAGGATTTCCCCCTTTAGGACCAGAGCAATTTTTGCGATTCGGCACTGCGTCACTTTAACTGACAATTACGCAGTCAAGCGGCGTTGTAGCAAAATGAAATTGACATCCTTTTTTTCCCACAAATAGAGCTTTCTTTTGGTGGTATTTGATCACTTTTGCATCAATTCTGAACACCGCTATAAACAAAAAAAGAGTGACAATTTTGCAAAAAAAAAAATATTTCTTACTTTTTGCTAAAATACAGATAAAAAAAAAATATAAAAAAAACAAATGTATTCATTGGTTTAGGCCGTTATATATTCTTCCTCATATTTTTGGTAAAAAAAAAAAATCACAATCGGCTTATATTGATTGGTTTGCGCAAAAGTTGCCGCGTTTACAAACCATGAGAATTCATATATGGGGTTTTTATTTCTTTTTATTTTTTACTAGTAATGGTGGCAAACTGCGATTTTTAGCGGGACTGCGACATTGCAGCGAACATGTTGGACATTTTGACCTTTTTTGGGACCATTGGCATTTACACAGCAATCAATGCTGTATAAATGTCACTGGCAGGGAAGGGGTTAACACTAGGGGGCGCTCTAGGGGTTAAATGTGTTCACTGGATAGTGTTTCTAACTGTGTGGGGGCTGATCTGACTCGGGGGGGGGGGGGGGGGAGTGATTGTTGCTCCCATACACAGGGAGCCTACAATCACATTCCTTCCCCCTGACAGAACGGGGATCCGCTTGTTTACATTAGCGATCCCCGTTCTGTCACTGTGAAGTAGCCGGTGGAAACCCCACGCCAAACTTTTTTAAAAAACAGTGTGGGCCCCCCCCCCAAAATCCATACCAGACCATGCCAGGGAAGGGGGGGACGAGTGACGCCCCCCCCCCCCTCCTGAACCATACCAGGCCACATGCCCTCAACATAGGGGGGGAGTGCTGTTGATGGGGACAAGTGTAAAAAGTGAATAAAGACAGTACATGAGTTTTTGACAATTCCTTTATTACAAAATTTTTAAAAAAATGTCCCCCGAAGTAGATCCATCATCAACTACGCCGCCCGCCCGAAAAAAGAAAAGCTCCGGTCTCGTCGAAGGCTCCTGCCGTCTGCCTGCTCTGCCGTCTGACCGTTCTTAAATAGCTAAGGGGTGGAGCCGCTCAGCGATGTCACCAGGTGGCCGCACCCCCTCATAACATCATTGACCAGGGCATGCTGGGTCAATGACATTACAAGGGGGTGGGGTCACCTGATTACATTATCAGGTGACTCTGCCCCTTAGTTATTTAATAAATGTTAGACAGCAGAGCAGGCAGATGGCGAGAGCCTTCGATGAGACCGGAGGTGTTTTTTTCTTTTTTCATGTCCAGTGGTGCAGCGGGTGTTGTGATTGATGATCGATCTACTTCAGGGATTTTTTTATTATTATTTTTTAATAAACTAATTGTCAAAAACTTGTGTACTGTCTTTATTCACTTTTTATACTTTTTTGGTGAATGGGGTACAATACACCCCATACTCATTCACATAGGGGGCAGGATCTAGGGGCACCATTGTTAAAGTGGGGTTACAGATTCCGATAAGCCCCCCACCCACATATCCACACAACTGCCGTCTAGGATTGTGGTGAAGAGGCCCTTGAGGACAAAGTGCTTTGGGACAGAGCTTCCCCTGCCCCAAAGCACCCCCCATGATGAGGGCATGTGGCATGGCATGGTTTAGGAGTGGGGGCACTCACTTGTCCCCCCTTTCTTGGCCTGTTGGGCTACAAGCTCGGATAAGGGTCCCTATGGATTTTGGGGGGGGAACCTCACACTTTTTTTTTAATTCTGGCATGGGGTCCTCTTAAAATCCATACCAGACCCGAAGGGCCTGGTATGGGTTTGGGGGGGACCCCATACGGCTTCCCCACTGGCAGCTGAAATGTAAACAAAAGAATGCAGACAATTAAAATTTCAGAAAGATTTCAAATCATTCCAACAATTTGGAATTTGTTAGAAAACTAATATAAAAAAACAAAATTAAACTAATTTCAGTGACATTCGTTACTATTTAATTCGGAGGTTCGGATACATCTGAATCTCTGAATAACCAAAAATGTGTCCAAATTTACATTCGGACTGAAAGGAGTTGCATATATCTAGTCAGAATTAAAGTGGATGTAAACCCTCACATATACCCAATGAAGAGAATAGCCTCAGATGATACACAGAGATGAAACAAATCCTCCATTACTTGATTATCTGCAGTCTTCTCTTTTCTACAACCCTTCAAACGTGCAGATTTGTGATAAAATCTTTATGCATCTGTGAGGAGCACAGAGGAGGGGGTAGAGAGCTGCAGTTACAGCTTTTATACACTGTACAAGAGCTGATTGGAGGAAGGGGACACCCCCCTCCACATAGTCAGAGGAACGAAGTAACATGCAGAGCTGTCTTCTGAATAGACCAGCTGTGTGAGTATCTCCCTCCCCTTCACAAATTTTGAAATCTCGTGTCGGGAAGACTTCTCAGAAGTGACTCATGCTGATAACAGAGGAATAAGGCATCAGAGAGAAACGACACTTAAAGCTTTGGGGAGAGATAAGTAAACCCTATAGACACTGTATATGTGCTCTGTTCGGATTTCATGACTTTTGTAAACTTAGAAAAAAAACCTTTCCAATTGTCTTCCTGATTGACACTGAATCGTGCAGTCTTTTTTCATTCAGTCCCCCGAGCATCCCAGTAGTAACCTGAAATTCCACCATAACCTCTCTTTTTTGACTTCCTACTGGGAAGACCTCTATTTTTCTCACCAATAAAATGCCAGAGCATAGCCACTCACTAGGCACGGAATCACCCTAATGTCCAGTTAGCTGTGTTTCTTATCAACAGCTGGTCCCTTTGTTCATGTTCAGGTACTGATACCTACCTGATCTATTTAACCTGATTTTTTTTTTTTTCAGTTATAGAAGCAAGGTGTTCCCACTCACTTTTTTAAGTTTTAGTTGTTCCTGGGCACTTTTGGGTGATTCCACCCCTTTTGTTGTACTCCTAGGTACAATTAAGATTCAGCAGGGGTACTATGAGCCTATTTTATAACCATAGAAACATAGAAAAGTGACGGCAGAAAAAGACTGAGTAGTCCATCGAGTCTGCCCCTTTTTTATTTTCACATTAACCTTGTTGTCTGACTATAGATTTATGTTTATCCCAAGGATGTTTGAAGCCATTTACTGTTGACTGTCACACAACCTCTGTTAGTAGTGAATTTCAATCATCAACCACCCTTTCGGTAAAATAATACTTTCTAAGATTAGTTTTGAACTTCCCCCCAGTTAGTTGGAGGTCATGTCCCCGTGTTCTTGATTTTGGTTTCATATTGAAAAGACTGCCCTCCTGAACCTTATTCACCCCCTTGATGTATTTAAAGGTTTCAATCATGTCTCCCCTCTCCCTTCTTTCCTGCAGACTGTACATATTAAGTTCCTGAAGCAGCTCTTGATATGTTTTATCTCCCAAACCAACCTGTAGGAGTTGCTTAGTTTTTACCTTTTAAATAGAAATCACTACTGCTGGCAACTCCCGGCTGCAGATCGGTGACCAATGCCGAGGCACTGACTAAATGTGGGCTGCAGAGTGGTGTTCAAGTAGGGCTGCTGAATGACTTGTTCTGCGTGAACATCAGAACCCCAGACTCTTGTTAGAGACTATATGACCAATGCCTTAGCCTTATTCACATGACCTGAAAGAACCTGGTCAGCTTTTGTATAGTTATAAGGTTTGAAATGGTTTTATTGCTCCAGTATTTACTAATAAAAATAAATCAGAATAATGTGTCCCTTCAATTGCTGAGTACCTCAGCAGAGAAATGGACAAGTCCCCATATAAAGCATAAACGTTTAGTAGAACAAAAACAGATTCACATCTCATTGCAATGATTTCCATAAACTCAACTTTTCATTTCTGTAAAAAAAATATTTAAAGAATTTCTTTGCTGTGACATTTTTTGACCATTTGTTTTTTCTTGGCTTACTGAAGGAGTGGCTCAAAGTGCATCCAAAACCATTAAGCTCGAGTCCCAGCTCACCAAACTGTCATTCAAGGACACAAAATCGTATTTCATGCCAGGAGCGCTGTACAAGGGAAAGGTGAGAGCAAAGTAAAACAAAACTCTGTAGTAGCTTAGGTATCTAGAGGCAGGGCCGTATTAATGCATGGGCACTCCTGGGCACTGCCCAGGGGCCCCAAGTGCATGGGGGCCCCATGATAACCTTGCATTACATCTTATTTGCCAACTCAGTGTGCTGTGAACAAGGCTTATTAACGAAACAAGTCTGCTACTGTCTGTATACTCACTGGGAGGACAAAATAAAAACAGTTTAATGTTTATGGAGTTGCCAGCTGTCTTTTCTGCTGACTATATTGTCTTTCGGTGGATGGGAGGACACCACAGCATGGACACCCTGACTACAACTTCCAACTACATACTAAGGTTCCACTATTCTGAGTGATGCATTGCTTTTGTTTGAATCACTGTCTAGAGGCAGGGCTGTCTTAATGCATGGGCACCTCTGGGCACTGCCCAGGGGCCCCAAGTGATTGGGGGCCCCATGATAATCTTGCATTACATCTTATTTGCAATCTATCCCAAATTTGCTGGGACAGTCATGGTTTTTACTAAGCTGTCCCGGCATGGCCCTGTCCCAGGTAGAGTCCCCGGACCTGTACTGTGCCCTAATGATCCCAGTATTGTGCCCTCCTGATCCCCCTCCCCCGTTCTGAGCTTTTCTGACTTTTCATTATTGAATAACAATAAATGATCTTTGATTCCCTTGATTATTTATCTGAGTAGACATTCAAAAGCTGCTGGGTACTGGCGCCTCTGCTCACTCAGACTATTCCTTGTCATTCCTCAGCAGTTACATAAAAGGTTATACAGGGGGTGAGGGGGGGCAGAGGATCTGGTCCAGCATAGAGATTAATTAGACACTCTTAGAAGATGAGAAGGCTATAACATGCAAGACTGTGCTAGAGAATTGACTCTCCTGGAATAGTCAAATTTTCTAGCAAGTTCAAAGAAACATTACAAGCAATTGGAAAAATAATTAATTATAATTAAAAGGAAAAACAGCGTTTAAAATGCTTTATTTATCTGTGCCATAACCTGCAATGTTTAAGTTGTGAGTTGTTTTGGGGCTGTGGGAGGAAACCTGCACAGCCATACAGAAAAGAAGGGTAGGTGAGCGGTCCTGGATCCCCAAAGAAGCTCCTCAGCACTGGTTGTAGCCTACTACAACCAACCTCTGAGGAGAGTGGGGCTCAGACTTTATCACTTTATTTGTCACTCCCTCAACAATGCAGAAATCCTTAACTCTACAAAAAAAAAAAAATACAATGAGCCCTGATTAAGGGGGAACATTCAAGCTCAAAAAAAGCACTGGCTACCTTTTCGAACTTTGGACTATTTCAGTGAATACTTAGATAGGTATTTAGTAGTGGTAAATAAAAAAAAATACAGTAAATAAAACAGGACTGCACACTCACCGGCCCCCTTATTAGGTACCTGTTCAATTGCTTGGTAAAACAAATTGCTAATCAGCCAATCACATGGCAGCAACTGAATGCATTTAGACATCTAGACGTGGTGAAGACTACTTGCTGAACTTCAAACTGAACATCAGAATGGGGATGAAAGAGGATTTAAGTGACTTTGAACGGGGCATGGTTGTTGATGCCAGACAACCTGGTCTGAGTATTTCAAAAACTGCTGATCTACTTGTCACGCACAACCCACTCTAGAGTGTACAGAGAATGATCCAAAAAAGAGAAAATATCCAGTGAGCAGCAGTTGTTTGGACAAAAATGCCTTGTTGACGTCAGAATGGGCAGACTGTTTTTTTTTTTTTCTTCAATAGTTTGTATTGAGGTATCAAGAAAAGCAAACCACAAACATTAATTGCCATACATATGATACATTGAAAAGCATCATCGAATGATTCCCTATAACAGGGGACACACTTCAAGCAAATGTGAACAATATTCAGAGGAGGTGCTAATAAGTTCCGTCAAGTAGAATCATGATGGGTGGTGTTCTCACCCGTGGACACCCCAATGGGAACTGACTGTGTCCTGGAGGGGAGACAGCACCATCGTCTGCAGCTCTCCTTTACTCTTTTTGCTCATATAGATTTTCAATAAAGTTTTGAGTTTTCACAGAAAAGGAGCAGATAGACAAGGTATAAAATAAAAAAAGAGTACAATAATATAAGCGAATAACAGATACAAATAAATGTCTGGATTGCGTTGTCTAACCACAAAGGTCTATGAGAGAGTGTGGTGACAAGATATGAACAAACTAAATTGAGGTGACTATAACAATGTCTTAGGAGTTAACCCAAGCTTACTTTCAGTGGTATAGACTATTTTAATTGAACATCATAGTAAATAGCTATCACGTGTTATAAGAGTACATCCATAGGAGAACTGCATGATAATACTTACATGTAATGTTTACTGCAGGCACTAACTGTCCCTGCCATTCATAAGTCTTAGAATGTACTGACTTGTGTATCATTGTTCATTTGTATATATACAGCTTTACTCCACTGCAACATAAACCTATGTACACAACATACACGGTGTTGGGAACAACAACAGCAGGACCCCAATCTCCTCTGCTGGGGAATCCTTGTCTGCGGGTCTGGCAGCGCTCCTCTCCCCTTTGCCGGTGATACACCTTTGGCCCAACTAGGACACTTCAGGTTGTTGCTCAGTGACTCTTTCTCCTGCTATGACCTGGGCGGTATCTGCAGATAGGAATGGTCCTCTGTGCTAACATGCTTGTGTATAACATGTGATAGCTATTTACTATGATGTTAAAATAAAATAGTTTATACCACTGAAAGTAATTACATACTCTAATTTGTAGAGAATTATACCCAACCAAATAACTCTATACATCTGAAGAAGGACTCAAAGTGGTCCGAAATATGTCAGGTCTGCATGGTTGACACATCTGATGATCAGTCCCCCTGCTTCTTGATTGTGAACGGCCACGGAAATTGTAACGTGCATGTTGGGTATCATACATGTTTACGGTTTTACAGGCTTTTTTTTGTTGTTGTTTTTCTATATTTTCATACATTCTAATTATATGTTCATGTACAATTTTTAAACTTTGTAATAAAATGTAAAACTTTTTATTTTCAATAGTTTTTATTAGGTTTCCAAGAGAAAAGCAGTATATACAAGTACAAATTGCCCGATAAACAATAGCAGGCTAAACAGTGTGACACTCACAAAATAATGGCAGTTAATATGACACAGAACATTGGGATTAAAGAACTGCAAAATACAAAAGGAAGGTGAATGCGGGTCCCACCTTCCTAGTCCCGACACCCCAAGAGGGGAAGGAGTGGACCGGAACGGAACCCCTTGCGGTTCATAAATGTACTTCAATCTACATTCGTAATTGTTTCGTGTACAGGAAAACCACCGTGGAAGTCGGAGGTGAAACTTAGACTTGAGATTGTAAAATTAAAGGGAACATACATATAGAGGGATAGCCTCAGACTTGTAAAAGGGAATAGATGGTTTTAAGACCAAATTCAAATATAAGTATAGTCGGAGGTGACTAATAAGAAATATAGCCATACTGAATTTCCGATTTCTAACTTGCTAACAACTCATTAACATTAACAGTTGAAGGGCGGTAGGTCTTCTTCCCCCCCATGGCCCATAAATCACGATAGTCAAATCATTTATGAAGCAGGTGTCAAGTTGCCCCTTGGGCACAATCCCAAATTAGTGCTCACTAAAACAATTTCCAAAATTGCTAGATAAGATAAAGTGAAAGAGAAGAGAAGAAAGAAAGATAGACATTAGAGAGGATAGATAGAGAGATAGAGGGAGAGAGGGGTAAGGAGATCATAAGGATGGACCCCGAGGAATAAGATGTATAGATAAGCATTTTACTCAATTGGAGAGAGGAGTGATGTAATTTGACCAAGGTTCCCAGACAGCATTAAACTTTTTGGACGTGTCTTGGATAATACTGATAGCCTTTTCCTGGGCCATTATCCAAGATATTTTCTGTTTTGCCATTAAAAAAGAAACCTTAGATTGTTTCCAGGCCCGAGCTATGGTGATCCTGGCTCCTAATAAAGCGAAAAAGATCGTGTGTTCTTGGGGATTCTTGGGGATTTTGTCCACTCTTTGATTTAGTAAGGCTATAAGAGGAGAATTCGGAATAGAGAGACCTGTAATTTTTCGTAAGAGGTGGAAGATCCTCATTCTGGGGCAGTACCACCAGATGTGGGCATGATTCCCTAAATGGCCGCAACCTCTAAAACACAGAGGAGAGGCTGATGGGTATATTTGAGCTATCCTAGTTGGAACCAAGTACCACCTTGTTAGGAGTTTGACGCTAGCTTCTACCAAGGAGGTGTTAACAATGCATTTGAATGAGTGAGGAAAGCAATGAAACCAAGTGTCTACTGACCATTCAAAATTTAGCTCTTGTTCCCACGATATAGCATACACAGGTTTTTCAAAAGTCTCTGACAGGGAGGAGTAAATTAATGAGATATCCTCCTCTGATCCACAGCTACAGAACACCAGGATTCGTAAGGGGTAATCGTCGGGGGGGTTTGGTTTGTTCATCCATCTGGAGAGTAAGAAATGGTGGATTTGCTGAAATCGAAATAGCTCACACTGTGGCATTTCTAGTTTGTTGCGGAAATAGCCTTTAGATATAGGACCATTGGAGGAAATAAAGTGACCGATCCTGAACAGGCCCTTATGCAACCACCATTGGAAGGCTTTTATATTAATTCCTGGTTGGAATTGAGGGTTATGAAAGAGGTGGGAGAGAGGGCGAAAGTCAGAAGTAATGACAGGTAGGTCGTGGAGGGTATCACATAAAGCCATGGAGTGTGAGAGAGTAGGTGGTAGGATAGGAGGTATATTTTTAGGTGGGGACCAGAGGAGGTAATCACGTGTGTATTTAGGAACAGACTTTCTTTCCAAAATGGAAAACTTTTTTACCTAAACCAATTGTGTCTGCATTAATCCTAAGGGGTTACTCTGTGTCCTTTTTAGGTACCAGAGTGTTGGTTTTTGTTTTCTGTTTTATATATGGATTGGACCAATCTGGATATATACCTACCCATTCCTCCAAATTTTCTTTTTTTCTTTCCTTGTAGAAAGAAGTTTTACTTTTGTAGGGCAGACTGGTTTGAGGTGATTGAAAGGCAATAGTAAATCAAATAACCACTCATTACAACCAAAGTATGCAGAATACCATCTCTGAATGCACAACACATCGAACCTTGAAGAGGGCTTACCTGAGTATTGTTGCTGACCATGTCCATCCCTTTATGACTACAGTGTACCCATCTTCTGATGACTCTTTACAGCAAGATAATGGACCATGTCACAAAGTGCAAACCATCCCAAACTGGTTTCTTCAACATGACAATGAGGTCACTGTACTCCAATGGCCTCCAGTTACCAGATCTCATCCAATAGAGCACCTTTGGAATGTGGTGGAATGGGAGATTCATATCATGGATGTGCAGATGACAAATCTGCAACAAATGCATGATGCTATCATGTCAATATGAACCAAATAATTAAGGCAGTTCTGAAGGCAAAAATGGGTCCAACCCGATATTATCAAGGTGTACCTAATAAAGTGGCCAGTGAGTGTATATATATATTTATATATATATATATATCGTAACGTTATGTGAGGCGAGATAATCGATACCTGTCACCTTGCATGCGTTCACTTGGAGTGGACTAGAAATACTCCAGGCCTGCTTTTTGCAAGCCACTGTGGTAGAGCTGGTTCCGGCCCAGATTTTCCAAATCCTCCTTCAGCTGCTTTTAATGACCAGGAAGAGAGCACAGGGGAGCTCTGGCCTGAAACTCAGTATCACTACACTGAGAGAACTACACCTTGGGAATTGGTTGCTCTAAGGACTCAAAAGAAAAGGTTTGCGTTTGTTTTGTTTAGAGGTGTCTGGGGTGAGCCCGACACCGTATAGAGGTATCCTGCTCTGTATAGTTTAGCGCCGGATGGCAAAGAGTTGTTTTTGCTATTTTGTTTATTTATGACTTGCAACCTTTATCAATAAAACTGGCAACCTGCCAGACTTTTAAGAAAGTTTGCCTGCAAGCTGCCTTTTTTCCAGGAAAGGTGATCCCCACAAGCTAATCTCCCACACGTGGTGGATTCAGCGGGCAACATTCCGAAATGGAAGAAATGTTGAAGGTCCTGCTGCAAGCCAATGTAGCTCAGTGGGAAACCAACTGCCAGGTCGCAGAGGCCGCTGCAGCACAGCAGGCGGCTCAGCAGGAGGCAACTTGGCCAGCTTCAACAGGAGACGAATCGCCAATTTGCAGAGGCCCTGCTGGAATTAAAGAAGGGGTTGGCACCTCCTGTGCCAGTGGAGCAAAAATTGATATGTGCCAGTTACCACCTGCAGAAAATGACACCTGCGGATTATATGGAGGCGTACCTCACCACTTTTGAAAGAGTAGCTGTACAGGAAGGATGGCAAAAAGGACATTGGTCGGGACTGCAAGCACCTTTTCTGACAGGTGTGCCCCAAAAGGCGTATTTTGATTTGAAAGCCGATAAGGCCCAGGACTATGAGTCTCTAAAAATGGAGATAACCGCACGCCTGGGTGTCACCATGGCAGTCCGGGCTTAACGGGTGCATCAGTGGACCTACCACATGGACCAGCCACCCCGCTCCCAAATGTTTGACTTGATCCATCTCACAAGGAAGTGGTTACAGCCAGAGACTTTGCCAGACCCTCAGATCATGGAGCGTGCGGTCATGGACCGGTATCTGCATGCCCTCCATGCTACTTTAAGGAAGTGGGTCAGCCATGGGGACCCCAAAACAGCAAACCAACTGGTGAACCTCGTGGAGAGTTAGTGCTTCTGAGGACTTGTTCCACCCGTCTGTGCCCCACTCCAATGTATCTAGGGGTGAAAGATCGCCCGACGGACCCGGTAAGACTGTTCCAGAGTTCAGGGACGTGGGGAAGTTTGATAAGACTGCTACGGATAAAGAGACTATGGGCTCTAGACTTGGAGACTGGCCAAAGAAGCCGGGAAAGTCTTGGGGACCCTTGAGAGGACTGGGTATAGAGAACATACAGTGCTACTGTTGTCTTGCATTGAGACATATTGCTGCCAACTGTCCCCTGAATGATGTACCAATGTAGTGTGATTATACTTATATGAAAAGACACATATCTCTTTTTGCACAGGTTGCATGTACTGCATTACGTCAGGGTTGCATAGTAAAGCAAATGTGTGTGATTTTTGCTGATGGGAAGCCAGTCACTGCACTGCTTGATTCTGGTAGTGTTGTGACTTTAGTCAACAGCAAGTGTGTAAATCCTGAAAAATTACACCCTAGCACAATCGGGGTCCATAGGAACACTCAGGACTAACAGACTGCGGTGGTTGAGATTGACACCCCTTGGGTCAGTTTGACACATTCAGTGGGGGTGGTACCTTCCCTGCTTCATGAGATCCTAGTGGGAGGGATTTTCCCCATTTTTGGAGGTTATGGGAAGGCACAGGGAGTCTGGAGGATACAGCTCCCCCTGCTGGAGAGATATGGGAACTCTCACCAGACCTTTTTTGCCGATTGGAAGGGGAAACTGTTGGCAGGACCGAGGAAGGAGGAGACCCTCTTCCTTTTCCTGTAATGGCTGAGGAGCCGGCGGAACTAGAAGATAGCTCCCAGCTTGAGGTTACCAAACCAGAGAAAATCTCTGTCTCTAATAGTGAGAGTGGACAGAATGTGACCCCTGACCTAGAGGTAATTACGAGATATCACCCTCATTAGAGCCAGAGAAAAGATGATGGATGGGAAACCTGTGGATCCTAATTGGGGGGTGTCTTTCCTCTACATGGTTCTTGAAAACAGTTTGCTGTATCAGGTGAGGACAAGGTAGAACAGCTGGTGGTTCCCAAACCCTTCCACAGGATGGTGCTAGACTTGGCCCATGGTCATATAATGGGGGGAGGGGCATCTGGGTATGGAGAAGACCATGGAGAGAATAACCCAGAGATTCTTCTGGCCCGGGCTGTATGCAGATGTCAGAGAGTACTGTGAGTTATGCCCCGAGTGTCAAATGTCTGCACCGTCACTTCATTTTCACAGTCCGCTTGTTCCCCTACCCATAATTGAAGTGCCTTTTGAGAGAATTGGCATGGATTTGGTGGGGTCATTAGTAAAGTCTCCCCGGGGCAACCAGCACATTCTGGTAATACTGGACTACGCGACAAGCTATCCTGAAGCCATACCCTTGCGGAATACCTCCGCTAAGACTATCGCCAAGGAATTGGCCCAGGTATTTAGTCGCGTGGGGATCCCAAAAGATGTCTTAACAGACCAGGACACCACATTCATGTCCAGGGTTACTAAGGAACTGTGCAAGTTGCACAAAATCTCCCATCTCCATACCTCTGTCTACCACCCCCAAATGGATGGACTTGCATTTGCTTTTGTTTTGTTTAGAGATGTCTGGAACAAGCCCGACACCATATACAGAGGTATCCTGCTCTGTACAGTTTAGCGCTGGATGCCAAGGAGTTGTTTTTGCTATTTTGTTTGTTTTATGGCTTGCAACCTTTATCAATAAAACTGGCAACCCACCAGAATTTTAAGAAAGTTTGCCTGCAAGCTGCCTTTTTCCCAGGAAAGGTGATCCCCACGAGCTACTCTCCCACAAAAATATATATGTATACAAAAAATGGTGTAAGTCCTCAGGCAGACTGAGAGAACAACAGGAGGTCAAGGTAGGTATCAAACAAAGCAGGTGGCAGACAGAATCGTAATCCAAATCAAGGAGTTCAGAATACAGGAAGCAAATTACAAATGCAGTAGTCAGGCAGACAGAGAACAATTTAACATGTTGATCAGGCACTGGTTGGAAGTACAGAGTTCTATTTATAGGTAGTTAATGAGGTTCAGGTGTCAGCTGCACCTTGCTATAGAGCACAGTATCAATCACCAGATAGTGAAGGTTCACGATTGTTACTACAGTGCAAATAAAAAATTTATGTCAAATTTTATATATTAAGCACTTCCTGTCTTAGTTGGTGGTTACACAATGCCAATTAAGCAGCTTTATTCATATATGCATGTTTACATATAGAGGCCAGCAGCAGCAAGGACTATATTCATGACAAAAGCTGTGACAGCAATTAAACTCATTATTTTCTGTAGTGGTTGTATTTGTGTCAAAGGTGCAGAAACAGTTATATAGAAATCCTAACATTAAACAGTGTGTTGGATTTGGTATCATTGCGTACCTTGGTTGGAGGCCTAAGTGACAGGAGGGTTCCCCTTGCAGCTCTTGTCCGAGCACACCTGTGTATGGAGACAGGCATGCAAGGCACAAAGTAGCATGGGTGCCACCGTGCATGTACCGGGTGGCTGGTAGTTGCCCATGGAGTTTGCCAGTGGAAGTGGTATCAGGGCTGTAGACAGAAGTCTTAGAGACTCCAGGAAGAGCCACAGCCGACAGTCTGTATGCCTGCAGGATGAAGCCAGTGTGGAGACTATACCTCCCATAGGAAGATAAGCCGTTTGTCCAGAAGCCAAGCGGAGGTCAAGTACAGGTAAGCAGCCGGAATGAGACGTGGTCAGGAGGCAAGCCGGGGTCACGCACAGGTATGCAGCCAGGATGAGAGATGTGTTCAGGAGACTAGTCAGTGTCAACCAAGCCAAGGTCATAAACCGAAGATCAGATAGAAGTGTGGTTAAACAACAATCCAAGGATCAGAAGTTCAGCGGAAAGTGGTCAGGAGCAAACCAGGTCTGCAATGGGCAATCAAGTAACAAGGAATCAGGAATACAGGAGCGTGGATCACTGGTTGCTAAAGATCATCCAGTGATTATCACTTACCGTTCCTTCTTTAAATAGGGTACTTGGTGCCAGTCCTGAGATTGGGCATGCGGGAATGTACTCCGGTGTGTACAGACATTCAGTGAAATCCCTGCCTGAGTGCTAGTGCATGCACACTTCTGTTGGCTTCCTGACAGGTACACAAAGAAATATCAATCAACACAAATAGATCAAAATAAAATCCGCCCGTCACTCTGATCTAACCTGTGCCCAACCATAAACCAGTAGTAAAGAGTGTGGAGCAGCTGCTATAAAATACAAAAGGTAAAATCACAGAGCAATTCCCCTCAAAATACAAAAAAAAGGAAAAAAGCCAGCTAATGAGTCAGTATAGATAAATAACAGAAACACCACATGTGTCAAACTGTGTCCTTAATATAGTCCTAAGATAAATTCCTTTTGAGTAGGTATACACAGTAGTATATAGACGAGCCTTGGCACCACACCACATGAGATTCAATTGTGAGATGTTAGCCCCCACACGGATGCCTCACACTCTCATGCTTGGCAAGTAGGCATAAAGTTTATACATTCCTGAAACGGATGGCCTCAAAACTCGTCACACACCATAGTTCAATGGATAATTCATAGGGAGGAAGAAAAGCGCTACGTAAAGTTCATGTCATAAAATTCATAACAATTTTGTTATTTTATGTGATGCTCTAGAATTTGTGGTTTATTCTTGTAGCCCTGATGAAAGGGAAGTGGTGTTGCCCTTAGAACACATTGAAAGTTTTTATATTATTTTTTTTACCAACAATTACAATTATTTTGGACACTTTTATCTGACTTTGGGCTGGCATTCCATTCTGTATTTCTATGGTTTAAGGCATTAGGTTAACTATTATTTATGCTAAAAATCATTATAATTTTCTTTCATATTTTTTGTGTGATGTTAGCTGTCACTGACGTCCTTTGATGGCCAACCCCTCGCCTTAAAGAAAGTTCACATCAAAGCTAGTTACAATGGAGAAGAGAATAAAGAGACTTTTGTCACGGACTCCAATGGTGAAGTTACATTCGAACTGCCAACAGAAAAATGGGGCAAAAACTCGGTGAATCTAGATGTGAGTAAGAAAAATGGAAAACGATTTCAGTTTTCTTTAAATAAATGTATATTTGCTGTATATGTTCTGTAATTTAACCACTTCAGCTCTCACATCTCTACACCCCTAAGGCAGGCATCACTATGGTGGACTGCAGTCCAGATCCGGACCAAGCCACTGTTCTATCTGGAACCATTTGAGAGCCGTTTATTTCCTTCTGGCCTCAGCTGCTGTCATTCTCAAGGTAGAGAGCTAGAGGCAGCATAGCAATGAATGGAGGGTGGGAGCTGGAGCTGCACGGGTTAACGTTTCAGATTAACTAGCAGGTGACTGGTTCCTAGGACCACCCTGCCTCACAAGCTTATCAATCTGAAAAGTTAACCCCGGCAGATTCTGCTTTTGCCCTCCATCCAGTGCTGCCGTACCTCCCACTCTCCATTCATTGCTATTCTGCCACCAGCTCTCCACTCTGTGTAAGGCAGGAGAGTGCAGATGGGCAAGAGTTCATGGCTGTGTTGGTAGTGAGAGGGAACAGGGGGTGTTGTGAAGGGTGCAATGCTGTGTGAATGGGGGGTAATGATTGAAGGGGGGAAGATGTGAAGGAACAGAGCACATTATGGGGGGGGGGGGGTGATAAGAAAGAAAAGCAGTGCTGTGGGGGGAGGGTGATGTGAAGGGCAACAGTGCAAAGGAGAGGGTGTGAAGGGGCAAGTGCTGTGAGGGAGTGGGGTAAAGGGGCAGCAGTGTTGTGGCGGGGAGAAATGTGAAGGGGGCAAGTGCTTAGGGGTGATGTAAAGGGGGGCATATGCATACTTTTGCAAAAAATTTCCAGATCCCTGCACTGATTTTAAGAATCACACAGTTTTAACCCCTTCAGGCCCCGGAAGGGTTTGCCCACTTCCTGACCGGGCCATTTTTTGCAATATGGCACTGCATCACTTTAACTGACAAATGCGCGGTTGTGCAACACCCAAATAAAATTTATGTCCTTTTTTCCCACAAATAGAGCTTTCTTTTGGTGGTATTTGATCACCTCTGTGGTTTATATTTTTTGCGCTATAAACAAAAAAAGAACGACAATTTTGAAAAAAAAACAATATTTTTTACTTTTTGCTATAATAAATATCCGAAAAGAAAAAAAAATCTTGAATAGTTTAGGCCAATATGTATTCTTCTACATATTTCTGGTAAAAGAAATTGCAATAAGCATATATTGATTGGTTTGCGCATAAGTTATAGCGTCTACAAAATAGGGCATGGATTTATGGCATTTTTATTATTTATTTATTTTTTTACTACTAATAGAAACATAGAAAAGTGACGGCAGAAAAAGACTGAGTAGTCCATCGAGTCTGCCCCTTTTTATTTTTATCGAACCCTATTTGTATTTAGGTATCAGTCTGTTGTTCCAATTACATTTTTTTTTTTATTTTTTTTTTATTTTTATTTTTCCCCGTCTGAGCTACCTGATGAGTCAGAA
>BLSH010016978.1:404891-447177 GCA_018402905.1 Glandirana rugosa | reverse complement strand
TCAGTCATATATCTTACATCTCACACCTCATCCTCCTCCTATATAGTCATGTCAGTGATATATCCTCCTCCTACTCCACACTCTACATTCTATATACTGACTGTACTGATATATCCTCCTCCTCCTCACTGTACATTCTATATACTGACTGTACTGATATATCCTCCTCCTACTCCACACTCTACATTCTATATACTGACTGCACTGATATATCCTCCTCCTCCTCACTCTACATTCTATATACTGACTGCACTGATATATCCTCCTCCTCCTCCTCACTCTACATTCTATATACTGACTGTACTGATATATCCTCCTCCTCCTCCTCACTCTACATTCTATATACTGACTGTACTGATATATCCTCCTCCTCCTCACTCTACATTCTATATACTGACTGTACCTATATATCCTCCTCCTCCTCCACACTCTACATTCTATATACTGACTGTACTGATATATCCTCCTCCTCCTCACTCTACATTCTATATACTGACTGTATTGATATATCCTCCTCCTCCTCCACACTCTACATTCTATATACTGACTGTATTGATATATCCTCCTCCTCCTCCACGCTCTACATTCTATATACTGACTGTACTGATATATCCTCCTCCTCCTACTCTCTATTATATATCCTTCTATCTTTCCCCCTGTCCTTTCCATTATCTAGCTATAAGCTTTGAGCTCAATATTTCCTTTATATTTATAGCACCGCCTGGTATCATGAACATTGTTACCTATGATGATCCGGCAGAAGATGATGAAAGCAAAGGGAATTTTGTTGATGAACCTCGAGCTTACTTTCCTGAAACCTGGCTTTGGGAGATTCAGCTAATTCCGTGAGCACCATGTTTATTCATTTTACATTGTATAGAAGGTGTATTGTCTGGGATTTTTATTCTCCCGTCTCTGTTTTTACAACAAGCTGTAAATTGTTTAAGTTATATAATGTCGGTTTTAGGCAATTGACATGGTGGTAAATGTCCCATCTGAGGAGGTCTCTGAGGTCTCACCCCCATCTCCACTATCTTACTAGTACATTTGTAGGTAGGTGCAGTCTACTTTCTCTACTGCAAATGGTGCTCAACCACAGTGGCATTGCAGGAGGAGAGGAAGTCAAGAGGAAAATGAATCCTCTATGGGTTCCTGGGTCACTGAGGAAGCTCTCCGATTGGATGCTGATGCCTCATGTGACACTAGCAGCCATCTTAGGTCAGGCAGAGCCTAATTGAGGCCCTGGCATCTGGGCTTGGCATGCATTTCGGCCGTGGATAGTGTAGGGACAGGTCACCCGTATGACAAGAACAGTGACTAGCAGAAGGGAGAGTTTCCATACGACAAGACAGCCTTCCAGGAGTCCTCCCCATTTGGTTTCGGATTGGCCAGGCTCCATTCCACCCCTCAAAACAGATGCTGTTGGCACAGCTGAGACCTTCTCCGATATACATTGCTGTTACATGCCATGAGTGTCGTGTGCCTTTCCCACCAGGGATTTTGTGAATTACTGGATTCTGCATTAATGCAAGTTCTGTACTCTGCAACCATACTCTGTGTGTTTACCACTCTGTGCCTCCCCACATACTAAGCAGAATATTGGAGATATCTAAAAGGCCTGCGCCACATTGCAAAATCCTTTCCACCCATTTTGTTACGTTTACCGAAAAGGTGCTGTAAATTCAGATAGTTCTTGATAATTCCACTTTGAAAAAAATGAATGCACTAAATTCAAATATAATTGACTCCTATTTGTAGATAATGAAAGTGGAGGTAATTAAGACTTACTCTAAGTTGGTATGCAGAGACAGGCAGAGTGCCTGTCGCTGTACACAGTGTAGCAGAGCAGCATATTTGCTGCCTCTACTCTGTCACTGGTTGTTAAGCATGCTGTCGGCTTCACAGTCAACAGCCTCCTAGCAACCAACGATGCTGCAGTGGATGGAGCACGATGGGAAAGTTGAAACACTACTTCCCCATCAGGTCTGCTCTCAGCTTGTAACTGACAGCAGGCAATGGGTGGATTCTAGAGCCAATAGCAGGCTGTCTATTGACTAATGATCCACCCACTGCTTGCTGTCAATTACAAGGGGGAGAACCTGATGAAGAACTAGTGTGTGTGTAAATCCCCACCAGGTCCACCCCCCCATGTACAAGAACTCCCCACCACTGCACTGTCGGGCAGTTGCAGGGAGGAAGCACAGTTGTACTGATGGTGGAGTGTCGGATGTCTACAATAGGTACATGAATCCGTCACTTGCACTGACATTTATCAAGTGGAGGCGTGACAAAATTCTAAAGCGTGTTTTAGCCACTTGTCTACTGGGCACTTTTACCCCCTTCCTGCCCAGGCCAGTTTTCAGCTTTTATCGCTGTCGCACTTTGAATGACAATTGCGCAGTCATGCAACACTGCACCTAAATGAATTTTTAGCATTTTGTTCACACAACTAGAGCTTTCTTTTTTGCTAAATAAACTAAGTAAGACTGAAAATGTTGAAGAAAAAAAACAGTTTTACAAAAAAATAATCGTTCTTCGTAAGTTTAGGCCAAAATCTATTCTGCTATATTTATTTGGGGAAAATAACCCAAATCAGTGTTTATTATTTAGTCTGTAGGAAAGTTACAGAGTCCATTAACTATGGTATATAGATCTGAAAATCAATCTCATTTCTTAAGGCCCAACATTGCCAGGACAGTGCAAATACCCCCAAATGACCCCTTTTTGAAAAGTAGACAGTCTAAGGTATTTAGTAAGAGGCATGATGCGTTTTTCCAAGTTGTCATTTGTTTGTTTTAATTTTTTTGTTATAATTTTTTGGTAAATGAAGAAATTAAAGAAAAATATATATTTTTTCGAACTGTCACCAGTCAGTATCCATGATCACTGCCACACCACTTATATGATAACATTGTACTGCACCGGTGACAGTATGTAAAAAAAAAAATGTTTTTTTTTTTCTTTTTTTTTTTAACACGCTGGGGTTGATTTACTAAAACTTGAGAGTGCAAAATGTGGTGCAGCTCTGTAAAGAAGCCAATCAGCTCCAAGATTCTTTTATCAAAGCTTAATTGAACAAGCTGAAATAAGAAGCTGATTGGCTACCATGCACAAACTAAAGACTAAAATACGACTACAACTAAAATGGCATTTTAGTCAAAAGACTATGACTAAATCAAAATCAAAATTTGAAGTCAAAATTAACACTGGTGATCTGAGAGGACTTCATCTAACGTCTACCTAGATCAACGGAAGTCCTGTCTGGCTGTCATTTTGCTATAGGCAGAAATTGGTTTAACACTGTTTATACATTCCCCTGATTATCCTGAACAACTATAAAAACTATAGGCCAAGGTGCTCAATGTGGTCCACGGGCGCCTCTGATGTAGCCTGTGACTTCATGCCCTGGGATGGCGGGTCAGTAAGTCCAGACCATGGATTGGCGACCCGCTAGTCCAGAGCATCCAAATGCTTGGAGCCAGTGCTAACAGCATAGGCGTGTGCACATAGGATGGCAGGTGTGCCCGGGCGCACCCTAATCACCCTGTACTGTGCAGATTCCCCCTGCTATCTGGCTGCAGAGAAAGGGACAGGGGAATCTCTGTCCTCAGTCTCTTTCTCAGTCTCAGAAGTGAGACATCAGGGGTTTGTTTAGACCCCTGATATTTCATTAAAGCCCCCCAGCAGGGCTCCTAAAATAAATTGTAAAAAACAAATAAAATAAAAAACTACTGACACCTATCTCTACCTTACTGACACCGCCCTCTGCCCTTATGACATATAAACACACACACACTCATGTTTCCTTGCGCTTTGTGGTGCACACCATAATGCAATAGGCTGCGCACACCTATGGCTAACAGCTTAGGAAACAGGTGCCGCATAAGCCGATTCTGTAGCACCGGCTCCTGTCCCAGGCAGAGTGATACCAAGTGTTTTCCTCCAGGCACCTCACCTTTGTAACGGCCTAGGGATGCCAGCAGAAGCTGGAAGATAAAAAGGTCAGTTTATAAAATATTACAAACATCACTGCAGAGCATCAATGTGAAAACAACCTTATACAGGGCTCAGGACAGTAAGGGCTAGTTTACATGTGTTGCAGTTTTGGGGGGGGGGGGAGTAGAACCCCATAGTTGAGGTGTATTTTTTTACAACACAGGAGTGTCAGGAGTCAAATCACATTTAAATGTACTTGCGGTTGCAATTGCTGGCACCCGGCTATTTTTTAAAAATGTCATGGGGTCCCCCCCAATCCATACCAGATCCTTGTGGCCTGGTACGGATATTAACCACTTAACCACCAGAGGCAGGCCCGAACGCTCACTGTGTTCGGGGGGGGCCAGGGAGCGGGTGCGGTGGACTCGATCACCGCCGGCTACTCGCGATGCCCCCCCCGCACTGAAAGAACGGAGGTCCGTGTAAGTAAACACGGACCTCCGTTTTGTGAGAGGGGGAAGGGCTGTGATCACAGCCTTCCTCTACATGGAAGCTGTGATCACTTCCCTTCCCCTGCTAGGGCAGCCCACACACAGTTAGAACATGCCCAGGGAACACAGTTAACCCTTAGAGTGCCCCTACAGGTTAACCCCTTCACTGCCAATGGCATTTACACAGTAATCAGTGCATTTTTATAGCACTGATCGCTGTATAAATGCCAATGGTCCCAAAAAAGTGTCAAAATGGTCTGACATGTCTGCCCCAATATCGCAGTACCGCTAAAAATCGCAGATCACCGCCATTACTAGTAAAAAATAAAAAAAATAAAACCCCAGAAATGAATTCTCATCATCCGTAAATGCGGCCACTTTTGCGCAAACCAATCAATAAACGCCGATTGCGATTTTTTTTTATCACAAATATGAGGAAGAATATAAATCGGCCAAAACTGATGAAAAAAATGTTTTTTTGTATTTTTTTTTTGCATTTGTATTTTAGCAAAAAGTAAGAAATTTGTTTTTTTTTGCAAAATTGTCGCTCTTCTTTTGTTTATAATGGCGATCAGAAATGACGCAGAGGTGATCAAATACCACCAAAAGAAAGCTCTATTTGTGGGAAAAAAGGACGCAAATTTCGTTTGGGTGCAACGTCGCACGACCGCGCAATTGTCAGTTAAAGCAACGCAGTGCCGAATCGCAAAAAGTGCTCTGGTCCTAAAGTGTGAGATCCTTCCAGGGCTGAAGTGGTTAAGGGAAACCCCATGCCAAATTTTTTTTAAAAAATGGCGTGGGACCCCCCCAAAATCCATAATAGACACTTATCTTATCCATGCATGCAGCCTGGCAGGTCAGGAAAGGGGGGATGAGCAAGCGCCCCCCCCCCCCCCGAACCATACCAGGCCACATGCCCCGAAGCACCTTGTCCTCCGTTGATGGGGACAAGGGTCTCTTCCTCTCAATCCTGGGCTGTGGGCAGGGGGCTTATCGAAATCTGGAAGCCCCCTTTAAGAAAGGGGCCCCCCAGATTCCCCCCCATGTGAATTAGTAAAGTGTCAAAAAGTAATAAAAACAGAGACAGTTTTTGACAATTCCTTTCCGATGTAAGTTCAACATCACATATGGGAAAAAATGTTGCAAAACAAACTGATCAAATCGCAAACCTTTTCCCACTCCATCCAAATGTAAAAAAAAGTGTAAATGTTTACCTCTTAAGAAAAAGTTTGTAATAAAAAGAATAATACAGAGCTAGGAAGTATGGCGGTTTAGTAGTAGGCACTGTGCCCTTGTAGCACTGAAGTTCTATTTCTAGTTAATATCATGTTTACTTTGTAGGCTTTCCATGTTTTTACGCGCTTCCTCTCTGCTACAATTTCTGTCCGTCTTGGACAATTGGGCAGGGAATGATGGGACTGCTCTGTACATGGTATGCTAGCATTATGTAAACATGGGATATAAATTAAAGGTTGCCATGATGGAGCAAGTGTAATGAATAAAGGACCAAGTCCACATACACTATATTACTAAAAGTATTGGGACGCCTGCCTTTACACACACATGAACTTTAATGCCATCCCAGTCTTAGTCCGCAGGGTTCAATATTGAGTTGGCTCACCCTTTGCAGCTATAACAGCTTCAACTCTTCTGGAAAGGATGTCCCAAAGGTGTTCTATTGGGTTGAGGTCAGGACACTGTGCAGGTCAGCCAACTTCCTCAGCCCCAAACTCGCTCATCCATGTCTTTATGGGCCTTGCTTTGCGCACTGATCAAAATTATTTGGTGGAGGGGGGATTATGGTGTGGGGCTGATTTTCAGGGGTTGGGCTTGGCCTCTTGGTTCCAGCGAAGGGAATTCTTAAGGCAACAGCATACCAAGAAATTTTGGACAATGAGCGAATTTGAGGTGGAGGAAATTGACTGTCCTGCACAGAGTCCTGACTTTAACCTGACAAAACACCCTTGGGATGAATGAGAGCGGAGACTGCGAGCCAGGCCTTCTCATCCAACGTCAGAGCCTGACCTCACAACTACACTTCTGGAAGAATGGTCAAACATCCCCATAGACACTCCTAGCTGCAAAGGGTGGGCCAATTCAATATTGAACTCTACTGACAAAGATGCCATTAAAGTACACGTGCGTGTTAAGGCAGGTGTACCAATACTTTTGATAATATAGCGTATGATCAGCAGAATAAATTCTCTGTCAACATGTCAAGAAATAAAAGAAAGTCTCATATTTATTGCATTTTGTAGTTCTTCTGGGTCCTCTGAAATTCCAGTCACCGTACCAGACACCATCACTGAGTGGAGCGCCCAGATGTTCTGTGTCGGGAATCGTGGTTTGGGTCTGTCTGACGTGGCCCCCATCACTGTTTTCAAGCCATTTTTTATTGACCTCATATTACCCTTCTCTGTAATACGTGGTGAGACTTTGCAGATCAAGGCTTCGGTGTTCAACTACATGAGCCAGGACATGATGGTAAATTGGCACTGCAGAGTCCAAAACCAATTGTGCAATGTTACTAAAGATATGAATCCGTTTTTAGTTTATATATTCATCTTTTGGAAGAAAAGAAAATGCTCCACAACCTTTCTAGAACTTAAATTGGAAGTAAACCCATCAAAAAACAGTTGGCGTGCCGGGAATGTAACCGTTGCATTGGTTGTGCTTTCAGACAAACTGTCAAACCATCCAATGGCTGGCATCACAACCGATCACATAAGTAGCATCATGGCAGTTGGAGATCAAACAGAGCAGCTTCCTTGGCTGAAAATGTTAGGAGGGTTTACTTCCACTTTAACAGCAAGTGAAGCTCAGTTCCAGTTCAGTGTTTTCAACATTTAACACATCACACATTTTGCAGTTAAGTGGTCATGAAACATTTGCCATATTAAACCTAAACTCCAGCCAAACCACTAAATCCATACATGAAATACACAAATGGGGACTGTCGATCCGGTCCTGAGATTTACACAGCACAGCCACATCTGGCAAGGTAGGGAACTGGACCAGTACCACTTACAGATCTTCTCTCTCCCTGGGGAGTAATGAGCAGTCCTGGGACAAGGCCATCCAGCACCTAAGGCAAAGATGACAAACTGCGCCCTCCTCCCCGGTTCATGATGTGCAGGGCCAGGGGACCCTACACCCAGCAGTCACTAATTTGTCAAAACAACTGCTTCTTTCATTACTCCTGTCAGTCTTGCAACAGAAGGAAGGTTCCCCCATCTCTATAGGAAACTATTGCGCACCGAGCAGCGACCCTCCTGCCCACCCCTTGTACTGGCCCTGTCTGTGACTGCACAGTGAAATAAGAAGCAACAGTCTAAAGAGTTCAATTCTTTGTAACTTTGCTCTCTCCCCCTATCAGGGTGTCCATTGTTAGCACGTGAGCTGCTGCTGTTCATGGACTGCAATAAGCTGATCTCTGCTGTACATGGACTGCAATAGGCTGATCTCTGCTGTACATGGACTGCAATAGGCTGATCTCTGCTGTACATGGACTGCAATAGGCTGATCTCTGCTGTACATGGACTGCAATAAGCTGATCTCTGTTGTACATGGACTGCAATAAGCTGATCTCTGCTGTTCATGGACTGCAATAGGCTGATCTCTGCTGTACATGGACTGCAATAAGCTGATCTCTGCTGTACATGGACTGCAATAAGCTGATCTCTGCTGTACATGGACTGCAATAAGCTGATCTCTGTTGTACATGGACTGCAATAAGCTGATCTCTGCTGTTCATGGACTGCAGTAGGCTGATCTCTGCTGTTCATGGACTGCAATAAGCTGATCTCTGCTGTACATGGACTGCAATAAGCTGATCTCTGCTGTTCATGGACTGCAATAGGCTGATCTCTGCTGTACATGGACTGCAATAAGCTGATCTCTGCTGTTCATGGACTGCAATAGGCTGATCTCTGCTGTGCATGGACTGCAATAGGCTGATCAATGCTGTACATGGACTGCAATAAGCTGATCTCTGCTGTACATGGACTGCAATAGGCTGATCTCTGCTGTACATGGACTGCAATAGGCTGATCTCTGTTGTACATGGACTGCAATAAGCTGATCTCTGTTGTACATGGACTGCAATAGGCTGATCAATGCTGTACATGGACTGCAATAAGCTGATCTCTGCTGTACATGGACTGCAATAGGCTGATCTCTGCTGTACATGGACTGCAATAGGCTGATCTCTGCTGTACATGGACTGCAATAAGCTGATCTCTGCTGTACATGGACTGCAATAAGCTGATCTCTGTTGTACATGGACTGCAATAAGCTGATCTCTGCTGTACATGGACTGCAATAAGCTGATCTCTGCTGTACATGGACTGCAATAGGCTGATCTCTGTTGTACATGGACTGCAATAAGCTGATCTCTGTTGTACATGGACTGCAATAGGCTAATCAATGCTGTTCATGGACTGCAATACGCTGATCTCTGTTGTACATGGACTGCAATAAGCTGATCTCTGTTGTACATGGACTGCAATAGGCTGATCTCTGCTGTACATGGACTGCAATAAGCTGATCTCTGCTGTACATGGACTGCAATAAGATGATCTCTGAGGTACATGGACTGCAATAAGATTATCTCTGCTGTACATGGACTGCAATAATATGATCTCTGAGGTACATGGACTGCAATAAGATTATCTCTGCTGTACATGGACTGCAATAAGCTGATCTCTGCTGTACATGGACTGCAATAAGCTGATCTCTGTTGTACATGGACTGCAATAGGCTAATCAATGCTGTTCATGGACTGCAATACGCTGATCTCTGTTGTACATGGACTGCAATAAGCTGATCTCTGCTGTTCATGGACTGCAATAGGCTGATCTCTGTTGTACATGGACTGCAATAGGCTGATCTCTGCTGTACATGGACTGCAATAAGCTGATCTCTGCTGTACATGGACTGCAATAAGATGATCTCTGAGGTACATGGACTGCAATAAGATTATCTCTGCTGTACATGGACTGCAATAAGCTGATCTCTGCTGTACATGGACTGCAATAATATGATCTCTGAGGTACATGGACTGCAATAAGCTGATCTCTGTTGTACATGGACTGCAATAGGCTAATCAATGCTGTTCATGGACTGCAATACGCTGATCTCTGTTGTACATGGACTGCAATAAGCTGATCTCTGCTGTACATGGACTGCAATAGGCTGATCTCTGCTGTACATGGACTGCAATAAGCTGATCTCTGCTGTACATGGACTGCAATAAGCTGATCTCCGCTGTACATGGACTGCAATAAGATGATCTCTGAGGTACATGGACTGCAATAAGCTGATCTCTGTTGTACATGGACTGCAATAAGCTGATCTCTGCTGTACATGGACTGCAATAAGCTGATCTCTGCTGTTCATGGACTGCAGTAGGCTGATCTCTGCTGTTCATGGACTGCAATAAGCTGATCTCTGCTGTACATGGACTGCAATAAGCTGATCTCTGCTGTACATGGACTGCAATAAGCTGATCTCCGCTGTACATGGACTGCAATAAGATGATCTCTGAGGTACATGGACTGCAATAAGCTGATCTCTGTTGTACATGGACTGCAATAAGATGATCTCTGCTGTACATGGACTGCAATAGGCTGATCTCTGTTGTACATGGACTGCAATAAGCTGATCTCTGCTGTACATGGACTGCAATAAGCTGATCTCTGCTGTTCATGGACTGCAGTAGGCTGATCTCTGCTGTTCATGGACTGCAATAAGCTGATCTCTGCTGTACATGGACTGCAATAAGCTGATCTCTGCTGTACATGGACTGCAATAAGCTGATCTCCGCTGTACATGGACTGCAATAAGATGATCTCTGAGGTACATGGACTGCAATAAGCTGATCTCTGTTGTACATGGACTGCAATAAGATGATCTCTGCTGTACATGGACTGCAATAGGCTGATCTCTGTTGTACATGGACTGCAATAAGCTGATCTCTGTTGTACATGGACTGCAATAAGCTGATCTCTGCTGTACATGGACTGCAATATTATGATCTCTGAGGTACATGGACTGCAATAAGATTATCTCTGCTGTATATGGACTGCAATAAGATGATCTCTGCTGTACATGGACTGCAATAGGCTGATCTCTGCTGTACATGGACTGCAAATAAGATTATCTCTGCTGTACATGGACTGCAATAAGCTGATCTCTGTTGTACATGGACTGCAATAATATGATCTCTGAGGTACATGGACTGCAATAAGCTGATCTCTGCTGTACATGGACTGCAATAAGATTATCTCTGCTGTACATGGACTGCAATAGGCTGATCTCTGCTGTACATGGATTGCAATAAGATGATCTCTGCTGTACATGGACTGCAATAAGCTGATCTCTGTTGTACATGGATTGCAATAAGATGATCTCTGCTGTACATGGACTGCAATAAGCTGATCTCTGTTGTACATGGACTGCAATAAGATGATCTCTGCTGTACATGGACTGCAATAGGCTGATCTCTGCTGTACATGGACGGCAAATAAGATTATCTCTGCTGTACATGGACTGCAATAGGCTGATCTCTGTTGTACATGGACTGCAATAAGCTGATCTCTGTTGTACATGGACTGCAATAGGCTGATCTCTGCTAAAAATGTACTGCAATAAGCTGATCTCTGCTGTACATGGACTGCAATAAGCTAATCTCTGCTGTTCATGGACTGCAATAAGCTGATCTCTGCTGTACATGGACTGCAATAAGCTGATCTCTGCTGTACATGGACTGCAAACAACCTCCCCCCGCAGCACCTCAAACCCCCCCCCCCCGCACTGTTTGCCAGTCGGTCCACCGGCACTTACCCCATCTAGGCGGCGGGCATCGGCGGGGATCGGGCATCGGCAGACATCAGAGGAGCAGTGGGGATCGGGGCACCAGCCAGCGGCGGGGATCCTGGCATCGGGTAGGGGCTCCCATGTCTTCTCCTCCTCCTCCAACATGCGTCTCCTCCCCTCCTCCTAGGCATTCAATAGGATTGCTTGCTTTTCATACAGTATTTTGCATTGCCCTCCCCTCTCCATCCTGCAGGTGGAAGGACATATTGAGCAGTGGTTGCTGGGCCCCGGTGTTCTGCCGAAAACTCCAACTCGCCAAAATCTCCAACCTCATCACTTCCAGTGGCTCTCCAGCAGCAATAATTGGATATTTCGACAAGTTAGCTGTTTTCACAGAACACCGGCAGCGGTAACTCACAAACAAGCGCTCAGATTGATTCTACCCACATATACACAGTCTGTGCCCTTTCACTCTCCCACAATGCTGAGCTAACTCTTTAAACTGCTCCTTTGTGCAGCTGCAGCTATTAACAGATAGGTTGACTCTTGAGGTATATAAAACTTGACTCGTGATGTTGGTGAAATTGCCCCCTGTCATTTTTTTTCCTGGAGGTAGAACAGTGAAGCAGAGTTTTACCAAGAATCAACAAGAGGCTCATTGTCCGGAGCAGAAAGATTATTAACAATCATTTATGTGTTCACAGATACAGTCAACCTTAGCAGAATCTAACGATTACCGCCTGAGCAGTCCCAAAGACAACACAGTCTGTGTGGGTGGAGGACAGAAGAAGACCATCTCATGGCAGATGACACTAAACTCATTAGGTAACTAAAAAACATTATAAAGGCAGGATTAAAAGTAAAGTGGCAAAATACAATGAAGCAACAATGGAAACATTGCAGTGCAGTCATTTATATTATGCAGGGATGTCTGCAGATTTATTTAAATTATACCTGTCATATAAAAAAGGTTTGTGTCTTGCCCCTCCCACAATGGTGAGATTTCCTGCAGTAGTTTGTGTCTCTGCCCCTCCCACAATGGTGAGATTTCCTGCAGTAGTTTGTGTCTCTGCTCCTCCCACAATGGTGAGATTTCCTGCAGTAGTTTGTCTCTGCTCCTCCCACAATGGGGAGATTTCCTGCAGTAGTTTGTGTCTCTGCCCCTCCCACAATGCTGAGATTTCCTGCAGTAGTTTGTGTCTTTGCCCCTCCCACAATGGTGAATTTCCTGCAGTAGTTTGTGTCTCTGCTCCTCCTACAATGCTGAGATTTCCTGCAGTAGTTTGTGCCTCTGCCCCTCCCACAATGGTGAAATTTCCTGCAGTAGTTTCTGTCTCTGCCCCTCCCACAATGGGGAGATTTCCTGCAGTAGATTGTGTCTCTGCCCCTCCCACAATGGTGAGATTTCCTGCAGTAGTTTGTGTCTCTGCCCCTCCCACAATGGGGAGATTTCCTGCAGTAGTTTGTGTCTCTGCCCCTCCCACAATGGTGAGATTTCCTGCAGTAGTTTGTGTCTCTGCCCCTCCCACAATGGTGAGATTTCCTGCAGTAATTTGTGTCTCTGCCCCTCCCACAGTCTCCCTCTACCTATGCTGGTGTTGTTTAGTTCCAAGACTCTATCACACATCTGCTAGATAATTCATTGGACTGATATTGTTTAAATTTTAACAAACTTCTGCAAACCTTTCTGCAGGCCAGGTGAATATCTCGGTCACCTCTCAGGCGGTGAATGGTCAGTGTGGAGGACAGAGCACGGTGATACCAGACAAGGGCAGCAGAGACGCCATTATCCAAACTTTACTGGTGAAGGTGAGTGTTAGGGCGCCGAGTCCAGGAATGTGACAAAGACTGATGTGACTGGGGCTCAGTGTTCTCTGTACAGCACTGTGGTATATGTCAGAGCTATATAAATGTATAATAATAGTGTGGGACTGTGGTGGGACATTAGAGTGTAAGCTCCTCTGGTGCAGAGACTATGGTATACCCACTGAGGTCTTTCCCTGCCTGGTATCTATAGAGATGTCTGTTCATCAGTTCAGCTACCATCTGCACTGCAGTCTGCGCCCCGCCTATGTAACTATTTCATTCTGTATTCCTTTGATTTTGAGGCTGATATCTTTTTGTGTACTGCTGTTTAACCACGGGAAGATTTACCCCCCTTCATGACCAGGCCACTTTTTGGGATACGGCACTGCGTTACTTTAACTGACAATTGCGCAGTCGTGCAACGTTGTACACAAACAAAATTTGTGTCCTTTTTTTCTCAGAAATAGAGCTTTCTTTTGGAGATATCTGATCATCTCAGTGTTTTTTATTTTTTGCACTACAAATGAAAAAAGACCGACAATTGTGAAAAAAAAAACAATATTTTTTATGTTGTGATATCAAAGCTGTCCAATACAGAAATGAAAAAAATCTAATTTCTTCATCAATTTAGGTCAATATGTATTCTGCTACATATTTTTATGGAAAAAATCCCAGTAAGCGTATATTGATTGGTTTGTGCAAAAGTTATCGCGTCTACAAACTATTTGATATTTTTATTTATTTTCATTTTTTTTTACTAGTAATGGCATCGATCCGTGACTTATAGGGGGACTACGATACTGCGGCGTGCATTCTGACACTAACTGACACTTTTTGGGGACCAGTGACACTAATCCAGTGATCAGTGCTAAAAATATGCACTGTCACTGTACTAATGACACTGGCTGGGAAAGGATTAACATCAGGGGTGATCAAAGGGTTAACTGTGTACCTAGCCAGTGTTTTGCTACAGTGTGAGGGGTGCTTGTACTAGGGGAAGGCAAGGATGCATGTCCCTACTTTGCAGAGACATAGGATCCATGCCTTCCCTACTGACAGAATGATGATCTGCCTTGTTTACATAGGTAGACTGCCGTTCTGCCTCTGTACTGAATGATCTGCGGGTGCTGGCAGACATTGAGTCCATGGTACCCGCAGATCGGCTCCCACTGTGTATAATCACAGCAGGAGCAAGCTGGCAGTGACACGCATGCACACCCCAGACCCGGAAGAGCTGGATCACGTGTATATACACGGGATTGGGAGTACAGCTGCCATACTGTAGTAGTAAAACTGCTATGGGGTGGACAGCAAATATTTAAAATGATGTCTGTGCTTTAAAATGTGTTTGTTTTTTAGCCCGAAGGGACCTTGGTGGACCAGGCTCACAACTCCATGCTGATGGTTGACGGTACGTGGATCACTCCCTCAAGAAAGAGAAGATCATTAGAGGGATTCCAGTATCTGAATGAATGTCAATGCAAATCCATTCTATGTAGGATGGAGCTGTGTGCTTTGTGTGCATTAGGCTCCATGCTAGACATGTGCAGTTTGTTTCGTTCCGAATTAAAATCCAGACAAATTTTATTTTTTCTGAAATTCTGATGTATCCAAATTTCCGAATTACAATATTACCAAATTTAACCGAATCCGAAATAATGAAAAAAAAAATTCGGACAAAAGTCCATTTAATCATTTTCGAATAGTTTTCAAATTCAAATAGTTTTCAAATTCGAATTTGAAAAGTCCTCGAATCTGAATAGTTTTTCAATTTCCAAAGAACACAAAATAGAATAGAAAACAAAGGAATATAACAGAAAAAAAAACCAATAGACTAAAAAAGAACAGAAAACAAAAGAATAGAATACAACAGAGTGAAACAGCTCTGTTCCACTCCACCACATTATATTCTTTCATTTTCTGAGGTCTGAAGGGGAGAGGGAGCTATGGGATTTTAATGGTACCCTCATAAGCCCACAAAGTCAAAATTCTTAAAAACAAAGTATTTTATTCTTATATTACCTATTTTATTCTTTATCTAAATACTTATTTATAGAACAAGTTTACTGAGCAATATATGAAAATTCTTTCATTTTCTGTTATATTCCCCTCTATTGTATTCTATCTTTTTCCATTCTATTCCTCCACTTTCCACTCCACCCCATTCTCCTTGGAAATTGGAAAATTGTTCAAATTCAAAAATGATTTGGAATCGAAAACTATTTGAAAACGAATAAACGAAACAAATTCTGAAAATGTATTAAACGAATGAAATGAATCTAACAAAACAAATTAATGTAAATAACGAAATGAAACGAAACAAATTTGGGCTTAAAAACCCATCTGTTCTCTTGGGAGTAAAAAACGTTCATATAGAGCATTTTTTGTACAAAGTCTAGACGGGTTTAGAAGAGTTTTACATTTTTTCTGTCAGTAAACTCCAATCAGAAACGCGAACCAGAAGGGGTTTTTTGTCTGCCTCTAAACGTTGAGCTCAAAATCTGCCTGTAATCGTCCTATAATGTGTATGGACGCATAGGATAACACTGAGCTGCTTCTACAGGCAGAACACAAAGCTCAAGTAGAAGCAACAATTTTTAAGGCAGTGTGCATGGAGCCTAAGGACTTTAAACGTAGATATTTATCAAGCCCTCAGTCTGGGATGGATTTGCCTGAAAGACCTCTGATCCTTTATATTCACTTCTAGGCATTTTACGCTACACAGTACAAAGTAATATGCTATGCCCTTACTAATCTGAATATACAATAAGATTTATCTCTTGTATTTTGTTTAGAAGGCAGCATTGCGTCAGAGAAAGTCAGTCTTAAGCTGCCCACATCTTACGTTGTGGGTTCTGAGAGAGGATATATCAGCTTTACAGGTAAGTAGTAAAAAGTAATAGAATCCTGACTGTCAGATCTATGGCGCTGCTGGGGGACTTCTATCTAATTCTCCTCTCCTGAAATATTCTGCTCTACTCTGCTCCTTCCTCTGTCCAACTCTCCTCTCCTGAAATATTCTGCCCTGCTGGAGGACTCTGCTCCTTCCTCTATCTAACTCTCCTCTCCTGAAATATTCTGCCCTGCTGGAGGACTCTGCTCCTTCCTCCATCTAACTCTCCTCTCCTGAAATACTCTGCTTTACTGGACAACTCTGCTCCTTCCTCTATCTAACTCTCCTCTCCCGATATACTCTGCTTTACTGGAGGGCTCTGCTCCTTCCTCTATCTAACTCTCCTCTCCTGAAATACTCTACACTGCTGGAGGACTCTGCTCCTTCCTCTATCTAACTCTCCTCTCCTGAAATACTCTGCTCTACTGGAGGACTCTGCTCCTTCCTCTATCTAACTCTCCTCTCCTGAAATACTCTGCCCTGCTGGAGGACTCTGCTCCTTCCTCTATCTAACTCTCCTCTCCTGAAATACTCTGCTCTACTGGAGGACTCTGCTCCTTCCTCTATCCAACTCTCCTCTTCTGAAATACTCTGCACTGCTGGAGGACTCTGCTCCTTCCTCTATCTAACTTTCCTCTCCTGAAATACTCTGCCCTGCTGGAGGACTCTGCTCCTTCCTCTATCTAACTTTCCTCTCCTGAAATACTCTGCCCTGCTGGAGGACTCTGCTCCTTCCTCTATCTAACTCTCCTCTCCTGAAATACTCTGCTCTACTGGAGGACTCTGCTCCTTCCTCTATCCAACTCTCCTCTCCTGAAATACTCTGCTCTACTGGAGGACTCTGCTCCTTCCTCTATCCAACTCTCCTCTTCTGAAATACTCTGCACTGCTGGAGGACTCTGCTCCTTCCTCTATCTAACTCTCCTCTCCTGAAATACTCTGCACTGCTGGAGGACTCTGCTCCTTCCTCTAACTCTCCTCTCCTGAAATACTCTGCTCTACCAGAGGTCTCTGCCCCTTTCACTATCTATCACTCCTCTCCTGAAATACTCTGCTCTGCTGGAGCAAAGAGAGAGAAAGGGAGTTGGGACTTTTAATATACCTCCATGAGCACAATAACATAGAAACAGATACTAATAACATACAATATGTCTAAAAGAATTTTGTCTTTATGTTATACATATGTTACTATCAATATAATACATTGCAAACAAATCTGTACATAAGGTATTCTAGCAGACCTTATGAACAGATTTTTGTTTGTAATGTATTATATTGAAAGCAACATACTGTATGTATAAAATAAAGACAAAATTCTTTTAGACATATTGTATGTTATTAGTATCTGTTTCTATGTTATTGTCCACACGGGGGTATATTTAACCACTTCACCTCTGGAAAGGATTTACCCCCTTAATGACCAGGCCATTTTTTTTAACTGACAATTGCGCGGTCGTGTGATATTGTACCCAAACAAAATTGGTGTCCTTTTTTTCCCACAAATAGAGCTTTCTTTTGATGGTATTTGATCACCTCTGCAGTTTTCATCTTCTGTGCTATAAACAAGAAAAGAGCAACAATTTTGAAAAAAAAACAATATTTTTTACTTTTTGCTATACTACATGCATATCAAAAAAAATGTAAAAAATGAATTTATTCCTCAGTTAAAGCCAATATGTATTCTGCTATATATTTTTGGTAAAAAAATTGCAATAAGCGTATATTGATTGGTTTACACACAAGTTATAACATCTACAAAATAGGGGATAGATTTATGGCATTTTTATTATTCATTTAGTTTTTACTAATAATGGCGGTGATCAGCAATTTTTAGCGGGACTATGACATTGCAGTGGACAGATTGTATGCATTTGATGCTTTTTTGGGACCACTGACATTTACACAGCGATCAGAGCTAAAAATAGCCACCGATTACTGTGTAAATGACACTGGCAAGGAAGGGGTTAACACTAGGGGGCGATCAAAGGGTTTCCTGGGGGGTGTCTCTAACTTTGGGGGGAGTGTACTGACTGTAGGAGGAGCGAGATCGCTGTTCCTGAGTTCTTGGAACAGACAGTCTCTCTACTCCCCTGTCAGAACGGGGATCTGTCTGTTTACATTGAAAGATCCCCGTCCTGGCTCTCTGTGGAGCAATCACGTGTGGCCGGCGGACATTGCGGCTGCTGACAATGCGCATCGGCTCCGGGTAGTGTGCGCGCCTGCTATAGCCTTTAAAGGGACCGCCGTACCGGTATGGCGATTTGCGCCACCGAGCCAGTATAACCGCAGCGGCTGGTCAGCAAGTAGTTAAAGTCCCAACACCCATTCTCCCTCTTTGCTACTATACAGGAAGATACCCCTGTGTTCACATGTTTTCAATATAGTTACACTCCTTCCCACAAACACAAGATCCTTGCATCAGATCTGCTGGAGGATTCTGCTCCTTCCTATGTCCAACTCTATTCTCCTGAAATACTTTGCTCTACTAGAGGACTCTGCTCCTTCCTCTATCTAACTCTCCTCTCCTGAAATACTCTGCTCTACTAGAGGACTCTGCTCCTTCCTATGTCCAAGTCTCCTATCCTGAAATACTCTGCTCTACTAGAGAACTCAGCTCCTTCCTGTGTCCAAGTCTCCTATCCTGAAATACTCTGCTCTACTAGAGGACTCTGCACCCTTCCTATGTCCAAGTCTTCTATCCTGAAATACTCTGCTCTACTAGAGGACTCTGCTCCTTCCGGTGTCCAAATCTCCTATCCTGAAATACTCTGCTCTACTAGAGGACTCTGCTCCTTCCTGCGTCCAAATCTCCTATCCTGAAATACTCTGCTCTACTACAGGACTCTGCTCCTTCCTCCATCTAACTCTCCTCTTCTGAAATGCTTTGCACTGCCAGAAGACCCTGCCCCTTCCTCTATCTAACTTTTCTCTTTTTAACCACTTCAATACCGGGCACTTTCACCCCCTTCTTCGTTTCTGTTATAACATTTTGCAAATAAATAATCTTTCTTCATAAATTTAAGCCAAATGTATTCTACTACATTTCTTTAGAAAGAATAACCCAAATCAGTGTATATTATTTAGTCTGTAGGAAAGTTATAGAGTTTACAAGCTATGGTATATACATGGATATGAAAACTGATCAATCCTAATGTACTCATGAACATTGCATGAGATGCCAGGACAGTACAAATACCCTCAAACAATACCCTTTTGGAAAGTAGATAGTCAAAGGTATTTACAAGAGGCATGGCGAGTTTTCTGCAGTTGTCATTTTTTGTAACAATTTTTTGGAAAATGAAGAAATTTAAGAAAAATTGTTTTTTTCACAATTTTTTTTTTTTTACATACTGTACTGTCACCAGTTCAGTACAACATTATCATATAGCTGGTGTGGAGGTAATCGGGGACATTGACTGGTGATAGTATGTACAAAAAATAATAACAATATTTTTTTCTATTTTTTTCTTTTCTATTTTTTTAACACACTGTGACCAGAGAAATACTGTGTTACCAATGTAACATTGTACTACTCTGGGGAAGTGATCAGGATTTTTTTTTTTTTTTACACATTAATTACTTATGCCAGTGAATTTCACTGTTGTAAGCAACCATTTTTACACAATGAAATTGATTTATTCAGTGTGTATTATTTTGGTTGTCTGTGATTGGCCACAGCTAATCACATATAGTACAGATGGGCTGTAATTGGCCCTGTCTGTAGCATGTGATCACTGTGATCAATCGCAGCTAGCAACACAATTGTACACAATGAATGATTTGAATGGAAGCCATCCATTGTGTTCAGTTGTCATGTGATCTGCTGTGATTGGTCACAGTGATCACATGGTACCAGCAGTGGCCTGGCACAGTGATCTGTCATCGGCTGTGTCTGGTGGTCACAGTGGGTGACAGATTTGTGCTGCAGCATGGCCTGATCCAGGATGATGTCTTATGATGTCTACCCGGAATGATGAATGTCCTGTCCGGTCGTCATTTGTCTATAGAGTGGGCAGGAAAAGGTTAAATATTCTGCTCTGCTGGAAAACTCTGCTTCTTCCTCTTTGTAACACTCTCTCTTTAATTATTCTCCTCTTTTGGAGGACTCTGTATCTTCCTCTATCTAACTCTCTTTTGCTGACATACTCTGCTCTATTGGAGGGGTCTTCTCCTTCTTCTATCCAACTCTGTTTTTTCTTTAATGTATTTTAGACATGAGATGCTCTCATGATGGGTTTTCTCTTTCCCTCTCTTTCTCTGTATCTCTCTTTCTCAATCCTCACTTCACCTCTAACTTTTCATTTCTGGGTCAGGTGACATCATGGGTTCGGCACTGAACAACCTGGACAAACTCCTGGCCATGTCATCTGGTTGTGGTGAGCAGAACATGCTCAATTTTTCTCCCAATGTCTACGTTCTCCGATATCTGAAGGCTTCAAACCAGCTGCTTGATTTCATCCTGGAGAAAGGGAAGAACTTCTTGGAAGCAGGTAAGTGTAGCATCTGGAGGAAGAAGTGAGTAACTAGAGCACAAAGCATGTTCACTGGTTTAAAGCCAATCAGAGAATGAAATACGATGGCTAAAATTTTTCATGGGGTTTTGAAGAACACTCATCCATTTACTGATAGAGGTTGCCATTTCCCAGTGCTTGAAATGCTACTAATTCCTGGGCTGCGCACATTGTAATGCAGAATGACACGGCTGACCTGGAACTAACATGAATCCATGGGGTTAGGGAATGTCAGTCTTCTGTATGGAAGAGTCATCTGCACCAATTTATGATTGTTGGGAGTACTCCAAGATGGACATTGCAATGTACAGTATATTGGCTTGAAGAGAAAAAAGCTTAGAATTTGCCATAGTTGGGGCAATTGTTCAGATATTAGCCTAATTATGACTGCTTTGCTTGGGTTGCCAGGGATGAATTGTTATGCTTCAGGAGACCTTTAACCACCAAAAATAGTTGTCACGAAAAAAATGAGGGCGGTGTAAGGCTGCCATTTAATTTCATCCAATCACATACTGTGTATGGAAATAACATTCATTGGTATCCTGTAGTTTGATATCCAGTATTTGATAAAAGACAAATCATTATCATGATACATACCATGTGCTGTTACATTTTTCACCTTCTTTTACATGTAAAAAAAGCATTTTTATCATTTAGTCTTTCTGGTCCTAAATGTGTATTTTTTACACTTAATGGGGAACATAGAGCAGCTTTTATTTTAGAGGGAATTTAGTCAAAACTTTTTAGCCTTGGTTGGAGTGTGGAGGGATTAGAATTAGTGATGGGCAAATCTTGTTCATAATCCAACAAACCCAAATGTAAAGGGTAATGAAGTCTATAGGGGGGGGACATGTTACATTCTTACAATTCTTGGGGCTAGTAGGCAAAATGCTGTCAAAAAAGGCATTGGACGCTTGGAGCTAAAACTGGGGGTATGTATTAACAACTAAATTGTGGTAGCACCCCCCCCCCCCCCCATTAAGGGTTTGATGGCAGTAAAAAAAGTAAGGAGACTTTAATTAAGCAGAGCCGGAGCTAGCAGGAGGGAGTAGATTCCCTGCTAACTGTCAGACGGGGGGTTCAGGGAGAGCAGGGGCTGGTACATCTGTAACATGTTACATTTTACACCCCGAATATGGGTGTAACATCCAAAAGGGAACTTATCCTTTATTACAGATGTGAGAGCTGAATTGGTTAAATTGTGTATTAAAGCTGAACATTGGACTCAAGGACCTTCATTTGAATGTATTCAGGTTTTTTTTTTAATCTTACATACAATCTGGAATACTCTAAGGGTTGGGGAGAAGTCTAGCAATTAGCACACACTTCCAGGATTCCTCCAGCTATCCTACAAGCTAGAACCCCAGAGTTAATAATCACTTATTAATTTTGTAATTTAAAATCACCGAAAGTGGGCAGTGCATAAAAAATATAAACAAGAAAAAAGAGTTACAAAAAATACAAAAAATAAAGAAAGACATACGCAATTGGCTATAAGCTATGAAAATAAAAAGGGATAAAAAAGAAATAAACTTTACCAAAGTTTATCCTTTGATAGAAACATGCCGAAAGTGTGTGGGGATTCCCCAGTCAGAGAGACCAGCTTCATGGAAATCACCCCGCCCATATCTCAGGTTCCCCAATTTATTGAAATATGGATTGGGCTGGAATTTAGCCCTAGGCCAATCAACCCTGGGGAGATGTTCCTGTCTCAGCCCACGGGATGGTTTGTGTTATGAAATTACCAGAGTTGAATTGGCCCAGAACGGCGCTGATTGCATTGTCGGGGATAGGATTTACGACAATAGCGCATGAGTCCAATCGCAACAGTACCAATAACTGCCTGCCTGCCGCAATCAGGCACCATATAATTTTTTTAATGTTTCTCTAGGATTCTACACTCGCTACAAATACAGATTTACATGTACACGTAGTCCAACATGTGTACCATCAGAAGGAATTATTTTCATCTCTCTGCCACTAATATTTTAGCTTTTGTGAGAGATAAAATAGATTCCTTAGATCTGTTGATATCAATCAAAGCTTGCAGACATTCTGTGGCTTTGTAAATGTCCCATGCTGATTCTTGTAGCCAAAATGGCTAGTAGACTTTCTTTGAGTCTTCAGAAAGGTGGCAATCTATGTTTACTTGATGGGATACTTTATTGGCATCTAGGTGTCAACTCTATCCTATAGGCTGGCTTTGTTCTTTTCAAATGCTATTTGAAGGATATATGTTTATGACTGATTTCTGAATACTGTATTTCTGATATCATAGAATTAAACAATATATACAAATACACTACTTCTACAGATCAAATCACATCTCAGCTACTAGCACAATTGCCCTACACTTACATTTATGTTACATCCACATTTAAGTTTACTGCCTCCTGTGGTAGGATCCTTCCAGGCCAGACTCCCAAGCTCCAGCCTGAGGTAACCCCCCCTCCACTCCAGTAAGGGGTCCCTCAAGCGCCGCCAACAGCCTCCCTCAACACTGCTTCTCCATCTTCCACACAAATGCTCTTGCTGGCATAGCTCATTTCTATTTAAGGGCTTCTTTGGCTCCCTGCCAGGCACCCCTGGGGATTGGCCAAAGGCCCCTAAATATTCAAAGCAACCCCTCCTAGCTTCCGCCCACTAGTTCAAGAACATTCTCTAACATTCTAGAAATGGGGAGGCACCAGAGAGCTGCCAGGATGAGTCATTCATCCCTGTCCTCTAATAACCCTGACCCAGATTCAGTGACTCAGGTTTAAACCAGAGCCAGACTATGTTTTACCTGCGCTACATTTCTAGTAGCACAGACTAGAAGGTGCTACATAGGTTTTATTCTTAATATATATTATTGTGGTTTCCATAGAGCAACGCTGAAAAAAATCATTTTCATTGAAACCCCCCTAGTTTTATTAACAAAATGTATGTTCCTCCAGGACTACAACGTCAGCTGACTTACAAGCACCCAGATGGCTCTTACAGCGCCTTCGGCACAAGTGATAAAGAGGGCAGCACATGGTGAGTATGGCCCTCATTGGGCGGCAACCAGACAAGACATGATGACTAAAGCTAGCCATACATGTATAGATTTACACATATATATTATTGTATTCTGACAGCTAAAGTACACTCAACTACCAGAACACCCAAACAGTGAATGCATCAGATTGGTTGCAATCACTGTTCAGCCAACATCGAAAAAAAATTACTTTTGTCGAGCCAGGTGGTGCCAACAAGGCCACCCACTGATGAAATTTTATCGGATTCAGATAGAATCAGATGAAATTTGATAAATCTATGGCAGCCATTAAGATTGGTTCACACTAGTACAGTGCGACTTAGCATGCATGCGCATCTGCACATTTCTGGTGAAATAATAAGCTGCCCTACCCACAACAAACACAGGGAAAGCAGTCCCCAACCCTTTTGTAAAGTTGCAGCACACTGCAACTATGCGGTTTGGTGGGTGCACTTGCCTATGCATGGTGTGCCATTAGGTATTAATGACACCGTCATGCATCTGCTAAAAAGCAGCTTGTTTCAACAAGCAATTTTCTGTGTGTTCCTTACATACATAAATGTGAATTAAGCCTTAGAAATCTACAGCTTTCACTCCCCAACAGATAAACACTGGGGTTGATTTACTAAAGGCAAATAAGCTGCGCACGTTGCAATGTGCAGTTGCTCCAGAGCTTAGTAAATGAGGTAAAGCTTCACTTTTTTGGAAAGAGTACCCAAGAGTTTGTGATGTGATCATTCTTCAATAGAAGCTTCGGATGACACTCGATGATCCACAGTGTGCTGGCAAATATGTGCATTGATCTATGGTGTTTCCAGCCTCCATCTGCTTGTTGCTGCAGCTCCCATAGCTGCCCTGGACAGTGAATGAATGGGAAGTGCTCTGTGCTGAGCGGCTTTCTGTTTATTCACAAATTGAAGCATAATAAGCACAGTTTACTCAGGGGCTGGTAAATGAGATATTGACTAGCACCTTCGCCCGCTCTCAAAGTAGCACTGCGGTTGGCGGGGGGGGGGGGGTGCAACACGAGGGGAAGCCCAGCCAGTAGGGGGAATCAGCACCATGCGTAGTGATTAGGGCGTGCCCAGGCACACCTGGCACACCCCCTGCGCACACCTATGGCAGCACCCATTACGTTTGAGCTTATTCCAGGAACATGTGCGATGGCAATATAAACAATAACTTGTGACTGATTGGCGGGTGCCGTGTTTGTCCTGTTCCTTATTTTCAGGCTCACAGCCTTTGTTATCAAGAGTTTTTATCAGGCTCGGGACTTTATTTTCATTGATGACAAACACATACAGCAAGGTCTGAGTTTTCTGCAGAAGCAACAAAAAGACGACGGCTGTTTCAAGGCCACGGGACGAGTGCTGCATAACGGCATGAAGGTGAGACAAGCGCCATAATTCATTCATTGTATCACTTTTCTGTTTTGCAGTGTTACAATTGTTTGGGGCGGGAGCGGAAAGACATTTATTTTTATTTATTATATTTAATAACGTTTTATTCAATTTAATTACTGTTCATTTTAAATTATTTTGGCAACTTTTTGGTACTTTTTTAAAGTGTGGTTGTAGTTAGAGGAAACAATGAATGGCACTCTAATTTTTAGGCCTCATACACACGGGCGTTTTATAATAAATAAGCAAAATGCCAGGTCCGACGGTTTTTAAAAAATCAGCGTTTTTTGCGGCGTTTTGCATCGGCGTTAGCGAGCGTTAGTGAGCGTCGGCGCCAATAGGCGTTTTTTAAAAAAAAATCAGTCCTCTGCTATTTTTCAACCTAAAAACGCCGGCGTCAAAAAACGCTTGTTAACGCCGGTACGGCGTTAGCGGGCGTTAGCAAGCGTTAGTGAGCGTTTTGCCGATTGGCGTCAAAAAATGCCAAAACGCTACAGCTACAGAACGCGATGGTCCCGCGTTCTAAAAACAGCTCACTAACGCCGACGCCCCCTACTGCTCACTAACGCCGGCGTTTTTAGAAGGCCATTGAATAACATGGAGAGCTGCAAAAAACGCCTACAAACGCCGGCGTGCAAAACGCCCGTGTGTATGAGGCCTAAGAGATATTTTTTTCAGTTATACAGTTGTTAGCGTATTTTAGAGGGGATTTGTGCATGGCGTTTTATTTTATTTTCAGTCTAACCCACATTTACAGGGGTGTTCTGAAGTGTTGATATCATATTATAAATAATAAGCTTTTTATGTATTCCAAATATACCAGCAACATGATTGACCTACCATAATTCCTAGCTCTGCTCATCAATCCTTTATAGTAAAAATATGAATGCAAATAATCGCAAAAATTGCAAATAATCACTATAACCTCTTTAACCACTTCAGCCCCGGAAGGATTTCACACTTTAGGACCAGAGCACTTTTTGTGATTTGGCACTGCGTCGTTTTAACTGACAACTGCGCGGTCGTGCGACGTTGTACCCAAATATAACTTTCTTTTGGTGGCATTTGATCACCTCTGCGTCATTTCTGATCACCGCTATAAACAAAAAAGAGCAACTATTTTTCTTACTTTTTGCTAAAATACAAATCCAAAAAAAAGTTGCCGTGTTTAATAATGATGAGAATTAATTTCTGGGGTTTTAATTTTTTTACATTTTTTACTAGTAAGGCGGCGATCTGTGATTTTTAGCGGTACTGCGATATTTCAGCGGACATGTCGGACCATTTTGTCACTTTTTTGGGACCATTGCCATTTATACAGCGATCAGTGCTATAAAAATGCACTGATTACTGTGTAAATGCTATTGGCAGTGAAGGGGTTAACCTGGAGGGGGCGCTCTAAGGGTTAACTGTGTTCCCTCGGTGTGTTCCAACTGCATGGGGGCTGGGCTGGCAGGGGGAGGGGAGTGATTATGGCTTCCATATACAGGAAGCCTGTAATCACCGCCATTCCCCCTCTCTCAGAACGGAGATCCGTGTTTACTTTCCTTTCTAGTCTCCAGGCAGGCTTGCATGTGAGCTTTCATTACATTACATGAGCTGATTGGTGCAACGCTGAAAGCTGCAAGCCTGCCTGGAGACTAGAAAGGAATCTCTCTTGTCTGTGAGCGGTGAGCGGATGGAGATAATCAACAGGGAATTCTACAAGGATGCATAGTAGCATTTTACTCTCTGATTCTGCCTTTGATACTTGAACTTTGGAACATTGAAGTACAAATATTTGTGGTTCACAAATTAACCATCATATCACCATTCTTTGATACTGTGGAGTTTAGCAAACTGTTGATTTTATTTGGTTTATGCATATTATTGCACTAAAAATTAAGCACGCACATAATTAATTCAGTCATAGAAGCACCTTTTAAGTTAGTAATTGTTAATGTTCAGGTGAGCGCCCTACACCTTTCTTTAACCTCCCTGGCGGTGTTCCCGAGTGTGGCTCGGGGTGTATTTTCAGTACCAAGAGCGGTAACCCCGAGCCACACTCGGGATCGCATCGCTGGATCCAGGCAATGTTACTCACCTTGTCCCCTGGATCCAGGGATGTCCTCCCGCGGTGTCAGCATGTCTGCGGTCTCTGTCCGCCGCTCCGATGCCTCTGTGTCCCGGGCTCCGTTCCCTGCGAGCGTCGCGTCGCACGGGGACGGAGACCGGCGGGAAATTCAAAAAGTGAAACACACACAGCACATACAGTACACTGTAATCTTATAGATTACATTACTGTATGAAAACATTTCACATCCCCTTTGTCCCTAGTGGTTTGCCCAGTGCCCTGCATGCACTTTTATATAATAAATGTCATTCTTTCTGCCTGGAAACATGACAATGTCCATAGCAACCAAAAAGTGTCCCTTTGCGTCAAAAGTGTTTTTTGATCAGCTAGAAAACGCCGATAGTAAATAAGAATCATTTGCAGAATTGAGTGATACTGATTTTTTGGGGAAATTCGTCATCAGACACTGAAAGTGACGACAGCGACAATTCTGCAACTGAGCAAATTTCTGCGTTTTTGGTTTGATTACATTATTGAATAAATGCAAAATAATTGTACCGCTTTCAGCACCAAAAATCAGACATAATCATACCGCCAGGGATACTAACCATTGCAGGCCTATAGTACATAACGCCATATCTCCATGCAGAAAACAGCAATAAATTCCAGACTCAGTCATACCGCCAGGGAGGTTAAAACATTTTTCACAAATAGTGTCTTCAGGACCGCTTAATTGTAAGGTTACAGACAAAAATTCTCTTAAAAAAAACAAACTTTGTATTAGAAATTGCATCAATCATGGCACACACTTGTATAATAATAATGTAGAGTAGATATATATGGCTTACATTTCAACAGCATTCTCTTAATCCCTGATAAAGAGCAGTCTGGGGCGGACACCGGGGCTCAGGCTGACCAGCCCAAACTTAAGCACATAAAGGTGGATGAACTGTTTATTCTATGATGTCTAAATATAGAATATTTTAAGAAAGATTAATACAGGTATCATAAACCCATAAAGATATTGTATATCTATATGGGAATAAACTTACTCCATAAGCTTATGAAGGTGTAGAGTATCTTTTAGTGTATGTATCCACCACAATGCATTCTGCGTAGGCAGGAAATCTCCCCAGGAAAGGGGGGAGGATGGAAAGAGGATGGAGGCTAGATATACATGGAGAATAAGGGAGCACACTATCATCCACCTTTATGTGCTTATTTTTGGGCTGAACAACCTCAGCCGCTGTGTCCGCCCCCCAGACTGCCTTTTAGCAGGGATTAAGGGAATGCTGTTGAAATGTAAGCCATATACATCTACTCTACTTTATTATTATACAAGTGTGTGCTATGATTGATGCCATTTCTAACACACCGTTTGTTTATTTTAGGAGAATTTTTTTCTGTACTCCTATGATCAAACTGTCCTGAAGAAGCTATTTGCGAAACGCGGTAACTGTCTATCGGACAAGAGTACCTGTATTTATGCATTCAGCATTTTCATGATTACCAGTTTCTCTGGTCAATGTTTGCAGGGTACACACATAATTGTTGTTGTTGGGAGGCTACCTCTCCTTCTTTCTACTTGGCCCTATCTTTAATGCCTAGTTTTTAACTTGATCTGTTTTTATGAATTGTTCAGATACATTTAAATTTTATTGAAACTTTTTCTGTATGTGTCTCATGTTGTGCCCTTAACCACTTCCTTACTGGGCACTTAAACCCCCCTCCTGCTCAGACCAATTTTTGGCTTTCAGCGATGTCACATTTTGAATGACAATTGCGTGGTCGTGCGACGTTGTACCCAAACAAAATTTATATCATTTTTTTCCCACAAATAGAGCTTTCTTTTGGTGGTATTTGATCACCTCTGCATCATTTCTGATCGCCACTATAAACAAACAAAGAGCGATGATTTTGAAAAAAAAAAACATAATTTTTTCCTTTTTGCTATAATACATATCCAAAAAAAACAAAAACTCATTTATTTATCAGTTTTGGCCGATATATATTCTTCTACATATTTTTGGTAAAAAAAAATCGCAATAGGTGTATATTGATTGGTTTGCACAAAAGTTATCGCGTCTACAAACTATGGGAATTGATTTATGGCGTTTTTATTATATATATATTTTTTTACTAGTAACAACGGCAATCTGCAATTTTTATCGGGACTGCGATATTGGGGCAGACATGTCGGACATTTTTGACACTTTTTTGGGACCAATGACATTTATACAGCGATCAGAAATTTAAATGTCCACTGATTACTGTATAAATTGGCAGTGAAGGGGTTAACCTGCAGGGGGCAGTGAAGGGGTTAACAGTGTTCCCTGGCTGTGTTCTAACTGTGGGGGGGGGGGGGGCGGGGCTGGTCGGGACATAACAGATCTCACTGTTCCCAGTGACAGGGATCAGTAGATCTGTCATGTCCCCTTCAACAGAAAGGAGAACCGCCGTGTTTACATTGGTGGTTCCCCGTTCTGCAGGTCTGACAGGGGATCGCGGGACATGGAGTCCGCCTGACCCACGGGCACGCCCACGCGCACATGGCCAGGACGTCCATGGACGTCCACCCGGCAATTCAGATCCACGCTGGAGCCGTACTTTGGCTATAGCGCGGATCTGAACGGGTTAAAGTGCATCAATATTGTAGGGGTCCCTATCTGGGATTACACTGATGTTCTTTCTGTGATTAAATAGGATGTTGGCACGCTCTAGAAAGCCCTTGTTTTCCTTGATACAAGTTTTCATTTGGGTACAGTGTTGCATGACCACACAATTGTCAAAGTGTGACAGCACTGAAAGCTGAAAATTGGCTTGGGCAGAAAGGGAGCCCAGTAGGCAAGTGGTTAAACATTACATTCAAAGAGAACTAACTAAGTTGGATTTTTCAGTCCTGGAGTTTTTAGCGGAAAAAGCACATGAAAAGATATGCAGCAGTTTTTAAATATTTTTTACGTTTTGATATGTGAATGAGAATATATAACACACATAAAGTAGGTGTTATCCCACTTTAACTGCAAAAGTGGAAATAAACTTTAAGCTGAAATTAAAGGATAAGCACAGATTGTTTGGCCGTACTTCTCCTGTGGATCACAGGAGTGCAGTTCATTCTGCTCTCCTGTAGCCTGTTTCCAGCAGTCAGCGAGATGAAGCCCGCTGTCGGCTGATGTCACAGAGCCGGTCCAGGTTCGGGAAAGATCACCACCATATGGTTGGGATTTGTCCTCATAACTGGACCGGCATATAGCTCAGCCTTTCAGTGAGCGGCTGAGAGGCTGAGCCGGCCGCTCCCGCTCCCTCCACAGCCCAGCGCTCCAGTGAGCGAGGAGGGGGCAGAACAGAGAGCCAGTGATTGACAGTCACCAGCTCTCTGCTCAGGGAGCTCTGAGAACCTAGTGATAGGTGATGTTTGCCCGCTTGGTTCTCAGTCCTAGAGGCAACGGGGGACAGATGCAGCATCCACCTAGGTAAGTATGATTCTAAAAAAAAAAAAAACATACTTCTCTTTTAACATGGTCATGTCAGAGTCAGACTAGTGACTCTGTCCTTTCCCTCCGTATGGCTACATCCGAGATTTCATTGAGCCTGGGTTCAGACGCAGTGCGGTTGCCAATCACATGTGATCTCTGAGCAGTGTGAGTTCAGCTGTACACTGGTATTGCTGAACTTGCATTAGATTCGCAAAAAAAAAGGTACATGTACCTTTTTTTTTTTCCGCACTAGTTCTCACCCATGCGATCCGATTCATGTGCCAGTTCACAGTTCGCACTGCGATCTGTGTACAAAAATGGGGGTGTCATTAACTTTGTAATGACATCCACAGCGGTTTGCAGAAGGCAGTGTGAACAGCCTGCGGGGGAGATGCGATGCGGAAACCGGCTCTGTAATCGCGCTGATTCCCGCATTGCCCATATGTGAACCAGGGCTAAAAGTTTGAACATCTTATCATTGGTGCATCCTTTGTTGAATATTAATTTGCAAAACAAAGATGTTATAAAAAAAAGTAGTATAAAAGCAGTTGTAAGTCATCTATACAGCCATCTAATCTGCACAACGGTGCCCTGAGGACCAGCTGGTAGACTACATCATTGGGCCTGTAGAAAATGTTTTTATTTTTATTTTATTTTTTATTTTAACAGAAACTAAGTCTTACTGTTGTTTTTCACTCATGTGGCAGGGTGGCGTGGATGATGAGGTCTCGCTCACGGCGTACGTTACGGTGACCTTGTTGGAATCTGGAAGCGACCTCAGTGTAAGTCTGGTGTCCTTCACACTACATATCACCATAGAGTATGGAAGCTCACACAGAATGTACTGTGCCCATGGAATAGATTATAGAGGTTTTTTTTTTAATCAATGTGGTACTTGAAGAAAAGCTCTGGGCCTCCCCTTCAGTCTTGCACAGTTGTACAGTCTCCTCTCCTGTACTGAAATGACTCTGATTTCACTGCACACTGTGAGACTCTTATAAGGTGCATTAGAAGCTGCAGGCAGTCACAATACTGCCCACCTCATTTCCTGGCTGGGGAGGCTCATCATCACATGTGGGCATTACCTCGGGTTGCATCAATGCGAATCCAGCTCACCTGGAAGCGTGTACAACATCATGTCAGGCCCCTCCCATCAACCATCTATTTGCATTGCATAGAGAAGTACAGAGACCCAGCAATGACATTGATGGATCTAAAATAAGGTATGAAATGAAACCTGACTCATTTTATATAAATGTTTCATTAGCATGTTGATAAGGGGAGAGGGAAGAAACTACAGCTTCAAATTCTGAATGGCTGGACAGGAATACCCTTTAAAGGATAAATTCACCTTTTATACCATGTTACACAGGGTTACATTCTGGGTGTAACATGTAACCTTTTACTGCTGCAGCTATCCCCCCTGCCCCATACCCCCCAAGTCCATGCTGCGACAGCGATCTCAATGTCACAATTTAAAAACGATGTGGCCATGCAGGGCTCCACCCACTCATCCACATCATTCATTCACAGAGTTCTGTGAATGGGAGAACTACTAGTACCGACATCCTTTGCGGCTGTCAGCTTGTAGCTCTCAATGAACTGCCAGGGCGCTATTGAGTGCCCTAGGTAGTTCATTGATGCTTCCTGTCATTGTGTAACTGCCTGTCCATACAAGGTACAAGCAGACACCTTACACTGACAGTCTGCAAGAGTCCTGCATTGCACTCACAATTTGCTGATTGTTAGTGCAATGCTTTACAGGCTCCCAATAAAAAAAAAAAAAATGCACATTTTTTAACCTGCAAAAAGATACACATTTATTATTTTAAGGTGAACTTATCCTTTAAAGCGGTGTTCCAGCCTGTAAAAAAAAAAAAAATAATAAAAATACTGCAGCTGCTGACTTTTACTATATGGACACTTACCTGTCCAGGGAGCCCCCGATGTTGGCACCCCAGCCGATCTTCGGATCGACTGCAGCCGCTGCCATTCCAGGCAAGGGAATCCGGCAGTGAAGCCTCTCCGCTTCACGGCTGGTTCCCTACTGCGCATGCGACAGAGGTAGGAGGAGGGGGCCAAACTTCATGGGAGATTGGGCCGTGGCCTGGTCGAGGTGGGGAAGGGGACCTGCCAAACACAGGTCCCCGTTCCCTCCTCCCCCTTGAAAGGTGCCAAATGTGACACTGGAAGGGGGAGGAAGCAATTAAATGGAAGTTACACTTTTGAGTGGAACTTCGCTTTAAGTGTTAGAATTTTCTTTGCTGCCTCTGAACCCAAATTACTGGAATTAAACATATGCAGCGTGAAAAAAAAAAAAAAATATATATATATATATATATATATATATATATACAGTACATAGCAGGTAAAACAAGTATTGAACACGTCACCATTTTTCTAGGTAAATATATTTTTAAAGGTGCTATTGACATGAAATTTTCACCACATGTTGGTAACAACCCATGCAATCCATACATACAAAGACAGCAAAACAAATACGTTCAGAAATTAAGTTATGTGCAATAAAATGGAATGACACAGGGAAAAAGTATTGAACATGCTAACATAAATTTATTTAATACTTGGTACAAAATCCTTTATTGGTAATGGCAGCTTCAAGACGCCTCCTGTATGGAGAAACGAGTCACATGCATTGCTCAGGTGTGATTTTCATTCTTCCACACAAACAGTCCTCATAGCTTGAAGGTTCCGTGGGCATCTTCTATTAACTCTGATCTTTAGTTCTTTCCCTAGGTTTTCTGTTGGATTTAAGTCAGGTGATTGGCTGGGCCATTCTAGCAGATTTACTTTTTTTCTTTGAAACCAATTGATAGTTTCCTTGGCTTTGTGTTTGGGATCATTGTCTTGCTGAAATGTCCACCCTCGTTTCATCTTCATTATCCTGGTAGAGATGGCAGCAGATTTCGGGGTGATGTGCAGTGCCATTTGACCTCCAAACATGGTGGGGATTAAGACATCCAAAGAGTTTAATTTTGGTCTCATCTGACCAGACTATATTCTCCCAGTATTTTACAGACTTGTCTAAATGTTGTGCAGCAAACAAGCTTCACTATGCTTTTCTTCAGCAATGGAGTCTCGCATGGTGAGCGTGTATACAGGCCAAGGTGGTTGAGTGCATTACTTATAGTTTTCTTTGAAACAATTGTACCTGCTAATTCCAGGTCTTTCTGAAGCTCTCTACAAGTGGTCGTTGGCTCTTGGACAACTCTTCTTTTAATTCTTTTCACTACTCTGTCTGAAATCTTGTGAGGAGCACCTGGTCACGGCCGGTTTATGATCAAATGATGATCTTTCAACTTATGGATTATGGCCCTAACAGTGCTCACTGGAACATTCAGAAGTTTAGAAATATTTCTGTAACCAATGACATCAGTATGTTTTGCAACTATAAGGTTGCGAAGGTCTTGAGAGAGCTCTTTGCTTTTACCCATCATGAGATGTTTATTTTGTGACACCTTGGTAATGAGACACCTTTTTTATGCTACTGCCAGACTCATCTACCTTACCAACTGCTCAGTGTCTGCCACCTCTCTCCTACACTGGCTTCTGATCTCCCAGCAAATTAAATTCAAAATACTAACAACAACATGCAAAGTCATTCACAACTCTGCCCCGAGTTACATCACAAATCTTGTCTCCAAATATCACCCAAACCATCCTCCCCTCTCAAGACCTCCTGCTCTCTAGCTCTCTTGTCTTCTCTTCCCATGATTGTCTCCAGGACTTCTCCAGAGCCTCCCCATCCTCTGGAACTCCCTACCTTAATCTGTCTGGCTATCTTCTACTCTGGCTGCCTTTAGGTGATCCCTGAAAACTCATCTCTTCAGAGAAGCCTATCACGCCTCCAACTAATCTTTTATTACTTCCATCACCTTGTTCCCCACAGTTATAATCTTTTGTACCACTTTCCCCACCCTATTAGATTGTAAGTACTTTTGAGCATGGCCCTCTTAACCCTCTTGAATTTTATGGTATTGTAACCGTACTGTCTCCCTTTTTACATTGTAAAGCGCTGCGTAAACTGTTGGCACTATATAAATCCTGTATAATAATAATACTAATAGGCCATCAGTTGAGACCAAACCAGCTGATATTAATTTGCACTGACAAGGGGCAGGATTGCTTTATAATTACAGATAGATCTCAGCTGGTGTTTTGGCTCTCCATGGCATTTTGCACCTCCCTTTCTTTGTGTGTTTCAATACTTTTTTCCTGTGTCATTCCATTCTATTACACATAACTTCATTTTTGAACTTATTTGTTTCTTTGTGTGTATGGATTGCATGGGTTGTTAGGGACATGTGGTGACAATTTTATGTCAATAGCACCTTTAGAAATATATTTACCTAGAAAAATGGTGATGTGTTCAATACATATCTGTATGTATCGATTATCGATATTCTATTATTTGGGTTTTCGGTTTTTGATCCAGGTAAATAACGCAACTGCCCCTTGTTGGGTCAGAAAATGATTTTTTTTTCTCTCTGTGGAGGCAAGGGTATTTTTGTTTACTTGGCTTAAGATAAGCAAGTGATGAAAATTCTGTTATGTTGCTAAATCGGAGAAAAAAATATTATTCAAAAAAAAAAAAGAAAACAGACCACTTAGCAGTTTAATAATTACTCAGCACTGAGCCTCCCTTTCCCCAAACAGGAAGCTCAGGCTTCAAGAAAGTGCAAGCTCCCTGGGTGACCTCAGTGAGACAAGTCTCACTTTTGAGGCTGCAGGATGGTTGAGAATCGCCACCCCCTGTAATGGAATCTCATGCAATAGAACTTCGTTATTAACGCACTTGTCCTCCCTTGTAATGCTGTTTTCATGTTTGGGGCCCATTATCACTCAGGCCCGTTGGATGTGAACTGGGAAGCAATCTGTTAGACTTTTTTTACCAGTCCACTGAGTAAATTAGGCTACTGGTTAGATTTGTTGATAATACCCCAATGAGCCCAGAGCAAATTGGTAGGACTTGCCTATCAGTTCTCTTCATTAAAAGAGGCAGAGATGGTGAATGGGTGGGCATTTTACCTTTTCCTAAATAATCTTTTTACTTTATGTGTATCTGGTACAGATACATCTCTAGATAAGCTACTTATTATTGTTACCTTGTATGGTGCAGGATCCTGTGGTGACGAAAGCTTTGCAGTGCTTGAAGGATGAACCTGCAGAAAAAGGCACTCCATACAAAATGGCCCTTAAGGCGTACGCCTACACACTGGCCAACTGCTCGGAGGAACGTTCCAACATCATGCAGCTCCTGGATGGAATAGCGAAAAAAGGAGGTAGAGTAGTACACCACATCTTCGCCCACCGCGGTCACACCAAATTATTACATCATAAATCATATACCAAGACCTAGGGAGATAATAAAAATATGTATATATCATTTCTATCATATCTCACAGTCCAAGGAATTCAAAATGGAAAAAGTGGAAGAAGAATTTCATAAAAAAAGCACAGAATCTATAAAAATTTGTGGGCGCAGTCCATAAAACCCCCAACCTCCCATCATTTGAGTGTGTACGGCTGTACCAAACTTGCAGATGGAGCTTTTACATTTTTGTGTGATTGAAGGGAACAGTCAGGCTGCTATTTTCTTAAAGTGGAACTTCTCTCTCCCACTCCTTCCCCCCACCTTAACTTTTTTGCTGTGTAATCTACAAAAAATATACTCAAATGCCCAGTGATCCAATGGGCTTCTTTAGGGACTCATTGCGCCACTGGCACACACTAGGTTCTGCACCACCATCATCATCTATAATGTCATCAAGAGGCAGGCTATCTCTTTCAGGATATTGTGGCTAGCCGTATGATGATGAGAATGCATCACATTACATCATTAGGGGACTGGCTGCAAATACCAGGAACAGATAGCCTGCCTGCTGATGATGTTCCATAGCACATGTGCAGTAGCATACACTGCGGCCTGCTGGGATGCATAATGTGGATATCCCAGGTGGCTGTCATTTGCACCTAGATGAGAACCTAGCAAGTGTGGGGAGCATTCAGGCAATCAAAAAAAATATTTAAAAAAGCAGTTTTTAGGGAGGAGGTTGCTAGAAATAAGATGGCGGAAAGTGGCTGAGGAAGGTGAGGGTTTGCTTCAAGTGTTTCTTCATTGGTAAGTGTGTTTAGGCATGGGTTGTTATTGCTTCTGCTAGATGCCATTGTGAGCACTAAAGCAGGATATGATTGAACAGTATTAGTTTGTGTTGTTAATATTTAACGGTACAGCCAATCACCAGGAATTTGGTGGTGTTAAATATTTGTCACAGTTTCTGCTATATAGGCCTTTCTCCTGGGCTTAAGCCATAAAATGATGTGTGTGGGTAAGCTGTGTTGAGGTTTCATGGGTTTAGGCTCTATAAGGGTGTATGTGTATGCTCTCTTGAGCTCTCCTGGGCTTAGCCTCTTGGAAGTTGTGTGCTGTAGAAGCCTTCACTCCAGGGAGGCCTCCAAAAATGCTGCTTTTCTAAAGAAGATTAATTGACCTTGAGGAAGCACCTGTCACTGTTCCCCAATTGATAGATGTGGTGACCAACTGGCTGAGGGAGAAGTCCATACAGTAACCTTTAATAGCTCTCCTGCCCTAAAGTCTATGATAAAGGTCTAAGGTCTAAAGGTTTAAGATACCACTAGAACCTTGATCTCTAAGGAGCCAAAGTCCAAGGTAACTAGTCAGCGTAGCTTGTGGGAGCAGACTTAAGCCCCACACACATGCTGGGCGACATAGGTAAGTTAAAAAAAAATGGCCAACATTCAGTCCGAATGGCACGTGGTCTGACCAAAGCTGGAAATTTAGCCAGCTTCTGTTGAACGGGCATGCTGGAAAACGAGCAGCTGACCAGCTCCCGATAATCGGAGTGTGGTGGCGGGGGGCCGCCCCACTGTTGGAACATAACAGCTCAGTAGGGGAGACCTTTGAAGAGGGTTAGAGCCGAGCATGATGATTGGAACTATCTGTGCTTGTTTCGTTTATCCCAAATAAACCAGTATATTGTAATGGAGTATCAGGGGCTGATTTTTGTTGGAGAACCTGAGGGAGGACCCATCCTGAGATTGAATTTGACTGGGGTTTTATCACCATCTTAAACTGGATATGCACTATACAACTTTCTTCAGATTTTTTCCCTTAGGCTGGGTTCACACTATTTATACTATATATACACTGTTTTCCCCGCATCCAATTAACATGTCAGGAGATTGTGCTTGGCTCTCAATGGAGCGAATTGCACAGGAGTCCTGTGCGACTTCCTGTCCGTTTCAGGTCCGAATTCAGCCAATAATTCGGACTGAAATTGGACCTGAAATGCTAAAAAGGGATGCACCGGATTAAATAATGTCTGGTCGTTTCCTGAAGATAGTATAATGTACCAGTTGTTCAGATAGGTATATACTGGTCACCTGCAGAGAAGCAGCTTTGAGCAGCATCAGGGGGATATGAGAGCACCCTGTACATCACCAAACACATGGAAAACAGTGTCTATGTCCATTGAACCAGTAAGGTAATATGTGTACATAGATGTACATATACTGTCAGTGACTTAGGAAGCCTCTGCAGCCATTATATTCCTATTTTCCAGTTTCATCTCTGTATACATTTTCTTTGTGAAAAGACTACACCATTACATTTAATTAAACTCCTATATTGTACCGTTTGTTACTACTTTTTGTAATAAAATAGAAGGTGTAATAAAACGTAAATTTTTGCACCATTAAAAAAAAAAAACAGGGATGCACCAGACCTCTGCTGTGAGCCAGTGTGAACCCAGCCTCGGATTTACCAAAACCATATAATATGAGGTCAAACCTAAACACTTTCAATTTGTATGCAATCCGGCGGGCCCTTGCACTACATGGTTGAAGGTAAATCTAAAGGAAATCAAACAACAAAAGTTGTATAGTGTGTTTCTAGCGTAAGTGTGTTTAGGACGTTTATAATGTAAGCTATTTTTTTATGAAGGTCAACTCTTATTGACGGTCAGCACCAATAGTGTTTTTTCCCCATTCCCATGTTCGCATTCCTACATCTCCAGTGGAACTACATGTCAAAATAGTTTTGAAAACTATAAAGAGGCCGTTGATGTAAGTGGAAGCCTTGTGCTAATACAAGTGGAACCACCAAAGAGGGTGCACTTAAAAGAGAAGTATGGACTTTTTTTTTTGCAGATTCATAATTACCTAGGTGGATGCAGCATCTGTCTCCCACTGCCACTAACACTGAGAATGAGCAATTTAACAGCAAAGATCACTCAATTCTCAGAGCTCCATGAGCAGAGAGCTGGTGACTGTCAGTCACTGAGTCTCTGCTCTGTCCTCCCTCGCTCACTGAAGCGCTGGGCTGTGAAGGGGGCGGGAGCAGCCAGCTCAGGCTTTCAGCAGTGCGTTGAGAGGCCGAGTCAGGTGCCGGTCCAGGCATGTGTCCAGTATAGGCATGTGGGTGGTCCCGACTTCATTGTCGCGATGTTGCCGGAGCCTGCACCGGCTCTGTGACGTCAGCCGACAGTGGTCTTCAGCCTGATGTCTGCTGAAAATGGGTCACAAGAGTGCAGGACGGACTGCACTCCTGTGATCCACATCAACCTTATTGCAGTTGTGTGAGATGGTTATAGTGTGTTTTAGGGGTTTAAAAAAGTGTGAAATTTGCCCTTTTGGCTGCCCTTAGCTGATCACATCCATGGAAATTGTAATAACTAAATTAATAATAATATATGTCATCTTTAACCCCCGTTCCTTTGCAGATGGTTTGATGTATTGGAGTCAGGAAACTAAGGTCGAAAAAGAATCCTACTGGTGCAAACCCAACTCTGTAGATGTGGAGATAACATCATATGTTCTCCTGGCCTTTTCCTCCCTTCCAAACCCCTCTAGCAAGGACATCGGGGACATGGTGTCCATCACTCGCTGGATGTGCAAACAGCAAAATGGAAACGGAGGTTTCAGTTCCACACAGGTAAAGTTTCTTTTTTCTCTATATGTGTGCCCTAGGAAAATTTTCTATTACTTCCTTTTACAGCTATGCAGAAGGAAATGAGAGAAGATCCCATTCAAATAAGCGAAAATGTCTCCTCTATTCCTGTTCTAGTGACAACTGTAATATTGTGGATTTCCCTCTACTTCCTGTGCCAGTGACAATAGTCTTTAAGCCATATGGAAATGGTGAATCACCAAGAGCAATAAAACCCTGGCGTAGGTTCTTACACTTCCCCACTCCATCCAAAAAAAAAAGTTATGCCAACAGATACACATTAAATAAACAGTATAATCAAAATGTTTCCTGTAATGCACCCCAATACTCCTTCGATTGAACCTATATTGTGCTTGGTTCACTCTTATTTAGAAGCCCATAAATATTTTGCATCTCTAATATTTTTATTAACTGTCTATAAAAATACAACATCTTGCATTGTCAATCCCTTATATAATTTTTAAGTTTTTAATTGGTACAGGGAAAGAGTTCAGATCGGATTTTTAGTTCCTGTTGGCACAACCAAACTTTCTTCTATAATATGTGAAACAATTTGATAAATATCTTAAGTTAGACATATTTTGTCAATTTATGTTTAAAGATGCACTAAACAATATCCACTACTTAATAGCCTTGTAGTCTATTTTTATGTATTTTTTTTAACTTTCGTTTTTATTAAATTTCCATTAAAAAAAAAATACAGTACAAGGTATATTCTCATAAAGCTTTAACAATAAGCCACATTGTGGTAATGCATTATAATAAGTGATAAAACAGCTTAATGTGATGACTGTTAATTGATCGCGTCCACCCCATTGGGTTCACACTGTGGGCAGGACCATCAAACAGGTTATACTTGAGTTATTATTATTATACAGGATTTATATAGCGCCAACAGTTTGCGCAGCACTTTACAATATAAAGAGAGACATTACAGCAACAGTTCAATTTAAAACAAGAGGGTTGAAGACATAGCTGTTTATAATGCATTCAAGTCTTAATACTTACGGAAGAGATAAAGAAAAACAAACAAAAAGGAATATGATCCACATTTATATCTAGCTACTAACTATATCAGTTTTAGGCAGATATTTATGTACCAAACTCCTTGAGATATTGTGAAGCTCTGTGGTGAGATATCCAATTAGCCCATTTTTTTTTAAATGAGATGGTAGAGTGTTTTTTGTATGCTAGCATCATCTCAAATTGGGCCTGTATGTTTAATCCAGCTATTACTGTTGATAGGTTGGGCGCCTCTATGGTGTTCCATAACTTAGTGATTGTGAGTCTGGCTGCAACCAATGTATGAAAGACTATTGTTCTGTAGTTTATTGGGTATATATTCAGATTAATTCCCAGCAGTGCTACTGCCGGTGTAATTTTAGTTAAGTTTCCCATTAACTCTGCTATGAATGTTGATACTGAATTCCAGAAACTTATTACATTTTTGCAGCTCCATAAGATATGCAAAAGATTGCCTGTTTTTTCCTTGCACCTCCAACATAGGTCAGAAGTATTGGGGTGTCTTTTGGATAGTTTGTATGGTGTCAGATACCATCTATTCCTTATTTTTTGCACATTATCCCAGTGCTCTATACATGAGGATGCATTTGTGGAGATCTGTATAGATCTCTTCCACTGGTCCCATGAGAACTCCTGATCTAATTCATTTTCCCATTTGATCACGTGGGCATTTTCCCCTCTTCTGGATATGTAGATAGTAGTTCATAAAATAGGGAAATGCTCCCTTTCTTTGGATAGTTTGGATTAGTTAAAAATTGCCATATTAGTGAGGGGATTTCTGTAGACTTGTGGGGTTTAAACTCTTTTAGTCACTTATTTTTTTCCATTTTATTTGTGATTATCTTTTTGTAGGATGGCGGAAGGCTATTGTAAAAATGAAAGCCCTGTTTCACCCAGTCATTTACTGATAGCCGTTTGTTATCGTAATTTATTATTCTGGTTGGGGTGGGTATATTAGTTTTGATGTTCATATTTTTGGCCTGCGAGAGGATATGGTTCCAGGCTGTTAGTGTGGCTCTGATACTTAGGAGATTAGGAATGTTCATTTTTGGAATTAATATGTATACAAATGCCAGGGCAAAAAGATCGTATTCTTTTACAGCTTCTTTTTCAATATTGGTCCATAGTTTGCCTCCTGTAGTGGAGAACCAGAATTTCATCTGATCCAACAAAGACGCTAGGTAGTAGTTTTTGATATTAGGAAGGTTCATACCTCCCAGTGATTTGGTAGTAGTTAGAATGGAAAACGCTACTCTAGATTTTTTTCCTTTCCAGATAAAATTCTTAAGTTTAGTATTTAACCACTTCAGCCCCGGAAGGATTTCCAGCTTTAGGACCGGAGCCCTTTTTGCGATTCGGCGCTGCGTCGCTTTAACTGACAATTGCGGTGGTGCGACGTTGTACCCAAACGAAATTTGCGTCCTTTTTTTCCCACAAACAGAGCTTTCTTTTGGTGGTATTTGATCACCTCTGCGTCATTTCTGATCGCCGCTATAAACAAAAGAAGAACGACAATTTTGCAAAAAAAACCAAATTTCTTACTTTTTGCTAGAATACAAATCAAAAAAAAAATATAAAAAAACATTTTTTTTCACCGTTTTTGGCCGATTTATATTCTTCCTCATATTTGCGATAAAAAAAATCGCAATCAGCGTTTATTGATTGGTTTGCGCAAAAGTGGCCGCGTTTACGGATGATGAGAATTCATTTTTGGGGTTTTTATTTTTTTTTTATTTTTTACTAAAAATGGCGGCGATCTGCGATTTTTTGCGGTACTGCGATATTTCAGCGGACATGTCGGACCATTTTGACACTTTTTTGGGACAACCAAAAAAAACGTTTTAACAGCAAGAAGAAAACAAATATCGCCGCT
>BLSH010016978.1:372984-387825 GCA_018402905.1 Glandirana rugosa | reverse complement strand
CCCCTGACCTCCGACCTCGTCTCTCTCCTTTGTAGGCCGTCCTTTACGCGACATAACACGAGGGGGGAGGACACAGTCTTTTCGCAAGGTGATATGTCGTGTACTCTGGCGCCTCCTCCTAGCACATATCCCCCATCCATAAATCCCCATTAATTTTTCCAACACATCCACCCCCCTCCCCCATCTTACAAGGGGAAGACACTACAAAGTCAGCAGGAGGTGCGCTGTGTTGTGCTCTCCCCTCCTCTCCGAAGAACATTTTTCTACACTCAGTATACAGCACATGAGACCGGATCTTACTGTACATCGCATTGTACTGCACACACACAGCGCCCCCTATCTCCTCCAAGGGCTGCTCTTCTCCGGCAGCAGGAAATGTGGATAGGGGGCGCTGTGTGTATATGCAATGCAATGCGATCTACCGTAACAGCGATCCGCGGTCTCATGTGCTGTATAGTGGAACGCTTTTCTGACACAGGAGGGGGGAGCACAATACAGCGCATTTCCTGCCGGATGTTTCCTCTCTCTGCTCCAGCCTCCAGTCCCCTTGACCCAGCTGTGAGTGCGGGCGGGGGAAGGAGCTCAATGGCGGCCAGCCAGGCTCATCATCCAAGGAAGGGACCACAATGGCCCTCCGTGTCTCTCACCCAGTAGCTAAAAGCCGGCAGGAGGGAGAGGGGGAGAAACCTGGGTGAGAGATACAGAGGGCATTGTTCTCCTCTGATCCTCCTGCTGTCCGGGCCCCTGTGTGCTGGGGCCCCCTACATGAGGCATTACTTTGACAGGCTGTCACTGAAACCGGTCCACTGATCCATCAGCCCACCAGGAAACTCCCGGTAGTCCCGATGTCCAGTACATCCCTGCCAACCTGTGATGGCAGTACTATCACAATGAAAGTGTCGCGTGGTAAAACTTTGGTGTCAGAATCAAAAGAATGAAAGTTTGTATCCCCCTATAGTTTGTTGCTTGGCCACTTTTAAAGTGGTAGTAAATTGCTGCAATAAAAAAAAAACTTTCCCCTACAAAATAATAGCATAATGTGCTAGTATGCATCGCATACTAGTACATTATGAAATACTTACCTTAAAACGAAGCCCTCCTGCGGAATGCTGTTACCGCTGAGAGGGCTTCCCTCTTACCCCCAATCTTCCTTCTGGGTTCGCGGACTCCGGCTATGTGAGTGACCGGAGCCACAATGACATCACTCCCGTGCATGCATGCAGGAGTCCTCAGTTACAGCACGGTGTTTTGAAGGTCCGCCATTCAAAGCACATGCGACGGTCAGGTCACAGGCTGCATCCGGTGTGGCACCATTTAGGAGATATTCACTTTATTTATAATAAGGCTTACCTATAGGTTAAAATCACAACGCAGACTTTACTACCGCTTTAAAGGATATCTGAGCTCCAGAACAAAATGTAGTTTATTGCAGCTTTCCAGTCCTTAGATCGGATGGCTTCCTGTTTTCTTTTATTAGGTTTTCTTTTTTCCACCCAGTGATCCTTCCATTTACACACTTCCTGTCCTAGGAACACTTACTCACGCTCACTCAACATACTGTATCTAGACAACAGAAACACATGACATTCTTGGGGGTTCTGTAGTTCACTGAAATAGCGGGGAACAATGAAACTATTAAGAATGCAATACAGGCAGAAAGCACAGGAAGTTATCAGCTAACATGATTTCTGGCAGGATCAACAGGTATTTTTGGCACTTTTTGACCATATGTATCAAAAAAAAGTTTAATGGTATATTTAACAGACCAAAAGGGTAACAATAAGAGAAGTCCGTTACTAGGGTTTATATACACTTTAACGAAAAGATACATATGGCTTTAGAATAGAGGATCAATTCTAACAACCTTGAGGAGGTGATTTTCCGCAAGACTAGTGGAAACAAGTAGCCATCAGGTGATTCATAACACCAGTCTTCAGCTAAAACTAAAATATGAGTTTTAAGTGGAATGATCCTTGTAACTATTGCTTTTTAGGACAGTATGCTTATGTTTTATTGATATCTACACAGGTTGTCCAGCGTTTCCATTCTCCCCCAGAAGTAAAAGAAGCTGCATTTTCCTTGTCGGTACAGCCCCAGTGTTTGGAAGATGAAAAACTGGCAATCTTATTGGAATTCTGGTGAGAGAGAATATTCATGTTAGTCTCGGCATGAGAGGAGCTTACACTCTAATGTACCACCACAGTCACACTATTATTATTATACATTTATACATCTCTGACATAATCCACTGTGCTGTACAGAGAACACTGAGCCAGTCACATCCATATCTGTATCAGAGGAGCTTACACTCTAATGTCCCACCACAGTCACACTATTATTATTATACATTTATACATCTCTGACATAATCTACAGTGCTGTACAGAGAACACTGAGCCAGTCATATCCATATCTGTATCAGAGGAGCTTACACGCTAATGTCCCACCAGTCACACCCTATTATTATTATATATTAATATACAGTAAAACCTTGGTTGGAGAGTAACTTGGTTTGAGAGTATTTTGCAAGACAAGCAACATTTTTTAAAATAAATTTTGACTTGATATGCAAGCGATGTCTTGATATACAAGTAGCGTCACGTCACAACTGAGTATAAAAGAGAAGAGAGGCGCCTCTAAGTGTAGCAATATGGTTACATTTAATGAAGGCGCAACATTTAGCAACTCACATGGTTGATGAATAAAAGAGGCACATCTAAATATGCAGGAATCCGGGGTAAAGCTGTCCACATAGACCATCCTTCGCACCGCCATCGACGTCATCCCTTCCACACTGCGCTCCACGCCTCGCTTTCAGATCACTCTACTGCAGGGTAGTCTTCCCGGTCACTATTGCAAACTGACAGCGGTGAGAGCCGGCGGTGCAGAGGACGGTCTATGTGGACAGCTTTACCCTGGATACCTGCATACTTAGATGTGCCTGTTTTAATCATCAACCATGTGAGTTGCTAAATGTTGTACCTTCATTAAATGTAACCATATTGCTACACTTAGAGGTGCCTCTCTTCTCTTTTATAGTAGTTCCTTTTGGATTTTGCTTCTAATCCCTTTGTGGAGGCGGCCATTTGTGGATGGACATTTCATGGTTACACAACCTATCACCTATTGCTATAATCTTTTTATATGGACTATAAACTGAAAGACTTATGAATAAATGGTTGTGGAATGAATCATCTGAGTTTCCATTACTTCTTATGGGGAAATTTGCTTTGGTATACAAGTGCTTTGGGTTACAAGCATGTTTCCGGAACAAATAATGCTTGCAATCCAAGGTTTTACTGTAGCTCTGACATAATCCACAGTGCTGTACAGAGAATACTGAGCCAGTCACACCTCTGCAGCAGAAGAGCTTACACTTCAATGTCCCACCACAGTCACACAATGTATATACATACGAATAATCAGTAAATGAAAGTGTTGATGACTGAGTTTGTATTATGAAGTAGAATTTATCTTTTGGGTGGAAGTGGCCATTAAATAACACACTCTGTTGGCTGTCATCTCAGGTATAAGGGAAGTCGGAACAATAGTAACATGGCACTTATGGAGATCAAGCTGTTGTCTGGCTATGTTTCCATGGCAGAGTCCATAGAAGAGGTGAGTATAATGGCAATATCAGGGAACATATGCCCACCTTTTCTGAGGAGCCATGGTCAGCCAAAGTGAAAATTTATTTCAAATGTGGAACATTATAGGTTTAGTTAAAACTGAAATAAGTAAAATATTGAAACATGTATTCCCTGTAAACACTCCGTACTTTCCATTTACACTGGCTGAGGCCTTATTCTGAAATTGGGCATTTGGACTAATTTACGGTATGTTTAAGATGCGTCAATGATCACAGCAGGTGACTCCGACCTACAAATGATATTTAGATGTTGTACAGTGAGACAGACCAATTAAACCTCTCTGTCGTCTCTTTTTAGAAAAAGCTTTAAAGCAGAACTCCCAGATATTAAAATAGGATTTATGCTTTATCTGTAAGGAGTACATTACAGGACACAAGCTCTTTAATTTTAGACTATTGGGTTATGCAGCTGCCTTGAAGTGATACTAAAGTCTGTTTTTTTTTGTTAAAAATTACAAACATGTTATACTAACCTGCTCTATGCAGTGGTTTTTGCACAGAGCAGCCCCGATCCTCCTCTTCTCGGGCCCCTCTTTGGCGCCTCCCTCCTGTTGAGTTCCCCCACAGCAAGCGACTTGCTATGGGGACACCCGAGTTGAGCCACAGCTCCCTGTGTCCATTTAGACACAGAGCTGCAGCTTGGCCCCGCCCCTTCTCTCTTCTCATTGGCTCACTGACTTTTATTGATAGCAGTGGGAGCCAATGGTGCTTCGCTGCTGTCTTGTGCAACATTGCTGGATCAAGACAGGCTTAGGTAAGTATAAGTGGGCTGCTGCACACAGAAGGCTTTTTATCTTAATGGATAGTATTCATTAAGATTAAAAAAAAAACCTTCTGCCTTTACAACCATTTTAAGGTGATTGGATAGTAAAGCTATAAGGACAGGCCTATATAACCCCTCTCATTCCCAGCAAGTTTAAGTTTTTTATCAAGCAATATAAGGAGTGGATGATAAGAAACATAGGTGAGGGAGCCTGTGTCCTGTAATGAGCACCAAGAAAAGGATTTCACCTGTAAGGCGAAAATCCTATTCTCTTAGGCTGAGTTCACACAATCGCCGTATGCAGCTCCCAGCAGGGGTTCGGCACGTCCCGGTTCACCGTTTCAGGTCCGATTTCAGCTCAAATGTTTGGCTGAATTTGGACCCGAAACGGACCAAAAGATGCAGGGGGCTCCTGTGCAAATTCACACCAGAGCCGCAGCAGAGATATGTGAACTGGCTCCATAGAGAGATGGTCAAAATCTCCTGCTATTGCGAATTGGAAGCGGGGTACCCACATCCAATTCGCAATAGTGTGAACCCAGTCTAAGTTGTACAGGGTACAGGGTCTTTAGAGTGGTTGTAAATCCTTACATATACTCAATGAAGTGACTGGCCCCAGGTGATAGACAGAGATTAGACAAATCCTTCTACATAAGTTATACCTTTGTATCTGCAGCCCTTTCTTCTCTACATCCAATTTTAAGGCTTATCTAAGAGTTCAGAAAAAAGGGGTCTGGGAGCTGAAGTTACACTCTGAGGTGCTCAGTGAGGAGATCTCTGACAAATGATTGGAGGAAAGGGAAACACACACACCTCTCCACACAACACACAGGAACAGAGCTGAGGCTGTCAATCAACTGGAGGTCCCTCCCCTGTCACCATTTTTCTCTTGGTGTCAGGAAAACGTGTCAGAAGTGATTCATGCTCATAGCAGAAGAACAAAGCAGCAGACAGAAATGACACTCAGTGCTCATTAGAGACAAGTAAACACTATAGGGGGATATGCTTTGTTCATGTTCCATATCTGAGGTTTACAACCACTTTAACTCTTATATAATTGGGACACCCAAAATCAGTGAACTAATGGGAAATGGGTGGACAGCACAGCAAACAAATGCCAACAGGGCCACTTTATAAATGGTTCAAGGAAGGGCTCAAAGGGACTGAGAGTTGGCGTCGGAAGAGACCTGAACATCTACCTGGTAAAACTTAACATGTAAACAGAAGACCAGGTGGCCACCTTGCAAATCTGAGAAACAGATGCTATATGATGAAAAGCTTATAAAGGCTCTAACAGGTCTGATCGAATGTGATTTTACAGGAAAGGTTGGAACTTTAAACCATAGACTGAAATGATGAGATGTCTGGATGCTGTGAAGCAAGAGGCAGGGTGTCCCCTGTGAGGACCTTCAACAATGACAAAGAATGAATCTTACTATTTTAAAGAAAGTGTAGCAGAAGGATAGGCTTGTTCACCATACACAACATCAGGACATAGAGAGGGACAGAGCCAGGGAATCCAATGCAGCCACTGGAGAACACATGGGGGGGGGGTCGATGGGAGCAAAACCTTGGTATAAATGATTTCACCAAAGAATAAGAAGCAAGTGTTTTCTGGAAAATACTATCTGGAGCAGAAACCTCACCTGAGGGCACTCAAGGCCAAATGCTGGTGTAGACCTAACTGAAGAAAAAGCTGATTTTTTTCTCCTGCTGAACTCCCTGGGATGAAAGTTGCTGGTTTTGCCGTTCAGATCAATGACCAAGACTGAGTACCACATCTTCCTGAGCCAGTTCATTGAAACGAAGACCAATGAAACACCCTCTGTATTGATCCTGCAGAGCAGGTGAGGAAGGAGCTTCAGCAATGGATAGGCATAGAATTGATTCCACAGAGTCACCAGAGCATCCATCAAAAAATCCCTAGTCCTGGCAACAAATCTCTCCAGTTTGTTTTGAACTTTGAAGCTATGAGGTCCATGTCTGGCATGCCCAACTTGTGGCAAAGTTTGAAGCATTTCCAGGTTAAGGGATTATTCTCCAGAGTTCAGAAGTTGATGACTGAGGAAGTCTGCATGCCCAGTTTCCATGCCTGGGATGTGCATGGCAGTTAGAGCTGGAACATGACATTCTGCCCAAGTGGGGATGAGGTCTGCTTCTCTTTGAGCTATGTGACTCCTGGTGTCCCCCCTGATGTGGCATTGTTGACTGAATTCTGGTTAGGTGACCTTGCAACTGAGAGATCAAGCTATCTGACTGAATCCAAGTCGGGTGACCTTGCAGCTATGGGGTCCAACATAGAAAGGACAGCTGCATTGCCCTGAGCTACAGATTATTGATCCCTGCACCAATAGCACACCCAGACCCCATCCCCAACCCAAAAGTTTTAGGCAGTCCTGAAAGAGGTCATCCAGAGCCCAGGGCAAAGGCACCAAATGGCGCCCCTCCCCTTCCCTTAGAGTTAGGGTTAGCTGTGATGTTGCTGTCACTACTCCTGTCAGCCTTGTAACCAAAGCAACTGGCACATGGGGCCCCCCCATCCCTGCAATAAACCATTTCGCCCAGGGCAGCTTCCTCTCCTGCCCACCCCTTGTCCCGGCCCTGGTTTTAGGCCCAGATACGTCAGGCAATGTGTCACGTGTCCTACAATGGGGATGCCCTGAGAGCAAAGCAGAGGGAGAACAGAGGCTAGCACCTAGTGAAGATCCAAGTTGCAGTGGACAGGCCAAGGAAATGAAAGGAAAACAAACTGATAATGTTGTGTGTCCATCCCACAGCAAAACTCCAGAAAGATGGGGATGTGCAATTACGTTTTTTTCCATCCACAGAGGGCATGATATATCCTGAGTGAAAGGAGGCAATGACTATCCGGCGGATTCCACATGGAATTTTTTTGCGAATGTGCAGATCCAATAGGGGGAGCATTCCTCCTTTCACATTGAAAACTGTGAACAAGCTGAGTAGAAGCCCTGGTCCTGTTCTGAGACTAATGTTATCAACCCATAAGAGAGAAGTTACTGAAGAGCAGCATGATGATGTACCCGTCTTTGCAGAGAAACTGGCAAGTTTGACAGCATGAATTGGGTCACAGCAGTGACTGAAATTAGCCCCTGGATATGACCCAATTATCTGAAATGTCCTGGGACCAGATGGACATGAAGCCGATGAATGTCCTCCTTTGATAACCTCTCATTGAGAAAAGGATTTTTTTCTGGACATGGTGGGTTCAGTGTCTATGGTGGAATTGCGCTCTCTGCTTGGATTTTGACCTTACCACTGGGATCAAAGGTTTATCGGCATAAGCTTTTGCCTTATTCTTCTTCTAGGGTAAAGGGGTCTTCTTCCCTTGTGACCTCCTTAAAGTGGAACTTCAGTCATTTTTTTCATCTTTCCATCTATTAAATCCTCTGCCCTTTTTTTTCTGCCAGTAAATACCTTATACAGCCCACTTCCTGTTTCTTGTCTGGTAAAATGCTTTGACATCATGCACAGCTGCAGGGCTGGAGGTGAGCCTCTGTGTGTCTGTGTAAATCCAGGAAGTGAACAGGCAGCAGCTTCAGCTGCCCACAGTTAAAATGATTGCAGCCAGACTCAGTGGGGGGAGATTTCTGCAGCATATTTGGCAAGGACAGAATCACAGTATATATAAAATAATATGCAAAGTGGTTGGAGGGAAGCTTTAGAATGGCAAAGATGTTTTTATTACAAATTATGTGAGCAGACTGTAGTTCCTCTTTAATAAGTATCCAACGATTCTCTGAAAAGGCACCCCCCTTCAAAGGGCATCTGCACGCCAGAAGACGATTCTTGCAAGGAAGAGCTGCAGATCAACACAACAATACATAAGTCATATCTGGCAAAGTAAATCAGCTAGGCCAGGGGTTTCCAAACTTTCTAAACAAAGTGCCAGTTTACTGTCTTTCAGACTTTAGGGAGGATTAAATGTTGGCGCCAATGGGTGGAATAATGCCCATTCTGTGTCAATGGGAGCAATAGTACCCCATTGTTGGTGTCAGTGAGAGAAATAGTGTCCCATCATTGGTGTCAGTAGGAAGAATAATGCCCCATCATTGGTATTAATGGGAGGACCTATGCCACATCATTGGTATCTGTGGTTGGAGCACTGCCCCAAGGGCCGGATAAAGGCGAGCAGAGTTTGTAGACCACTGCGCTTGGCCATCAACATAATAGTGCAAGGCCACAGGCAAGAGCTCTAGTTCTGGAAAGATAGACAGATCCATCAGTACATAGTTAGGGAGCAACAGATGTGCCGTGCACCAGAAAATTACACACATGTGCTCAGTACAATGTGAAAAAAAAGTGTCATGACCAAACTGAATGTGTCGCAGCTAGAGTGTCAGCACCCTGGGTTCCAAATAGGGTAGGGCCCAGACTTACCACAAATGTTTGCCATTTTTCCTGGTCAGCTAAGTGGAATTTGAGGAATCAAATCTTATCCAGATATTTTTCCTTTTGGTTTTGCATCCTCTCTAAGGCATATTTAGAGTCCACCATAATGTTAATTTATACAAGTAAAGCTGTTAAAATGTTGTCCTTGCCTGGTCTGAAGTTACTAAAGGGTAGTAATGCAAGTAACTGGCACACGTAGTCTACAGCTTGGGCCAGTTAAAACACATTGGGGTTTGAAGACATTAGTGGTATAAGAGCTAATACAGTGTGAAGATGCAAGTGGGAACCAAGGGTGACAAAGGCCTCTTTAGCAGCCCATTGTAAGCATGTACAGGTGGGATAGCTTCTAGCAGGAGGAGCTTTTGTCGGCACTCTCTCTGTGAGCAGGTCTGTCTGACAATGGGAGCAGATCGGCACCACAGAGGTCCCCAACCTGTACACAGGTACGGAAGAGAAAGGTGGAGAGGGCAAGGGCTCTACGTGTCCCTCCTAAATGCTTAAGTGACTGTGGTTATGTAGTGTATGCTATGCTGAGATAGTTAATTAAAGTTCATGTCAGCTGTATAAGCAAAGACATACCTCCAAACTTTTAAACTTGAGAATGAGGTACGCTTGAGGGTGGTAGAGGCCTGCGATGTGCAAAGTGTGTGTCCAAACTTTACAGTGGGAGAGGCTTAATGGACATGGTTAAACAAAACCCAGGCTTCAGATATGTGCTGGGGGGTCACTTTGGGAGGGTACTTGTGCTAGAATGTGTGGTAGAGTGGGGACATCTATATACTGGGGGAGGGGTGCTTTTGGGGGGGGGGATTTGTTCTAGAAGGTGGGACAGATATGTGCTGGGGGAGCCTTTGGGAGGGGAGAGGACTTGCGATAGAAGGTGGGAGGGTGGATATGTGCTTGGAGGGGTACTTTAGTGAGGTGAGTAAACTTGGTCATGGGGTCAGATATGTACTGGGCGGTGCTTTGGGAGGGGAGAAGATGTCAAAGTGTTGGGGGTGGGTGCAGATATGTGCTGGGGAGGACAACTTTGGGTGGGGAGTGAACTTCTGCCTAGGGGGTGCGCTGCTTCTGCTATGATTACTATAATATTTAAAATCTAGCAATACACTTTCACACTCTGCTCTACACATCCCCAGTTGTTCTATATTTTTAGGCACTGTCCAGAAAATCAGCACAACAAGAGGCCGATCTGCTGACTGTCTACAGATTTACTGCTGCTCAGGAGCTCTGGGCTTCAGCAAAATGGCAGCCTTCAGCAAGAAGAAGCAGGAGCAATGCTGGAGGCAATTTAGGCCTGGTTCACACCTATGCATTTTTTAGTGCATTTTTAGTTTTGCACAAGGACACTACAGTCCACTTAACATGGTTTCCTATGGGTCATGTTCACATCTGTGCATTTTATGGAAAGGGCCAGGGACTTTTTTCTGGTTGGTTCCATAGACTTCAATGGATCAAAAATGTGTATTGAAAAACGCAAAATGCACCTGGAGTATGCAAACTACAACCTGCATAGATGTGAACCAGGCTTTAGAGCACACGCTGATTTTGGTAGCATAATTATTCATGTGGAATTTGTGTTCCTTGATAAGGAACATTATTTTTTATTAGGTTGTTCTGGGTAAAGTTCCACTTTAGGCTGGATTCACATTTATGCATTTTTAGTGCTTTTTGCAGGTTTGCACTACAGAATGTGTTACATAGGAAACCATGTTAAATGGACTGCAGTGCAAATCTGCAAAAAGCAATAAAAGTTCATAGATGTGAATCCAGCCTAAGCCCTTGCAAGGTGGGGGTGGAGGGGGGAACTAGAAGGGTCATTTTTGCTGATGCCTGGAGTGGGGGTTTTAATTTTCCTGTAGAAAAATTTGTAGACATCCGTTATGATTTGTCAACATGGTGTTTATGCTCATCCTATGCACTGTACGTTTTATATTAAGATGACAACTTTCACATATGTATGTAAAAAAAAAAAAAAAACTTTACAAAAGGGCAATAGTTCCCCTTTAAATATGGAATACTTCTCACCTTGCAGGTAAAGAGAGACTCGGATGTGAAGCGGGTGGAAATCAAGGACGATTTAATTAATATCTATTGGGAAAAGGTAGGACAACACATAGGACAATGACCAAGTAACGCTAACTACTGATAATAGAATAAAAGGAAGGGGGAGGGGCAAATTGGGACTTTAAATGAAGTGAAGTTGTGGCCTGGTAAGGCCGAACCATCCCTATTGACCTAGTCATCTAATGTGTAAAAACACTTGGGGGAATAAGTGGGACTTCAATTGAAGCAATGTGGTGGATAATAAGTAGATTGATGGATTGTAGTACAAGTAATTATTTATTGGTAAACACATAAAAAGATTATTATATATACATCATTACAGTTCATCTAAGAATCAGTATTTTCCGTATTCAGCAGTAAAGGTAATATCATGAAATCCAGGTAATACATCATACATGGCCCCAATCCATCAATAATTTCATGTACAAATACAGCCAAAGTATTACAGTCTAGCCTGTGTCCCTCATTGACCCTAGAGAATTTGATCAATTGAGGTAGTAATGTCCATAGACCTGATAAAGAAAATAATAACGGCGATGGAGGCTCTACGCGTTTCATGGCCTGTTTTAGCCACTCGTCAGGAAAATACCGTGGTGTAATTAGAAAAGCAAAAAAATTATAAAAAAAAAAAATGTATAAAGACTTGGAACAGATACCATCAAACAAATGGCGGGGGAGGGTTTGTCAGCCAGCCCCCGCCCTGTGTTGGGAGATGGGACTTACAGCACCGGTGCACCGGCGGCAGGCTGCCGGGACAGGAAGGCCATCCGGAGACGTGCAGGTCTACTTATTATCCACCACCTTGCTTCAATTAAAGTCCCACTTATTCCACCAAGTGTTTTTACACATTAGATGACTACTGATAATAGAAGTTGAATGTCAATGTCTTCATTTTAATGTGGCCCAATCGGATCTACATGTAGATGCACCACATTTGTTCTTGTACAGTGCCATGTAAGATTTTGGTGTTAATTCTCTTATCTCTGGTAGGTCACATCAGACCACGAGACGGTGGAGATCTTATTTAAGCGCTCAGTCAAGGTTACCGATTTGAAAACCGCCTATGTTAAGATTTTTGATTACTACATGCCTGGTAATGTGACTCCTAAATCTCTGTCTACTACCCCCACCCCATAACACATCATGATACTTTATGTTGAAGCAACACTGCCCCACGTGGAGTGTTGTAAATCAGGACGAAACATTGTAGAAATAATGTATTACAGGCGGTCCCCTAGTTACAACTACTGACTTACAAAAGACTCCTACTTACAAACGGAGGGAGACAACAGGAAGTGAGAGAAAATCTCCCCCTAGGAAGGGAAATTCACTCCTGTAAGAGTTATTATGGGAAAATGGTGTCTCCACTGATGCTTTATCACCAAGGTTTGTTTCCACAACAACCCAAAATTTTCAATATCCAATTATCATTGGGACAGAAAGTGAGGTGAAATCTTCTGACCAGACACATAAACAGCACCACAAACATTACAGGGGTGTTAACCCTTCCCTATGCTATCCAAAAAGATTAACTATAGTGTTTTTGGCTGAAGCTACACTTATAAAATGTACCTGTTCCAACAAATTCAACTTAAGAACAAACCTACAGACCCTATCTTGTTTGTAACCCGGGGACTGCCTGTATGTATAATTGCTATTGTTGGGTTCCACTTCCTGTCTACATGCACAACAGCAATAGCCCCATGCCATTTCTCAAGGCGGGCTGCTGATGGTGACAACATGTGCGATTTGTTTCATTCATTTGGACTAAATTTTTGTTGTTCAGAGATTCGGATGTATCCAAATTTCCAAATCACAATAGTAATGAATTTCAACAAATTTGAAATAAATTATAAGTAACAAATTATCCAAATTCAAATTTGAAAATGAATTAGGATTCAAAAATAAATTTGAATTTGAAATGCAAACATATTACAATAACTACAGTAAGGTATAAAATGTGAAATAGGATGATGATTCCTACTTAGGCTGCTTTATGCATTTAAAGTAGAACTTATGGACAAATTTATTTTTTTCATTTTGGATAGAGTAAGGGAGGGTTATAAACGCTGTCAGATTTTTTTTCGCCATCTCTGTCCCATAGCCAAACAGGAAGTGAGAGGAAATCTCTGCAAATTAATAGATTTTTTGGGGGATCCCCAGCTTACCAGAACTAGTGTCCCCATTGGAAGATTTTCCATGTATAACTTTTCTGGGGACAGCCCAAAAATTGGGGTTTTCTTTTACTTTCACCTTCAATGATAATGGTAAACAGGACAAATAGAGAGGATGCATCTTCTTAACAGGGGCACAGACAACAATAAAAACTGTCAAGAACTCTAATCCCTCTCCACTCTGTCCAAAACTAAAAAAAAAAAAGTTTTGCCTTTAGTTCTACTTTAACCACTTCAGCCCCGGAAGGATTTACCCCCTTCCTGACCAGAGCACTTTTTGCGATACGGCATTGCGTCGCTTTTACTGACAGTTGCGTGGTCGTGCGACGTTGTACCCAAACAAAATTGATGTCCTTTTTTCCCACAAATAGAGCTTTCTTTTAGTGGTATTTTGATCACCTCTGCAGTTTTTATTTTTTGCACTATAAACAAAAAACTATTTTGAAAAAACACAATATTTTTTACTTTTTGCTATAATACATATCCAAAAAAAAAAATGTAAAAAAAACAAATTTATTCATCCGTTTAGGCCAATATATATATATATATATATATATATATATAAAAAAAAAATGTAATAAGCTTACATTGATTGGTTTGCGCAAAAGTTATAGCATCTACAAACATGAGAATTGATTTATGGCTTTTTTATTATTTTTTCTTTACTAGTAATGGCAGCGATCTGCGATTTTTACCGGGACTGCTATATTGCGGCGGACAGATCAGACACATTTGACACTTTTTTGGGACCACTGACATTTATACGATGATCAGTGCTATAAATAGCCACTGAGTACTGTATAAATGTCACTGGCAGGGAAGGGGTTAACACTAGGGGCAATCAAAGGGTTAAATGTGTTCCCTGTCACAGTGTTCTAACTGTGTGGGGGCTGAGATGAGTGGGGGAGGAGAGTGATCGCTGCTCCCATATACTGGGAACATATAATCACTCTCCTCTCCCCTGTCAGAACGGAGATCTGCTTGTTTACATCCATGGATCCCCACTCTGTCACTGTGGGGGAGTGATCGCAAGTGGCCAGCAGACATAGATTCTGCCCCACCCACTGATTGGCCCCCCTGCTAGGAAGTGAGTGCGCAAGCCCGCCTCCGACGACGTGCGCACGCCCACAATACACGCTCCCAAGCCCACCATCAGGTGATGGCAAATCACGCAGCAGAGCCATGCTGCCGCTGTCAATCCAGGTGGTCAGGAAGCGGTTAAAGTGATTGTAAAGTCTTTTTCTGTTAAATTAACAAACCTGTCACATTTACCTGCTCTGTTGCAGTTGGTTTTGCACAGGGCAGCCCAGATCCTCCTCTTCTTGGGTCACTGGCTGGAGCTTCTGGCCCCTCTTTTCTGTTGAGTGCCCCCACAGCAAGCAGCTGTTTGTGTTCATTCAGACACGGAGCTGAGGTTCGGCCCTGCCCCCTCTCTCTCCCGACTTGCTAACTGAGTTTGATTTGCCGGCAGTGGGACGCAATGGCACCGCTGTTGTGTCTCCGCCAATCCCAGACGGACAAGGCACTCATGGACATCGCTGGATAGAGATGGGGCTCAGGTAAATATTGTGGGGCGGGGGCTGCTGCACATGTTTTTTTTTATCTTAATGCATAGAATGCAATAAGATCACAGATATACTGCTACAGGGTGGCTGTTCTGTGCAGAATCATGTATATACTGTATATATGATTCTGCCTAGGGGCAGTTGTCAGGTAAAGTAACGCAGTGCCCTATTGCAAAAAATGGCCTGGTCATGGGGGGGGGGGGGGGGGGTAAAT
>BLSH010016978.1:358292-370349 GCA_018402905.1 Glandirana rugosa | reverse complement strand
CACTCACGCGCGCGCGGCGGCCTCCGCGCGGGCGTGCGAGTGACACAGGTCCCTCCCGGCCCCTCGCCCACCCGCCGAAGCTAACGGCGGCCGGTGGGCGCTACCGGGGGGGCCTCGCTTACTCGCCTCCAGGCACATACATTTGTGCCTGGAGGAGAGACACACTCCCCCTTCCCGACACTAGTGTCGGAAGGACATGTGCTTCTGACACTGTGAAGGGAAGAGGACAATCCCGTCAGGGGGGTGTCAATCTTGTGCGGGTCCCTTGTATGAATTGGGAATCTCGCGGGGGACGTCCAATTGGGGAAGTTACTGTAAATGTGTCATTAGTCACGTAAAAATATCGTGACTAGCGACATATTTACGGTTACCAGGGTTTTTTCACAGTTTTACCAGGCTGTACAGGCGACTTTATAGCGTCATGGCGTTTTTTAGCGTCTAGCGGCGGTAATTATCATTTTTTATTTTTTTTTTATTTTTGGGGTTTTTACTTAAGAGTAGTGGGCATTTGCGCTGGTGAAAACGCGTTTGGTTAGTTATTTGCGGTTAACGCTAAAAAAATAGTGTTTATACTCCTTCTTATATTTAGCCGGTTTTTGCCACTTTTTTTTACAAAAAAATATAAATTTTGACACTTTTTTGGGACCATTGGCATTTATACAGCGATCAGTGCTATAAAAATGCACTGATTACTGTGTAAATGTCATTGAAGGGGTTAACCTGCAGGGGGCGCTCTAAGGGTTAAGTATGTTCCCTGGGCGTGTTCTAACTGTGGGGGGACTGCCCTAACAGGAGAAGGGAAGTGTCACAGTCTTCGTGTACAGGAAGGCTGTGATCACAGCCCTTCCCCCTCACACAGAGAGGAGGTCCGTGTTTACATACACGGACCTCCGCTCATTCGCTCCGGGGGGGCCATCGCGGGTGGCCGGCGGCAATCGAAGCCGCCCACCCGCTCCCCGGCCCTCCCTGGACACAGTGAGCGTGCGGGCGCGCCTCCGGCGGCGCGCGCGCACTCACTAGGATCGATCACGCGGCCGCCGTCGTATGACGGCGATCCACGTTACAGAGCCACCTTGCCGCCGTCAATTGCCGATTGACGGTCGGCAAGTGGTTAATACAAGAAAGGATTTTGCGTGCTTTGGAAACTGCAGCTTGGCATTGCATGCCATTATTAAGCTTATGATCTACCAAAACCCCCAGATCCTTCTCCACTATGGATTCCCCCAGTTGTACTCCCCCTAGTATGTATGACGCATGCATATTCTTAGCCCCCAAATGCATATTTAAGACCCTGGCTCCTGGGTTTGGCATGCTTTATGCGAGTGGGTAGAGTAGGGAAAGGTACCTCATCTGTGCAGTACAGTATTAGCGATAGGAAAAAGGTTCCAACTGTGAAGGAAAAGAGTAGGGTTGCATCTCTCTGGATACCTTCTTGATTGGGCATGGGATGGCCAGGCCACATTCTGTCTCCTTAAGCTTAAAGCTCTTGTGGTAGATGCACTTTTAATGAGCTTGATTCAGTCCAAACGGTGTTTCAAGGGCATGCCAGCCTACTTTTATTGAAAACCAAAAGTAAAAGTTCATAAACAGCAACTAGCCTATGCAGGGGTTCTTCTCCAGCCAAAACAAATGACAGGAACTGCTAAGTCACCTGGCTACATTTCAGCAGCACCGTTGCTCTTTGGTTTCCCAGACCATGGGCTCTTTAGGCTCACGCAGCCTTGGTTGCAGCACCTCCCTGCACAGGCCCACTACTGGCCTCTGAATAGGGTTCTCCAGCCCCCTAAGCTTGACTCCCTCTATCCCTCTGGACCTACTTGCTACCTCAGCTTTCTCAGCCTCCGAGACCCTCTCTTGGTCTCCCAGACCTGCATAGCTGTCCTGACTTCCCAAGTCCCATGGAAAGGAATCCACCAAACATGGAGTGCAATGTCCAGCAGGGACACACAACTCTCCTAACAGGGCTCTTTTTCCAAAATAGGAGCTGTGATCATGTTTGACTCATGATGCCCTACACACCTGCGTACTCACACAGGCTGCAGGCTTCAAGCAAAACCCAGACACAGGATTGAAGGCTTTGTATCACCCAAGACACTTTGGAACCTGTAAGTTCCTTGCCTCGATCCGGCATTACAAAACCTTAAAACACAGCTTTCTCTACTCGTACCAAATACATTGGAGTTTCTAAAACTGCAGCTTTGAGAATCCTGTGTGATTTCCATTCCCGAAATTCACACTGTAGCAGAGCCTTGAACGGTCATACTGTAAAAGCACTTTTGTAAGCCTAGGTGTCTATGCACACGTAGGCGATTACAGGCGTATTAGAAGAGGAGCATTTTCTGGCTGAAACAAAAAAACAAAACCATCAAAGGCATGTTCAGGGGAGGAGCTGAAGAGCAGAAAAAATGCTAGGCATGCCTAAGTACGCATAAGGCCCGGTTCACACTGTTGAGACATACGCTCTGACTTCGGGAGCACATGTCGTATGACGTGTATAAAACAATGGTTCCCAATGAGAGCTGTCTTAACTGTTCTGACTTGTGTCGGTCCGACTTTGAAAAAGGTTTCTGCACTACCTTGGTCCGACTTGAGCATGATTTCAGTCCATTGATTTGAATGTAAGTCGCATTCAAGTCTGATCATCATCTTAACTGATCCGACTTGTGCTCTGAGGATCCTGAAGGGGAAGCCACATCACAATAAAAAAAAAACAGCTTGGGGTCCCCCCCAAAACCATACCAGATCATACCAGACCTTTCGGCCATGCCAAAATAAAGAAAACGCCGTTGGATCCCCCCATAATCCATATAAGACCTTTATCCGAGCACGCAACACGGAAGGTCAGGAAATGGGAGAGGGGCGAGCGAGCGCCCTCCCCTCCTGAACCATACCCCAAAGCACGTTGTCCCCATGTTGAAGGACAAGGGCTTCTTTTCCCGACAACCCTGGGCTGTAGTTGTGGGGGTCTGTGGGCAGGGGGCTTATCGGAATTTGGAAGCTCCCTTTAACAAGGGGGCCCCAAGATCTCAGCCCCCCCATGTGAATAAGTAGGGGTACATTGTACCCCTACTCATTCACCCAAAAAACTGTTGAAAATTCAGTACACAGGTTTTTAAAAATGAAGTGGGTGGTGTCATCCGGAGACCCCAATTTCAAAGCTTTATTGTAGAAAGTCCATACAGGAAAATGTGGAGCAAACTTCTAACACGTTTCACATTTTTTATTTTGGCATAGGGTTCCCGCCTCAAGATTCATACCAGACTCAAAGGGCCTGGTATAGTTGGATCCCATTCATTGAAGTCGCATGGAAGTCGGACATGAAGTCGTAGGGCAAAGTCGGATTAAAATTCATCTGACTTCCATGTTGGAGCAGTGTGAACCCAGCCTCAATGCTAGATGCTTCTAGCATTTTGGCATTAATGCATTCCAATGGCCATAATAAATTAATATTCTGGTCAATGGAATCTATTGATGCTCAAAACACTTTATGCACCTAAATGCGCATTTTTTTAAGCAGCTTTTCTCCTGCCAGGAGAAAAAGCGTTCAGAGGGGCTAAGCAGATGCCCTGTGTGCATGAGCTCAATTGATTGACCAGCTGACTCTCTGCCTGGGAAGAGATGCATAGTGCAGCCAAAAAAATGCTATACAGCATTCACCAGATATGGGTATATACAGCATCACCAGATAGGGGCATATACAGCATTCACTAGATAGGGGTATATACAGCATCACCAGATAGGGGTATATACAGCATTCACCAGATAGGGGTATATGCAGCATCACCAGATAGGGGTATATACAGCATAACCAGATAGTGGTATATACAGCATTCACCAGCTGGGGCTATATACAGCATTCACCAGATATGGGTATATACAGCATTCACCAGATATGGGTATATACAGCATCACCAGATAGGGGCATATACAGCATTCACTAGATAGGGGTATATACAGCATCACCAGATAGGATCGCCTGTCTTCTTTGCCATTTGGCGATATACCCGCGTTTCCTGATTGGCGGAGAGGCCATTCAGTGTAACACACGTGAGTGGGTTTGCGAACGCAATGCTCTGCACTCCAAGCCACTCTATGTTGAAGCCTATTAGAGCCTATGGCTATAATCAGGTGCTTCAAAGAACCGCCCCCCGCTGCTGTAATTCATGCGTCTGGTGTCCTGAAAGGGCCCGGACGCATGAATTAGGGGGTGGCCGTGGCGGCCATGGATATTTTATTGCTATGCATGAATCTATCCATTTAGCATAGAGGGGGGCGCGGGGATAGAGGGGGCGGTGCCCGTGCGGCCTTAATGGACGGGCTGCCCCTGGACAGGATAATTCGGTTGGTAAGCAGACTGCTTGGTGAGTTGAGCTGGGAATTTTCTTTGATTTTGTCTTGCATGCGTTGCCCTTCTATGTGCTCCTTGCTGTGAAAGTCAATTATAAGTGGGGGCAGGGGCCATTTGTTTGTTGCAGTGTATTTTAACCCTTGAAACTAACAAACTCTAAAAGAAAAGTTTATGTATTACCTTATACAGTATCTCCCAAAAGTGAGTACACCCTTCACATTTTTGTAAATATTTTATTATATATTTTCATGTGACAACACTGAAGAAATTACATTAATGGCTGTGTGTTGAGTTATTTTGAGGGGACAGCAAATTTACACTGTTATACAAGCTGTACACTCACTACTTTACATTGTAGCAAAGTGTCATTTCTTCAGTGTTGTCACATGAAAAGATAGAATAAAATATTTACATAAATGTGAGGGGTGTACTCACTTTTGGGAGATACTGTATGTATCCCAACTGCATTACTGTAATAAATACTTAGGGTTCAGCTGAGTTTTAACTACAGGGACAGCACAATACAGGCAGTTTTCTTCCAGGCACTGTGGACCTTGTCAAAGTTAAAAGTCACTGCTCTGATTTGTCTTGAGTTTATTGGATTTCTGCAACAGGTGATAAAAAAACAAAGAAAAGCATGTGAAATGGAGCTGAGACCTCCACCTGCTGTCCATCTGTCTATAAAAATATATAATATAAATATTCATATGCATTTTTAAAAATGTTTCTAAATTTTATATTTGTTATTGTTATTTTTTATATATTATTTTTTGTTTTTTACATTTGTTCTTGTATTTATATTGTTTCAAAATAACTAGTGTTTCCCCTTTTACATTCAAATTTGGGAAACCCCCACAATATATTTATTATAGGGATCAAATCACACAGCATGCCTAAAATGTCTAAATAATATTTCTAACCTATCTAGTTGTTTCTTTGGAACACGTTTATCTATAGGATTCTTAAGCAGTGTCTTTGGTTTAAAATAACCTCCAATGTGCAAATAGGGGATAGACAGAAGGACCGCTTTTTGTTGTTGTTGTTTTGGTGTTTTTTTAAATGCATTAACATACAATGTACCACCTAAGCCTTGAGATTAACATTATTATTTATTTTTATTTTTTTTTTAGAACAGCTGAGATCTTTAAAGTGATATTAAACCCTGATTTTTTTTTAAGCATTTTCAGAAACTAATTTTGTTTGCAGCTACTTTTACATTTTAATCCTTGCCTATGTTACGCTGATGGTTTAATATAACTGTAACTCTTTGTCAAAACAGACTGTGTGCAAATCTAGTTTACAAATGATCATGAGATCTGCCAACACAGTACAGACAGAGTTAATTATAGTAAAAAGTAACTCCACAGCCCCCTCCTTTACATTGCATAGAAGGGGAAAGTTAGGATTTTTAAGCAAGTAAAAAAGTAAGCAGCAATTTTCAAAGTGATATATGGGTTATTTTTTTTAAAGAATCGTACTTACCTAGGTGGATGCTGCATCCGTCCCCCGCCAACTCTTAACACTGAGAACCAAGGGATAAAAACCCCACCCATTGCTCGGTTCTCAGATCTCCCTGAGCAGAGAGCTGGTAACTGTCAGTCACCGGCTCTCTGCTCTGCCCCTTTCGCTCTCTGGAACGCTGGGCTGTGGAGGGGGTGGGAGCAGCCGGCTCACGGCTCGCTGAGAGGCTGAGCCAGGTGATGGTCCAGGCATGTGGGCGGATCCCGACTCAATTGTCTTTCTCGAGCCTGGACCACCTCTGTGACGACAGCCGACAGCAGAAAATGGGTCACAGGAGTGCAGAACGCACTGCACCCCTGTGATCCACAGGAAGAACAGCCAAACAGGCACATAAAAAGTATGAGTTATTACCATTTTGGCTGCAAAAGTGTAATTTTGCTTTAAGGACAAACAATTTATAACATTTGTATTACATCTTTTCCAGAGATAATGACAAAATGAACATTCCTTCCATCTTGTGATTCCTGCAGATCATCACAACATCCTGCAGAGCATTCATTGTTCTGCATTCTGCTGTTGGATTGTGCATATGTGTCCATGACATGTTGCTATGACCTTGTCTCTTGACTATGTGTTTCTTACTAAATAAAATTCATATTGCTATAATCTTGGGACTCCAGTCTGGTGAATATGGGGAAGGGAGTGGGGATGGGGGAGGGCTGGTGCCATTATACACATTTCTCTTAGCACAGATAACATAACTGGTAAAATAACTTGTGGTACCCACATAATGTGATGCATAGGATTTATAACCTGTTCTGCCAGAAAAATCCACTGTCACCTTGCTGAAAACCCAACAAGTCAAAGCAGGGTTCAGAGTATGTAAAATACATTACAGTGCCATATAGAATGCAAAATAAAGAGTATGTAACATTCAACACAACATATACAGCTTGCATGTCAAAAGTATGTATCATATAACATAGAGTATAATGTGCAGGGAACAGCATATATAATGTACAACATAACACATAGATTGCAGGAGTCAGGACTATGTAACCTATAGCACAGCATATACAGTTCAGCAATCAAAACTATGTAGAGCCCAGCCCCACAAGAGCTGCTGGATATGCTGGGTTCTTTGTTCTGCCATGATTCTTTAAGCTGCTCGGTCCCCACTGACACACCTGTGCAACATAAAAGTTAATATGCTACCACTCTATTAGACCCCTTTTACACGGGCGCCTCCGTGCAACGGATTTTGCTTGCTCAGCAGGGGATTGCTCAGATAATCCCTACTGAGCAGGCAGATGACAGGTCCTGTCCACTCCACTGTGCAGAGCGCATACAGACACAATCCCGCTCTGCATTATAGGGAAATCGGATGGAAATGGACCTCCTGTCCATTTTCATCCGATCCACCTGGGTTTTGTGGTCAGGATCAGATCGGATAGTGGCAGGTGTCAGTGGACATGTGTCTGCTGACATCCGCCGCTCCATAGGGGAGACTGCAAGGTCCAATCAGGTCTGCCTGAAAAACTGACAGGCGGATCTGATCGGACAGCCCATGTGAAAGGGCCCTTATAATGCACAGGAAATTAGGCCACAAGCAACTAAATGGTAGACTGAAAGGATGTATTATGACAATGAATCAATAGACAGGCAGTTGAAGAGGTTTAAAGGTGCTGTTCTAGATAATGTGAACACTAACCCATAAGATGGCAATCTACTGCACTGTAGTGATATTAAACCAAATTATAACCGGTGCAAACAGTTAAAGGTATCTGAATCAAATAACCCAAAAATGAAGGTTCTCAGGCCTCTAAATCATAGTCTCATACAATTTGAAGTGACAATTGGTGTTGTCACTACTGTGCTGCTTACTGTTCTCCTTGCTGGAGAAGAAGCTGTACCTGAGGACCTGCAGTACAAGGGTTACTCTGTATGGTGGGATTTGAGAGGAGGCAGGAACTGGGCAGTAGCTGGGGTAGGTGGGAAATGGAAAGAGGTCAGGAGTTGGGAGGAGGTGAAAATTGGAATGAGGTGTAAACTTGAAAGAGGGTGATAGCCAAGAAGAGGGGAAAATTGAGAGGGTAACTTCTAGAAGTAGGTTGGAACTGAGACTGAGTCTGTTGCTAGGGGGATGAGGGAACTGAGAGGAAGATAACAGTTGAGAGGAGGTGAAAACTGAAGGTAGGCCAAGAGATGATAGGATAAGTGAACTGGAAGGCAGGTAACAGGTGGGATAAGGTGGGAACTAGGGGAGCCTGGAAGTTCGAAACAGGTGGGAACTTGATGAAGGTTGGCAGTTTGGTGGAGGAGGGTAGCCTCTTGTAGGAGTTAGGAAGCAATGCTGCATTCATGTCATGTCAGACAGATGGTATTATCTGAATGCATTGTCAGAAGGTCCCACCTTTTGCATCCACAGCTATACCCTGTAGGAAATAGGAAGAACCCTTCACTACACTTTATGGAAGTACATTGTAATGTCGCAACTTGGATAACATGGGGTGCTTCTTGTGACACTAATTGTCAAAGTTGTAATGATCACTTTTGGGGATAAATATAAGTTAGAAGCTCATATTTACCATGTGTCCCACTCCAGGAGGTGGGAGAAGTAGTTACTAATAGGGGCCAGGAGTTTGGAGGAAGTTGGAACTGGTGGAAACCAGCAGTTGGGAGGACATTGGAACTGAGGGAGCCTGGAGGGCTGAGAAGAGGTAGTAACAGGGGGAAGCCAGGAGTTCGAAGGAAGTGGGAATAAGGGAAGACCAGGAGCTGGAAAGAGGTGGTAACTGACAGATTAAAGGGGTAGAAAAAAATGGGAACCACAGTGGCAGGAGTTGGGAGTAGGTAGGAATCTTAGAAGCCCAGAAGTTGGGAGGATGGTGGAAGTTTGGAAGAGGTGAAAATTGAAAGAAGGTCAGCCTCTAGGAGGAGGTGGAAACATCTTTATGGAGCTGAACAAAGCCAGACATGCTTGAAATCTCACCTGTGGGACACTCATGGCACCCACCATACATATAATGGAGAAATTAGTATGCAGCCATGGTATGATACACTACAATATGTTACATATTATATATATATTTTTTTTGGTTTTAACCACATTTTAAGGGTTCCCTGAAGATATATCTATTTTGTTCAGCACTAAATCAATCAATTATGCCTCTGACAAGTTAAACAAGAGGTTATTGGTAGAGCTTACTGAATGCTTTGTTCAGACGACTAAACGGTTAAAACAATTTGTACTGTCAGAACACCAGCATGTTTTATTACCTTTGTTATTCACCACATAAATCACAAGACCTAGGTACATTGTAAATGTGTTCTGCAGACAATGAAAATAAAAGGTCAGAAAGCAAATATGAAGTCCTCTAAAAGTGCTTTAACGTTCTCATTAGCAAATCTGTCAAACCCGAATTACCAGTACTGAAAGTCTAACATTGAAGATGAACTCCGGGTTAAAAGAAAAAAATGACCCTTCTAGTGGCACAGTGCCCCCTCCTCTGCACTAATCTTGCATAAATCTTAGCAATAAACTACATAATTACGAAGCTATACCAAACACATCAAATTAAAGGGCAGCATATGCAGGACTATAAGATATAATTTAGAAATGGTGGAATGCCTGTGACCTATAGGAGAAGAAATTATATAATATATCAGTACTGTTACTCAGTCATCTTCCCGACAGCTATGAGACACTTGTTACAGCACTTGATGCTTGACTAGTTGATACGCTTACCCTGGAATAGGCAAGCTTGTGGATGAATACAAGTGCAATACAGAAGACACAATCAGTGAAAATACTCATACAAAAACAGCGATAGTATTATTATACTGTGTAGTGCTACTCAATAATTGCCCCGCAGCCAGGCACACAATTCCGATCAGTCTTCCGACTCATCAACCAGTTTAGAGGTATGCTTTTTTAGATGCTTTAATGAAAACTTGAGTAATTAGTGCAGGGGTCAGCAACATTTTTTCCACTTAAGAACTGGATTCAGTGTATGTGAATGCATGGAGGGCAGCATTCACCTGCTAATAAATTAAGATAATAATCTAGACCCCTTTACATTACACAGCCCCCGTACCTCTGGACCCCTTTACATTACACAGCCCCCATACCTCTGGACCCCTTTACATTACACAGCCCCCGTACCTCTGGACCCCTTTACATTACACAGCCTCCGTACCTCTGGACCCCTTTACATAACACAGCCCCTCTGCATATTACACAGCCCTACTCCTACCCAGCCCTCCTGCATGTTACGCAACCCCCCCATGTTATGCTTTAAAATTGAGCACACTTGTGGAATAGCAACAAACAATGGAACATAAAAATCTCCACAAGCGACACTTAAAACATTTCTACAGGTTACCTGTTGAGAGTTGCAGAGGAGGTATTTTACAGAGGAGGTCTTGTGCTAGAATTATTGCTCTCGCTCTAATGATCGCAGCAATACCTCATATATGTGGTTTACATTTGCGGTAGCGACTTACATATACGTTCGCTTCTGCGCATGAGCAAGGAGGGATGGGGCGCTTTAAATTTTTTTTTTTTTTACACTGTCCCTTTAAAAAAAATCTGATCACTTTTATTTCTGTCACAAGGAATGTAAACATCCCTTGTAACAGAAATAGGCAGTGACAGGTACCCTTGATGGAGGGATCGAGGGTCTAGACCCCAAATCCCTCCTTTGCACTTAAAAGCATTCAAAACGCAGTTTGGTGGCTTTGAATGCTGTCATGTTTTTAAATTTTGCGCCTTTGTGTTCTGTAAACCGGAAGTAATGTCATGACATCGCTCCCGGGTTACTAGATCCGAGACCGGATGGAAGCCAATTCCAGCTTCGCTTGGGTCTCTGGCCGGCCGGTGGATGTGCTGGCTGGTTGCTCGGGCCTCCCGGTGGAATGGGAGAGCCCAGGCGAGCCGCCGGAGGGGGGAGGGGACTTCCCCTTCCGCTGTTTTGGATAACAGCCGAGCGGCTATTGTTATTCCGAGAAAGCCAACTGGGGTTAAAATGTCCGCGTGCACGTGAATTCATCAAGTGCACTGACGGGCCGGACATTTAGTGGGTAATTGTAGGAGACTCCAGCAACCTTTAGTAGCAATTTGCGGCCACTAAACTTTTTCCTTTAGAACTATCAGGGAAGTCCTTGCACAAGTAAATTATGGCCTGAGCATTGTAGTAGCAACCTGGGGAGATTATTCTTCCTTTTGGAAATCCAAGCAAAGTCCTTTCACTAAGATTTAAAAAAAAAGTTGAGCTCCTCAGTACACCAGCACATGGGGTTGATTTACTAAAGTCTAAAAAAAGTTTTGCCTTTAGTTATACTTTAACAAACATACCTATAACAAGGATGTTCAAAATAACAAAAAAGTGACTTATTGAGGTTTGCAAAAAAAAGACAAGTGTAGAAAGGAAAAGCTTTACACTGTGTCAACAATGGACATATGAAGACATATTGGCCCTGATTTACTATACCTCCCAAATCTACTCCAGCAGTGCCTTAAAATAACCCCCAATTAAAGGCAATTACAACTTCAGCTCTCACAAAAGGGAGTAAATTAACTCACATGCGGCGTCTATTTGCCTGTGAAGATGCCTCTCAGATCACATGTTCTATGTGCCTGATGTTGGCTGGAATCGAACCTGTGATTTCAGAATTCCTCTATTTAATGCTTGTATGCAAGTTCATTGCCATAAAAAAAAAAAAAACATTACCACCCCTCTCTCTAATTTTAACCACTTCAGCCCCGGAAGAATTTCCCACTTTAGGACCAGAGCACTTTTTGCGATTCGGCGCTGCGTCGCTTTAACTGACAATTGTGCAGTCATGCGACGTTGTACCCAAACAAAATTTGCGTCCTTTTTTCCCACAAATAGAGCTTTCTTTTCATGTTGCAGCGTACTGACGTGTTAACAGTCAATTTCGCTGCGTCGCGGCTTAGCGTTTTTCACGAGACCAGGATTTCACCCTTTAAGAAGGCCCCGACTTCACCAATTTTAATCTCTCTCCCCACCATTACAAAAAAAAAAAAAATACCGTTACTTGAACGTATGTTCGTAATTTATCTCCTTAAGACTTTAGTGTCCAAGCTAAGGTCGGTTGTAGTCCGTGTATCTTGTACACTAGACTCTCCGTAGAAGTGTCCGTTTATCTGCGGCGTACACTCAATTAAATGAGGGAAAACACTCTCGACTTCAACATTAACGGAAATTAACCCCCAATAAAATTCC
>BLSH010016978.1:344543-358282 GCA_018402905.1 Glandirana rugosa | reverse complement strand
GGTACCCCCTTGTTTACCAGTGTTTGTTGATTTTAGGGATCTTTTGCTGATTTAGATCAGTCTTTTCCGTAAGTGATTTCGGGACTCCCTCTTTTATCAACGTCTTAGCTTAAGTGATATCGTGGGTTTGTCGTCACTGACTGATTTTTTGATCAGCACCATTTTCGTTCCCTTAACATGTACCTTTATTACAAACCTCGTACCATACTAGTGGATTTAACACGATTTTATACGTCGTATAATAAATTTCTATTAGACGAAACCACGACTAGTTTTTTAGTCAGTCACTGCTGTTTGGGTGCTATAGTGAATTCGATTCTGCAACTATTTTCTCCCTCAGGGCTTTAGTGAATGCCTTTTCTGACTAGATTTAGTCGTTTTCTAGGGATTTTAGTTGTTTGTGACCATTTGTTCCCCCATGGTGCTATAGTAAATAAACCCCATTATGTCTTAATAAAATACAGTATGTTAATGTAACTTAATATTCTTATACCAAATAGTTCAGGTTTTCCATATTTTATCAAACCAAACATTTTTATTGTTGTAGTAGGCTGATGTTTTTTTCAAAAGTTCAGTTGTGAATGAACTAAATTGATTACTTCTAAGATAGAAGGGGTCATGTCCTGTGTTCCAGTGCCTAGTAATTGTTAACCTTGTTGCTAATTAGATATGAGTAGCAATGGCCCGGTAGCAAGGCAGAAAGTTATCAATACTAAGGTTAAGTATAGTTAAAGCCTGATTTGGGAGCATAAGAATTCCTGTGACATTGGATATCATTTTAAATATCTTATGCCCAATTGAATAATAATCTATCTTGAAATAGGTTATAAAATATATTTTTTTCACCTGGTGTATTGACTCTGGAGTAGTCACAAGTAATAAAAAGAAATCTTCAATTTTGAGCTCTTCAGTCTGATCAAACAAAGATAGAAAATGTGACAACAGTTCAAATGCAGTATTTTATATGGTCTTAAAAGAAAGGAATAGGGGGAAGTTCTCTACAGTACTCTCTATCCAAGTCATTTACTAGAAGGTTGCATATCAAAGATGTACTATATGTTCTTGCTTTTGAAAGTAACAAATTGTCAGTGAAGAAGCTTGTTAAGCTCCCCAAGCAAGGATATGTAGTGACATTCTATGTTATCAGCCATGTTATCACAAAAGGAAGCCACATACTAGAAACATTAAAAATCAAAGGCATCTGTATGGAAGTGCAATGAAGTGGTTAACACCGTCAAAGAGAAGAAACATTTGAACTGTATCCATACTCATATCTCTTGGCCTCATGAATCCTGAAACAATAAAGCAAGCTAGGTCAAGATGCCATTGACATAAAAATTGACCTATGTAAGTAAAGAATTGTATAAGCTGCATAAAGAGAAAAATGAACCAGGAGACGTTTCCCCCAAAGTAGCAACAGCTGAGTCTGACAGCCCTTCTACTTAATTTTTTTTTTTTAAAGGGTTTTTTATTGTCATACATACATTGGCAAGTATGAACAGAGTAACAGTGTGACACAATATAAAATGACCTTTATTACCAGGTGCTTCGGGCAGGAAGCAGTCATTGCATATTCAACATCTTCTGCGTATATATAACTTTTTTTTTTTTTTTTGAGACACAAAACGGAAGTACAGAAAACATTAAAAAAAATAAAAGAAAAGGAAAAAGGTCTTGGGGAAAATTAAATTCAGTTGTAATGGAGTGTACACCTCCTTCTGCTTAGTTTACTTATCTTTTTAAACATTTGGGGATGAATGCTCAACGTATATTGTACTCTACCTGTTACATAGCAAAGATGAAGTTGAACATAAACTATAGCAATAGTTTGTTGAAGTGTGGGGTGGGGATGATCCTCAAAGGCGCCGTTGAAGTTCATGGGTCCTCCTAAGAATATGAAAAGGAGATGACCGCACTCCTATCTTCAGAAAATGATTAGCTTTATTCCATAAAATCCATATCAGACATCAAATGAACATGATAGAGGAGGACAAGAGCAGCATGGTTAATGCGTTTCACATACAAATTAGAGTAATGATGATTACTCTTTGATTGTTGGTTTTATTGGCTAGGTATCCAGGGGAGGGAGGGATAAGGTCTGCATAATGGGTGCTCAACCTGTGGCCCTCCAGCTGTTGCAGAACTACAAGTACCATCATGCCTAAGCCTATGGGAGCCATGCTTGTAACTGTCAGCCTTGCAATGCCTCATTGGATTTGTAGTTCTGCAACAGCTGGAGGGCCACAGGTTGATCACCCATGGTCTACAGCAGGGATCTCCAAACTACGGCCCTCCAGCTGTTGCGGAACTACACATCCCATGAGGCATTGTAAAATTCTGACATTCACAGACATAACTAGGCGTGATGGGAATTGTAGTTCCTGAACAACTGGAGGGCAATAGTTTGGAGACCCCTGGTCTACAGGATATCCAAACAATAACAAACATCCCTCTGCTCTAATAGAAATAACCTTAGCCTCTCTTGTAGGCCAAGGGTTTTCCTTCAGACTGAGACCAGCAATTCCTCAATGTATGCATTTAAGTTGAAATCAGCAGTTGACTGAACTCGTTTTCTAAGGGTGCACCCCATTTTTTTAGCCACCTTCCTAACTTCCAGGCCCTAGTATAGGCCCATTTTCCATTCCCTAAGACTGGATTCTGAAGCTAATGAGGCCTCAGGTAGAAGACCTGAGAGGCAAAAATACTTCTTGTAATGGACCTCCACTCCAGGCAAAGCCAGTGAGGAAATACTCTTCTAGAAGGGCCCCTGAAAATGTATCTCTTTACATAGTTCACATAACTAGCAATAAACCTCCTAGTGATTGGCAAGGTGAAATAAATATTTATAATGTGTAACATTGTATCTACTTGCTCTGTCTGCTGCAGAACACTCCACAACAACAGGCTGAAGCAAACAATGTTCTAGGCCAGGCATCCCCAAACTACGGCCCTCCAGCTGTTGCGGAACTATACATCCCATGAGGCATTCACAGACAAGACTAGGCATGATGGGAATTGTAGTTCCTGAACAACTGGAGGGTCATAGTTTGAGGACCCCTGTTCTAGGCTTAAGAGAACCTAACAAAGACCATACCAAGTAGAGCTTAGGCTTGCTACAGCCCAGAGGCCCACTAAATTTAGACGAGTGGTATACCAACCTTGGCAGGGTCACTATACAGGTAAGCACCACATTTGGAAAATGCCAAAAATATTCAGCACAGATAATGACACAAATTTCACAAGTGGTAAAACACAAGCTATGTTCCAGAATGCTTCACCACACCCTAAAAGAGGTGTAACATCCCTGCTGATGCTTGCTGAACACTATGTGGTCCAGTGACACAGAGAAAGTACCTTCCACATGCTGGCGGAGGGCAGAGCTGGCCTTCTAGGGAAAAAATGATGGCTTGGTACCTGCCACTGTGGTGCAATGCAGGCCACAAAGTCACGGAAAGGGGTACACAAGAGCAGATTTAAAACCAGTAATTTTGCTATGATGACATTGAGACAATGGGTGACCTGGTGAATATTAATTCTTACATTGCAGCTGCTAGGAAAGGACAGCTGCCTAGTCAAGGATGAAGCTAGAGGCAGCAGCATGGGGTTAGTAGACTTTCAGCAAGGTTGAAGCCTACACTTGGCTTTACAATGCGTGGTTCCATGTTGACCCTCTTCCTCACTTGATGTGCCACAAGGTAAGCCTCTCAAACTCCTTGAAAATATCCATCCTTATCTCTTGAGACCACTGATGATGCATCAGTTAGAGATTCTTGTGCAGTGGGAAGAGAAGCGGAAAGGGTGACAGCCTTTTGCTGCTGACCCGTATAATTCATCTGTTACTTCTAATAAGCTTTGTCATGAATGGTCTCCTCTTGTGCGTCCTCATGCATTTTGAAATGAGGTGGATTTACCATGCTTGATGAATTGCAGGCACAGGCTTAGGTGTGTGAAAGAAGGCTCAGACTGCTAAGCTCTGTGGAGTTGACCTGAGGATACCAGTGATTCTCACACATGGTGGGCAGTGCCATCCAGTGCAAAAGAGAAGCTGCTCTCTCCATTGCTCTGCATGCTACCATGGACAACATTCTGTCTCACTGATGTTATGCCTATCCCTCACTTTCCTCCTCCACAATCTGACACCCTGGTGAGGTCTGGTACCTCATCATCTTCACCCTCATCATTGCTCAAGCCCCCTTGGCAGTAGGCTGCAGCTGCAGGAACATCACTGGTAATTGCTTCTCCCTGCCTGTTGTCCCCTTCCTTTATGTTCTCGTGCCCTCTTCCTCAAAATCTCATAACATTTCTGCACATCCTGCTGCAGAAAGATGCTGATGGCATGCTCAAATAATCTATCTTACTCCTTAAAGCCATTTTTCATGGCAATAGCTGGATTAACTGTAGAAGAGGAGATAGAAGAGGGTGCATTTGCAGCTGCCGATGATGACACTGTGCTACTCTGTGCCTAGGAGTGGGTAAAGAAAAATGATGATGAATTATTGATCACCTACTCCTCAAACCTTCTCTACATTCTTTAACTCAAGCACATGACAAATGGCTGATGGGAAAGCTAACTTTTATGGCGAGGACGTTGGCTGAACGCTAAGAGGAGGTGGGAACTAACAGAAGGTGGGAACTGGGAGGAGGACAGCTAATAAAAATGAGGTCAAGATCTGTAGGGGGTTGGGGCTGGGAATGCACAACTAAAATTCTGGAAAGATGCAGGAATTGAGAGGGGATAAGGACCAAGATGTGGAAAGCAGTTGCACGCTAGGAGGAGCTGAGAAGGTGGGAACTGTGAGTAGGCCAGGAGCTTGGAAAAGAAAGGAACTGGGTGAAGGATGGCAGTTAAAATGAGAAGGTTACTAGTAAGAGGTCAAGAGCTGGAATGAGGCCAGGAGTTGGTAGGATAAGGAAACTTGGAATAGGTGGGAGCTGTGAAGAGACCAAAAATAGGTGTGAATGATACCTTTTACAAATAAATAGCTTCACAAGTGGTAACTACAATTCAGACAATTTAGGCTGCAAGTTGTGAGGTCACAACGCACTTTAATGGAAAGCACTGTGATTGAGTCTTACCACTTGTGGCTGGAAAAGCACTGAGATGGGAACTTCCAACAAAACATTTAAAAATTACCAAGGAAAGTGCATGCAGCATAAAGGAGCTGAGATGAAATGGGACATGAGAGAAGGGCAAGTTGTGGAGGAGGCAGGAGTTGGGAACAGCAAGGGCTGTAATGTTTCCGTCTCCTGCTCCTCCCCCAGCAATATAAGCTGGGCAGTGTTGGAGGATTTCAACAAGTGAGCCGTGTCCTAATAAAGCAGAAGGATAAAGAATCCGCCTGGGACTGTGTGGCCTAGAGATGAGGGTAGGTGGAGATTTTGAATCAGTTGCAGGAGTGGGACTGGCTGATTAGATCCTATTGCAGCAGTCAAAATTGTATATTTTAAATGGTAATTAAAATGTAATCAGTAGACTTTTCTTTTAAATCACAAGTTTAGACATTAAACAGTTAAGAAAATATGTGCTGTCAAACGGCTGCATATTCTTTGTTATATAAGTACGTTATTTGTATGAAGGTTCTCATTTATCAAGGTCACGTAGTAGCTAGTAGCAGTTCATCACATTCAGCCAGACTTGGTCTGTAATGTCAAAGATGTTTCATAGCCTAGCAAAGCCAATTCACTGAAGATAACTACGAATTCACTTGGATAAGCAACAAAGCGTCTTGACCCTTCCTGAACAAGTCCAGTTGAAAGTAAATGCTTTCTGGAGACTATAACGAATGTGATTATATGCTGCATATAGGTGCACCATGACCAGAACACAATCTGCATGTTCCGATTGATGGAGGAGCCTTATTTGTTCATTACAGGCTTTTATTTTTGTTTCACCTTTTTGTCCTTGCTCAACGTTTCCAAAATTCTCAGATCTGATGACTTGGCATAACCTCTCGATCGTATGACCTTTGTGTATGATGGACTTTTAGGGCTGTCTCTTTATCCCTTTATAATACAACACATGTAAATTGAATGCTCTGGTCAATAAAATGCAGGCAAGGCATTAAGTGAGTCTAATGGACCTTTTATCAGCTACTTTTATCTCATTTATCAAATTTTAGAAGGACATGGTGGCAAATGCAGCCTATTCAAATAACATAGGCATTGACCATCTCTCTGGCATTTTCTCATTGTCTCTATGGGGTAGATTTACTAAAATGAGTGCAGTCAAAATATGGTGCAGCTGTGCACGGCAGCAAATCAGCTTCTAACTTCAGGTAGTTGATTGGTTTGTAAGCATATAGTAGCTGCACCAGATTTTGTATTCTCCAGTTTTAGTAAATCTTCCCCTGTGGGGTTGATTTAATAACAGAAAATACAGTGTTCACTCTACAAGGGAAGTTGACTTTGTATGGAGACTCTTCCCAGAGCTGTTGAAATTTCACTTCGCAAAGAATACCCAATTATGTGCAAACAAAATTTAGGGGAAAAAAACAGCATTTTTGTCTGATTGGATGATAGAAGTCAGTAGAGCTTCCCCTCATTCACTAAGCTCTAAGGAACTTTCCCGTGCAAAGTGCAACTTCCCTTGCAAAGTGAGCAGCCAAGTTGCCTTCAGTAAATCAACCCCTATGTATGGCATAGTCTCTGTACAATATTAATAGCGCTGTCTCTGTACATGTGGTGCCCTCTTTGGCAGAAATGTATTAGTAGTTAATTTCACAGCTTATATTTAGTGTGATACCATTCCAGATAAAGGTTCAATTTTCATAATGTATTTAATAGTTGTTTTCTGCAAAGTTCTCCTTTAAACTATAAATGAGCCAATGTCATGATGGTACTAAGTGCACTCTTGATGTTTTTCTGTGCTATTCTTTATAATTCCCTATGGGCATCTATATATATTTATCCATAATTCTATATATAAAAAAAACTCTTCTTTCCATTTTGCCATAGGCTAAACAGAAACATAGGCACACCTTCTGGTCCCTCTGCAGGAAAATGGACATAGGAAACCCAGTGCACATTCTCCAGCTCCTGCTTGCTGGGACCGGCAGACTCTTTAGTTCCATTCAGCACAGGGGAGAAATAGCAACCAGATGGATTCAAAAATGTTAGCAAGAGCAGCACAGCCACTATTCTTAAGGACAGGAGTTGATTTAGTAAAGGCAAATAAGCTTTTCACGTTGCAACAGAAGTTGCACTTTTTAGGGGAATTTTTCCAAGAGTTTAGTGATGGTAGAAAAAATTTTACTTTGCAAAATTTTAAATTAAAATAGCGTTTTTGCTTATACATGATTGGAAGCTAACCAACCTTCCTATAGATGGATTGAAAATTCAGCTGGTCCCTCTGAACCAGACAAATTCCTGCATGAATGCAGGATGCAGGAATTCCCCCCACCAGGACATTGTATTCCCCATATAATCCAAACCAGGGCCGGTGTGTCCAAAGATAATTCCAACGTCCCTTAGAAAATCCAAACTCAGTGCCCTGTTTGTTCTTCTGTTTGGGACATTGTATTCTGATAGCAGAAACTCACTGCTGTCAGAATACAGTGATCAGTGCTGCAGCCAATTGACTGCAAGCCACTGGTCGAAGAAGGATTTCCATCAGGTGCATTAGACAGTTGCCGAGGACCACACACAGATCGAAATTCATTCGTCCCCGCTGAGCTGGCTGAAATTGTAATCCATCTGTGTCCAGTTAAATAGGGGGTTATAACCCCTGTCAAACTGAGTCCCAGTGTAGAGATTTCCCCTCACTTCTTGTCCCATAGCCAAAACCGAAAGTGAGAGAAAATTTCTCCAAAGTGAGGGAATCCCTGGTTATCACTAGGGTCACCAAATTTAGCATCCCCATTGGAAAACTTCCCTTCTCTTACTTGTTTTACTTTTCCTGCCATGTGGCTGGTAGACCACTATTTTTCTTGCTAGAGGATAAAATAATTGATTTTTTTAACTGGATTAAAAAACTCAGAATATTATAATATTTAGCAAGCACAGCGCCTATTCCATTACATGTAGCCTGGACTCACTACAAGAAGTAGAAATCCCTGTATATATTGTGTACAGTAAGACAGCTACAAATTCCATGTACAGTGCCTTGAAAAAGTATTCATACCCTTTGTAATGTTACAACCAAAACCGCCAATGTATTTTATTGACATTTTATGTGATAGACCAACACAAAGAAGCACACAATTGTGAAGTGGAAGGAAAATGATAAATGGTTTTCAAATTTTTTTTTACAAATAAATATGTGAAAAGCATGGCATTCATTTGTATTCAGCCTCCTTTACTCTGATGCTACTCACTAAAATCTAGTGCAGGGATATGCAATTAGTGGACCTCCAGTTGTTGCAAAGCTACAAGTCCCATCATGCCTCTGCCTCTGGGTGTCATGCTTGTGGCTGTCAGAGTCTTGCTATGCCTCCTGGGACTTGTAGTTCTGCAACAGCTGGAGGTCCGCTAATTGCATATCCCTGATCTAGTGGAACCAATTGTCTTCAGAAGTCACCTAATCAGTAAATAGAGTCCACCTGTGTGTAATTTAATCTCAGTATTAACCTCCCTGGTGGTATGATTATGTCAGATTTTTGTATCTAAAAGCGATACATTGTTTTGCATAGAAATTTGGTGTTTTATATTGTAGGTCTGTCTGGAATAACTCACTTAAATCTGTCCAAACAAGAGTCTAGCAGACATCCTGGGTATAATAAAGTTTGAAACATGAAATCATAAAGTATAATATAATAAATAACCTTAAATATTTATCAAAAATAATAACGTAATAGTAATAAAATGTATTCAATAATGTAATCAAATAAAAAATACTGAAATTTGCACAGTTGCAGAATTGTCGCTGTCGTCACTTTCAGTTTCTGATGATAAATTTCCCCACAAATCAGTATCACTCAATTCTGCAAATGATTCTTATTTACTATCGCTGTTTTCTATCTGATCAGAAAACACTTTCCATGTAAAGGGACACTTTTTGGATGCCATGGACATTCTCAAGTTTTCAGGCAGAAAGAATGGCATACATAATATAAAAGTGCATGCAGGGCAGTGGGCAAAGCACTAGGGACAAAGGGGATGTGAAATGATTTCATACAGTAATGTAATCTTACAGATTACAGTGTACTGTATGTTTAGCAAGTGTTTCACTATTTGAATTTTCCGCTGGTCTCCGCCCCAGTGTGACGCGACGCTCGCAGGGAACGGAGACCGACATCACAGAGTGAATCGGGCAGAAGACAGCGCGCTGACACAGTGGGGGGACATCGCTGGATCCAGGGGACAAGGTAAGTAATGCTGCCTGGATCCAGTGATGCAATCCCGAGTGTGGCTCGGGGTTACTGATCTTGGTACAGAAAATTCACCCCGAGCCACACACAGGATAACCACCAGGGGGGTTAATGCAGCTGTTCTGTGAAGGCCTCAAAGCTTTGTTAGAGAACCTTAGTGAACAAACAGCATCATGAAGGACAAGGAACACACCAGACAGGTCAGGTATAAAGTTGTGGAGAAGTTTAAAGCAGGGTTAGGTTCTAAAAAAATATCCCATGCTTTGACCATCTCACAGAGCAATGTTCAATCCATCATCCAAAAATGGAAAGAATATGGCACATCTGCAAACCTACCAAGACATGGACATGTGGAAGAATGTGCTCTGGTCAGACGAGACCAAAATTTAACTTTTTGGCCTAAAAGCAAAATGCTATTTGTGGTGGAAAACTAACACTGCACATCACCCTGAACATCACCATGAAACATGGTGGTGGCAGCATTATGTTGTGGGGAAGCTGGTCAGAGTTGATGGGAAGATGGGCGGAGCCAAATACAGGGCAATCTTAGAAGAAAACCTGTTAGAGTCTGCAAATGGCTTGACACTGAGGCGGAGGATCACCTTCCAGCAGGACAACGACCCCAAACATACACCCAGAGCTACAATGGAATGGTTTAGATCAAAGCATATTCATGAGTTAGAATGGCCCAGTCAAAGTCCAGACCTAAATCCAATTGAGAATCTCTGGCACATTTGCTGTTCACAGACGCTCTCCATCCAATCTGACAGAGCTTGAGCTATGTTTCAAAGAAGAATGGGCAAAAATGTCCTCTCTAGATGGGCAAAGCTGGTAGAGACTTCCCCAAAAAGACTTGCAGCTGTAATTGCAGTGAAAGGCGGTTCTGCAAAGTATTGACTCAGGGGGCTGAATACAAATGTCCCCCACACTTTTCACATATTTATTTGTACAAAAGTTTGAAAACTATTTATCATTTTCCTTCCACTTCACAATTATGTGCCACTTTGTGTTGGCCTATAACATAAAATCCCAATAAAATACATTTATGTTTTTGGTTGTAACATGACAAAATGTGGAAAATTTCAAGGGGTATGAATACTTATTTTCAAGGCACTGTATGTATAACAGTGGTTCTCAACTCCGGTCCTCGGGACCCACTAACAGGCCAGATTTGCAGGGTAACTGAAATTCATCACAGGTGATATCATTTGCTGCTCAGTTATTGCAGTGTTCTAGTCTGCATCTCCGCAAGGTAATACTTAAAATCTGACCTGTTGGTGGGTCCTGAGGACCGGAGTTGAGAACCACTGATGTATAACATACACAGCATAGTATAGGTCAGTCCACAAAAAGTGAGGTCAGGGTTCATCATATCCATTATTGTTACATGGGTGGGGCTGAGATGTCTCAAATTGTTCACCAACAGGTAAGCGGAGCCCAGGCCTAGGGTTCCCAATCAGGGAGAGACCACACACAGTTATTGAAGTTATAGTTATCTTGTATATTGTATATAAAATGGCAGCAATAGTAACAGTATTTGTAGGCACTGATGTAAGGCAATAGAGTTGATGTTTACACATGGGCATGTATTATTGGAGGATGGCTTCCACCGAAGGGTGGCGGTTGGCATTGTAGCTGTACAGTACTGAGATACTGCCGGGAAGAGCCCCAGAATCCTAATCTGGATATTGGAATGTTTCCTTAAGGCAGACATTATCCCTACTCTTACCCTACTGTCCAGGAATCTTTCACTGAGTTAGACACTTTGCCTAAGGGGGTATCTGTCCTTGTCCTACCACTTGTGCCCAAATGAGGCAGGTACCCATATTTTTAAGGTCCTTCACCAAGATGGCCACCAAAGGTCACCAGAAGTTGCAGCATCTAATCAGACAGCTGGTCACTCTGAGACACCAACGGAGTCCATGAGGGGACATTGCCCATAACAGATCCCACTCCATATGTATAATGGCATAGTGCCACCTAGTGAATGGAGGAAAACCTGCTCCTGCCTACAGATGGAGTGTGGACACAATTGTATCAGTGTGTATGTAAAGGCAACTTGTGCGTTCTGTAATTCCCACATAAAATGCTGAACTTCTCTCTCCTTTCCAGATGTTGGGAAAGATTTTGCTTCTTCTGTCCATTATACAGTCAGTAAAGACAGGTGAGTGAGATCTTTGGATACATATTTATTGATATGTGTAACCTGGATAAAAACCAAAATAACCAATGATTCTACTCCACTGAGAATCCCAACCACCTTTGTGTGTTCCGGCTGCTCCTGATGTTCCATGCGCCATAAGATAAAATATATGAACAATTCAGCCATGGTGGTGGCAGGTGAGTTGAGCTGGGAACTCAAAGCAAAGATCCCACTACCAACCAGGGATCCTGAGAGATATAAGAAAATACCCAACGTCTACTGAGAGCTGAAATGTCACTTCGGAACGGACAGACTCTTCAAACTGATTGCTGGGCTCTGGTTTAAATAAATATAAAATATCTTTGTTCAGTATGCTGTATAATGCATACATATACGAGTTGGAGGATATGTAACTGCGCTAAATCTAGTCACATAAAGTGAATAAAGTATAAATGTGATAATGCAGTGTGGACAATAATCTCAAAATGAATTAAATACTTCTTAATTGTAGAAATACTGCAATAAATGCTTGTTCAATAAAAAACACATAGCATGTGCACAATACAACTTGTAAAAAAAAGTCCAGAAAAATTAAAAAAAAAATAAATCACTAGTGAAAAAAACAAGTCTAGTGTAATGAAATTGACAAAACAGAAGTCTATAATCAATACTGTGATCCAATAAAAACAAACATAGATCCAAAAAAAGAATGCTCACTCCACAATCCACCACCAAAAAATTCTGTACTTTAAGAATGCTTTCAGAAATACAAGTGTTAATAGTTTGTTTTCATAAGCCACGTAAGGACCAAGTCTATTTTTACACTTGTTGTTTACAAGTTAAAATCAATTTTTTTTTTTTGCCAGAAAACCCCCAAACATTATATATTTTTTTTAAGAAGCCCTAGAAAATAAAATGGAGATTGTTGCAATACTTTTTTTTTTTTTTTTTTTTTTTCACAATCAAGTTTATTGAAGAAAATAAGTAACAAATTAGACTTAATTTCACAATGTTACAATTATATTTTTGTTGTGCCAGTGTAATGGCTCTTTGAGTATATGGATTTAAACTAACAGATCAGACTTTAAGTTAAATGTAATAATGCCTGCTTGTGTACAATAACACTTATAACCATATACCCATAATATTTGTATGTATCCATTGTTGCATGAATTATAGCATGTGCACAATTCAACTTCAGATCAGCCCATAGAGGCAATAGTCTGCATGGAGAAGTTGAATAAATAACTGAAACTGTAATCTTGCCTCTATATCGAGATCCAAAGTTTTGAGTAGATAAAGAGAGAAAGAAAGAAAAAAAAAAGAAAGAAAAAAAGAGAAAAAGAGGGTAGAGGGTAAGGATAAGGAGGTATGTAGACTTTATGGAAAGACCAAACCGCCTTTTAAATCTGATTGTAGTAGTTTTTGAGGGTGGGTATTTGATAATATAGATAAATGTTTCTATCTCAACTGTGTGATTCAGGATAGAGAGAATGAGTAGTGTGTTAATTCTTCATTTCTGAGTATAGGTCTGAGTGAATGAACATGAACCAATTGTTCCAGGTAGAATGAAATTTAGAACTCGATTCTTTTTTCATTGCATTGATTTCCTCCATTTTGTAGGTGAAATTCACTTTTTCAAACCATTCTGTAATGGTGGGGATCTTTGTCGTCTTCCAGTATAGTGGAATTAACGCTTTGGCTGAATTCAATAGGTGTCTTGTTAGAGAATGTTTATATTTGTGTATGGTTAGATGGTTTATGTGAAGCAGACATGCTTTGGCGTCTAAGGTGATTGATATGCCTGTGATGTGTTTAATCCAATGGATAACAGATTGCCAAAAAGTCTGAATTGGTGCACATGTCCACCATATATGGAAGAGTGAACCTATTTCTTTGTTACATCTCCAGCATATGTCTGAGCTCGATCTGTTCCAATTGTGAGCTCTATGGGGGGTTATGTACCATCTTGAAAGAAGTTTGTATGTCTAGCTCGAGTCTGTATACGACCTCTACATTGTTTCTTTATCCAAGTGAGAAGGTATATACCACCTGTACACGTGGTTAAGTCTGAAAAACCGTTAGACAATAGGTAACCTAATTTGTGTAGTGTCCGTATAGTTAGTGGAATCTGCGGTTTCGTACAGACGAAGTGTATTTGGTAGATTGGTATGTGTTTATATTTGTAAGAGATTGTTCTGTGGATAACTTAAGTCGGTTTCGCAATTAAGGTGATATGACCTTCTGCTGTTTCTAGGGGTGGTAATGTCTTACCAAACTTTTTCACTTAA
>BLSH010016978.1:301799-328295 GCA_018402905.1 Glandirana rugosa | reverse complement strand
CATACGACGTATGTTGTCGGTTGTATGACACATGCTCCGAAATCTCTGTCCACACACTAATTAGTTAATATGGTTCGTCCATGATTACTAGTAGTTAAGGTATACATTTAACTTTGTCAGTAATTGACTTTGAGGATGTCGACACATAATCCGAATTTGGCCCCGTTCCTTGTCGATTTGAGACGATGATGTCTCTCCAAAACCTTCTGTCGAAGTACAGTGTCCCAGTATGGTGTACCTTTCTGACTCGTGTCGTTTTTCTGTCTTCCATCAATATGACACTGTTGTTCCAGAGAACTTACGTTTCTAAAGTTTCGTCTGACGTCCCGGGACCACTTTTGGTCATTCTGGGTCCATGTGGACCGATGTTCTCTTCAAGGTCTGTTCCTTCACACACCAGCCAGATGGCACATTCTTTCAATGTGGCATGTAGAGGAACAAAACCCTGCCGAGATGAACAGAAAACCTTGTCAGCATAATCTTCTTAAAGCAACATTTACCCTAACAAGATGGAGTAACTAAGGATAATAGGTTTTCTATCATCTACAAGCCAAATATTTCACATTTTGGCTCATCGGTCCAGAGCACCTGATGACTTTTTTCTGCAACCAGATCCTATGTTTTTGTGCCTAGTTGAGTTGCTTAGCCTTGGTTCCACATTGAAGGCATGGCCTTTTGGCCGCAATTCTTCCATGAAGACCACTTCTGGCCAGACTTCTCCAGACAGTAGCCAGGTGTACCTGGGTCTTACTGGTTTTCACCAGGGCCCTGCAGTCTGCTTTGAAATCTTTGCATTCAAGAGACCTTGTTGTCACAGTATAACTACCTTCTGTCTTTTTGCTGTGCTCAGTCTTTCCATGTGGTATGACCCTGTGACATGAAGCTGTCTTCCAAAACCTCTCTGTAGTAGCAGAGTTTAGCTGTTCCTTGCCCCGGTTTAAGCCTAATACACAGCTGTAGGAGTTTCAGTTAATGACTGTTTCAATTTACATATGGAATTGATGATCATTAGTACCTGCTTGGTATAATTGATTAATCACACACCTGTCTCTAAAGCCTCGTACACAGTATGTTGGCTGTTGTATGCAGCATACTGACTGCACTACATGATCGTATGGCCAGGGAAAGAACGTTCAGGTGCATGTAATTAGCATCCAGCCATTCCTGACTTTGGGCATGCGTGTTTTGCACAATACAACTTTGTTGTACCAACTGCTCTGTACACACGATACAACGGTCGTATGAGAGCTTGTTGGTACGACCACGTTTTCTAGTCTGCTCATACAACTCCCTTGTACGACCGTCGTATGTTCGACTGTTCAAATCGCGCATATGAACGATCGATATCGCATACAACGGTCGTTAGTATGACCTGTTGTATGCGATCGTTGAACTGTGTGTACGGGGCTTTATCCTACAAAATCCCTGACTTTGTGCAAGTGTAAGAATTGATGCTGTTTGAAGGCAAAGGGTAGTCACACCAAATATTGATTTGATTTAGATTTTTCTTCTGTTTGCTCACTTTGCCTTTTGTAAATTGATAAAAAAAAAACATAAAAAAGTAGTTTTGAAAACATTCTCACTTTGTAGCATTTCTTCACAACTGACTAAAATTTTTGCACAGTACTGTGTATCATAGATCTCACATATTATTTCCCTCTTATTAGGTGTGGTGTGCTACAACCACCTTGGATGTTTCTCAGATGATCCTCCCTGGTCAGGGACAGTGCAGAGACCCATTCCCAAATTACCCTGGTCTCCGGAGAAGATTAATACTCGATTCCTGCTCTACACCAGGGAAAAGTTCAAAAACTACAAGGCAAGATCTAATTATTTTGATTAAACAATAATAACTGGAGGTTAAAACCAAAAAGTTACTTTCCTTTAAGTGGTTGAAGACATTTTGTAGCTTACCAAGGCGTGCTAGGTATTTTTTACATTAATGCATAAAATGCCCCTGTATATTTCTGTGCCTCCTGTCACAAAACGCACACCCGCAGTGGCTAGGTAACCGGGACGTGGATAGGAGGGAATGAGGGGGGGCTTATACTGAGCAACCACTAGAGGGAGACTCCACTCCAATCCAGCTGGCTGACCTTGCAGAGGCAGATACAAATCTTACATGCAATCTGGTGCACTCTAAGGGCCAGGGAGCAGCCTAACATTTAGCACACACTACTGGGGTTCCTCAAGCTATCCTATGAGCTAGAACAATGGTGTTAATCACTCTTTCCACACACCAGTCATAAAACAAAATGGTAGCTTGCCACCACCTAGCAGTTTGTCTGCTGACTGGTCTGCTAGGCAACCACACTCACACACAGATCTCCATCTGGCAGATCTGCTAGTCTATAATTTTCATGCAATCTGCCAACATACAGTACAATTGCATACAGATTGGCAATTAAATTAGACCAAGCACATAGACACTGAAGTGCAATAATCTCTCCAGGGATATTAGCTCTAACGTAGTAAACAGGAGTCACTTATTGAATTTATAATTTAATATCCTAAAAATGTACAAAGGAAAAGAGTTACAAAAAATACAAAAAAGTCAAAAAGGGCATACACAGTTGGCTATTCACTATGAAATTAAAACGGAATAACAGAAATAAACTTTAAGTTTAACCCTTGCCTGGAGCATGTCAGAACGTTTGTAGGAATCATCCCGTCCATATCCCATGCTCCTACATTTATTGGAATATGGATGTGGGCTGGACTTTAGCCATTGTCCAATCAACCCTGGGGGGGGGGGGGGTTCCCATGCCAGCCCATGGGACAGTTTCGTGTTCCGAGGTTACCAGAGTTGAATGGGCCAAGCATAGCTCTGATCACTGGGTCGGGGATAGAATTTCAGACACCAGCATGTCAGTCCGATCGCAAAATACCATTCACTGTTCAGCTGTTGTGATCAGATGCCATCAGATGCCATATAACAGTTTTGTGCTTTTCTCATGGATTCTAAATGCACTACAAATACAATTTTACACATAGCCCAACATGTGCACATCAGAAGGAATTATTTTCATTTCTCTGCAACTAATATTTTAGCTTTTGTAAGAGATAGAATATATTCCTCAGATCTGTTGATATAAATCAAAGCTGGCAGACAGTTTGGGGCCTTCTCACTGTCCCCTGATGGTTCTTGTAGTCAAAATGGCTAGGACTCTTCTTTGAGGTTCAGGAAGGTGACAACTCTATGTCTACATCGGTGGGATAATATTATTGGCATCTATGAGTCAACTCTAGCCTAGAAGCTTGTCTTGTCAAATGCTAATTGAAGAACATATGTCTATGACTCATTACTGAATACTGTTAGACTCCTTTGACAATGAGGCGCTTTACAGATGCTATTTGGCTAAGAATAGCGCCTGTAAACCGCCTCAAAAATCCACCCCAATCCACCCCAATGTGAAAGCCCTAAGTGCTTTCACACTGGGGCGGTGCGTTTGCGGGACGTTACAAAAAGTCCTGCAAGCAGCATCTTTGGGGCGGTGCGCTGAGCGGTGATACACCGTTCCTCCACCACCCTTGCCCATTGAAAACAATGGGGCAGCGCTTCCGAAGCGGCTGCACAATGCCCCGGAAGCGCGGAGCACCACCACTTTTTAACACCTTGTGGGGGGTTAAAAGCGCACTGCTCCCGCCACCATAGCACCGCATAGGCCACTTTCACACTGGGGGCGGTGGGGCAGAAGCGGTAAATCCCCGCTAGTTTCAGCGGGGATTTACCTCTGTTATAGCGGTGCTATGGCGGCTGGAGCGGTGTGCTTTTAACCCCCCACAAGGGATTAAAAAGGGATTAAAAGCGCCGGCGTTCCACGCTTCCGAGGTGGTGTGCAGCCACTTCGGGAGTGCTGCCCCATTGTTTACAATGGGCAGGGGCGGTGGAGGAGCGGTGTATCACTGCTCACCGCACCGTCCCAAAGATGCGGCTTGCAGGACTTTTTGTAACGTCCCGCAAGCGCACCGCCCCAGTGTGAAAACACTCCGGGGTGGATGGGGAAGGATTTCTGAGGCGCTTTACTACTTTTAGCTAGAGCACCTCAGTGTAAAGGGGTCTTACATTTATGTTACACCTCCTTGTCCGAAAACACTGCGGTGGACCATGCTCACTGGCACAGGATTCACTATGATCTACATTGCTTCCCCGATCTTCTGGGTTGCAGAAGGGGATTCTGAGGGCAGCAAAGGGATAGTGCTGTGTCTCACTTACCATTTTTATTTATGTGGTGTATTGAACTGCATCAGATTATTATTGTTCATCTGTATGCTAACATCTAATGGAGGTTTTGACCCACTACAGCTTGTTTATTACACGCGTTTGATTTCTCCCTTCTGTCTTCCTATCCCATTTAGTTCTAGCTAATTCAGTCATAGCTAGACCCTCTCCATGTATTCCATATTGCCTTGGTCAATGTTAGTTTATCACAGGGACAGGGCCCAGGAAATTCATTGTCTTGTTACACTTCCAAGTTCTGTAAAAATATCCTCTGTTCTACAATTAGTTGACATAATATTGTGTTGGATTCAACTTCTGTGTCTTAATGAAGAGTTAAACTGCCTGTGGATGATACAAAGTCAGCAGATGACCATACAGTTTGGACAGACTGGGTCAAGAGAGGTATGTCAATTAGGGTTGCCACCTGTCCGGGATTCACCCGGACAGTTTGAGTTTGGAATCATGCGTTCGGGTTTCAGACTGCCTGAAACCCGGACACATTATTCAGACTGGACCATGGCTTCCCAGCAGGGTTGCTGGCTGCAGTTGTCTAAGCTGAGACTCTCCTTCACACTGCCCAAACCCAGCACTAGCACTCCCCCCCCCCCAAACACACACACAGACAGGAGAGGAGAGAGGGCTCAATCTGCACCTCTTACTTCCGCCCCTACCCCTCTGTGTCTGCCCACACTCCAATCCCCAGCACTGTGCCTCAGGAAAGGAAAGTGGGGGCCGGAAATTTGAAGTCCAGCAGCCTCAGATACATCTGGATGAGAGGTGCTGACTGCCAAGGGGTGAGTGAGCTCTCCATCCATCCCTGTCTGTGACTGAAGTCTCCATCCCACCCCTGTTCTCTCTCCTGCCTCTGAGTGAGTACAGTAAGGTAAATCAGGGTTCTCAGAGCACCCCTTACATCAGAGTTCCCCTTTGCACCAGAGGCCACAGTGTTTTCTCTTATATCAGAGTCCTCTCCGCACATCAGAGTTCTCAGTGTTCCCCCTTAAATCAGGGTTCACAGAGCATCTCTTATGTTAGAGTCCCCAGAGTTCTCCCTTACATCAGAGACTGCAGAGTTCTCCCTTACAGTTCAGATGTAAAAGGGGAACTCTGTGGACGCTGATGTAAAGGGGGACACTTGTTATTAATGTCATTTGATTAAAAATGTTAATTTAATAGTAAAATATATGCATAGTTTATGCTAGAAAGAAAATTGATGTGCGCCGCTAAAGTGTTCGGGATTGACTTAAGGAAAAGGTGGCAACCCTAATATCAATGCATAAAGTAGCATTTGAAAATGAACAGATAGGCTCCTGCTGTTGTCAGTCAAAGTGCTAAGAGTGGCTTGTCAGGCACTGTGTGCGTCTGTGGATGCACACAGCAGTAGCCAGGAGGGTGCACACACAGGTGTCTCTTTTGCAGCCGGCTAGCAAAGCAGAGATCTGCAAACAGGCTGGGGGTGCCAATGACTTGGGGACTAGCCGCAGGAGAACAAAGAAGGCACGTTTAAAGAAGATATCATATCATATCATGTGATCATGTGATCATATAATCTAAAAAAAAAGGGTATAATATCACCTTCATTCACAATGTAATACAACATGTGCTTCTTGCATAGATCAACATATTTATTCTCATTTTTTAATGTCCTCTGCAGGAATTTAGAGCTGTTGCGTTCAATGCTAATGCTATCAAAAAGTCCAATTTTCAAAGTTCTCGGAAGACGCGATTCATTATTCACGGTTATCTGGATGATGGTGAGAAGGCATGGCTGATAAAGATGTGCCAGGTATTATTCTAATATAAAATGATCTGCTATGAGGAACTGACCCTTCGTGCTTTGGATTTATATTGCAAGTGCTAACTCAGGACTTTTTGCTTTCTTTTAGTAGGAGAGTAGGTGAGATTTTGTACTCAGATCTCTCCTGCCAACCCCCCTCCCCCATCAAGTTAGAATTTGCTGTAACAAAGGTCTTGGGCAGGATATGAAATGTATTCAACCATTGGCGTAGCATCGGGGGTCACAGGGGTTGCAAAGGAGTCCCCCGCACATGCTCCAGGGGGCCCGCGCAGCCTCCCTGTCACATTCGGTTCTACACCTTGACAGGAGGGGTGACAGATATAGGAACCAATCCCCTCCATTTATCTCATACGGCTGCTGAAAGTTTGCTTTGCCTCCTCTCCCTTCTGCTGGGATTCAGCAGCTGCAGGAAATAAAATCGAGGGGATCGGTCCCTGTATATGCCACCCCGCGGCCGCTCCTGACTGACTGATGTGAATGTACAATGTGTAAAGCGCTGCATAAAATTGTCAGTGCTATAAATACATAATTGTAATAATATATTATAACCCAGGAAGGCAAGGATAACTTGCCACAAATTTGTACTGGTGTTGAATCATAAGTATTTTTAAAGCGGAGCTCCACCCAAAAGGGGAAGTTCCACTTTAACCACTTGACCACCAGGCCAATTCTGACACTTCTCTCTTACATATAAAAATCATCGTTTTTTTGCTAGAAAATTACTCAGAACCCCCAAACATTATATATATTTTTTAGCAGAGATCTCAGGGAATAAAATGGTGGTCATTGCAACTTTTTAAAAAAAAAAAGTTTAATGAATTAATAAACAACAGAACAGTAAAGTTAGCTCAATTGTTTTGTACAATGTGAAAGATGATGTTACGCCGAGTAAATAGACACCCTACATGTCACACTTTAAAATTGCGCCCACTCGTGAAATGGCGCCAAACTTTGGTACTTAAAAATCTCCATAGGCAATGCTATAAAAATGTTTACTGGTTACATGTTTAGAGGTACAGAGGAGGTCTAGTGCTAGAATTATTGCTCTCCCTCTAACGCCCGTGGCAATACCTCACATGTGTGATTTGAACAACGTTTACATATGCGGGCACGACATACGTATGCGTTCGCTTCTGTGTGCGAGCTCGGGGGGACGGGGCGCGTTAAATTTTTTTAGTTATTATTTATTTTACCTTTATTTTTTTTATTTTTACACTTTCTCTTTAATTTTTTTTTTGATCACTTTTATTCCTATTACACGAAATGTAAATATCCAAGTAATAGGAATAATGCGTGACAGGTACTCTTTATGGAGAGATATGGGGTCAATAAGACCCCACATCTCTCATCTAGGCTGGAAAGACTGAGATCAGAAAAAAATCAGCAATCTCAGTCTTTTCAGCCGAGTTCACGGGCATTGTTTACATCACGTGACCCGGACGTGACGTCATGCGCTGCGCCCGGACCTCCGAGGCGCATAGAGATGACTGGTGACAATCTGGTCATCAGTCATCTCTATGCTCAACTTCCGCCGGCGATGGATCTGTTCTCCGGGCCGCTGGGAGAAGCACCGGAGGATGACGGGAGGGGGGGCGTCCCCTCCCGTGGCCGATAAGAATGATCAAGCGGCTGAACTGCCACTATGATCATTCTGATGGTGCAGAGAATCACCAGTGGATGATGCATGTAGGTGCCGGGCATCATTCAGATATCACCGCTCAAAGACAAGTTCGTCTTTGAACAGCCAATGGTCGGCAAGTGGTTAAACACCCCCCCCCCCCCCCATAAGACGCCATATTTAGCATGTCATTTTTTTTGGTGGGGAGCAGGTACCTCGTTTTGACAGGTACCTGCTCCCACTTCCGCTCAGGCCGCCTAGGCAACTCGAACAGAAGTTCTCCTCTCCTCCCTCCCTCCCTGCAATCTTCTGGGACACAGGTCCCAGAAGACTGCCCAACCAGTGCGGGGGCACTGCGTGACTCGCGCATGAGCAGTGCGCACCCAGCTGTGAAGCCGCAAGCTATCACAGCCAGGTGCCCACACTTGCAATGTCGGCTCGACAGAGAGGCGAAGGAGAGAAGCGAGGGTTCGGACGACCACATCACTGGATCGTGGGACAGGTTATTGTGTGTTTATTAAAAGTCAGCAGCTACACTTTTTGTAGCTGCTGACTTTAATAAACACAAAAATTAGTGTAACTCCGCTTTAACTTGCTGCACATTTTCACTGGCAAGTTGCACACTTGCAGAGCACTTGAAGCACCAGTTCTAGTTGACACTTTTCCAAATTAAGCCACAGTGACCCCTGTGGTGGGATGACTATTGCACAACATAACTGAACCAGAACTTGCAGCACACTTGCAGAATGTTTGCTAAGAAAGTTGATCTGGAGTCATGCAGGACTTGCTGCAATTGTGCAACAAACTGGTGACGCCTGGCAAGCCTAGCAACAACTTAACAACTAATTTTCAAACCTGCAGCTCAATTGCTTGCTATCTGGGAATATACATTTTATTAATATATTATAAATAAAAATAATTACAAAGGGTCTTCAAAACGTTTCTGCACTTTTTTAACTCTATTTATTAAGATTTTAACCACTTCAATACAGGACATTTATACCTTCTTCTTGCCCAGACCAATTTTCAGCTTTCAGTGCTCTCACATTTTGAATGCCAATTACTCTCTCATGCTACACTGCACCCAAACAAAATTTTTATCATTTTTTTTCACACAAATAGAGCTTTCTTTTGGTGTTATTTAATCACCTCTGGGTTTTTATTTTTTGTGACATAAGTAAAAAAAGAGCGAAAATTTTGAAAAAAAAACACTTTTTTTTTTAGTTTCTATGATAAAATTTTGCAAATAAGTCATTTTTGTTCATAAATTTGGGCCAAAACCTATACTGCTACCTATCTTTGGTAAAAAATAACCCAAATAAATGTATATTAGTCTACAACAGTGGTTCTCAACTCCGGTCCACGGGACCCACTAACAGGCCAGGTTTGCAGGATAACTGAAATGCATCACAGGTGATATCCTTTGCTGCTCAGTGATTGCAGTATTCTAATCTCCCCAAGGTAATACCTAAAATCTGGCCTGTTAGGGGGTCCCGAGGACCGGAGCTGAGAACCACTGGTCTACAAGCTATGATGCCGATCATTGAAAATTGATCACACCTGATGCACTGACAGCCTATCTCATTTTTTGGGCCCTAAAATGTCAGGAAAGTACAAATACCCCCAAATGACCCCTTTTTGAAAAGTAGACATTCCAAGGTATTTAGTAAGAGGCAGTAAGAGGCATGGCAAGTTTTTTGAAGTTGTATTTTTTCCCACAATTCTTGGGAAAATTAAGACTTTTTTTTTTTACAAAAAATTGTCATAACAAGTTATTTCTCACATACAGCACATGCATACTTCCAATTACACCCCAAAATACATTCTGCTACTTGTCCCAAGTATGGTGATACCACATGCGTGAGACTTTTACACACCCCGGTCCACATAGTGAGGCCCAACGTGCAGGGAGCACCGTCAGGCTTTCTATGTGCAGAAATGTCACATCTAATTTCCTAACAACCTATTACATTTTTGAAGGGCCTGGAGCACCAGGACAAAGGAATTGCCCCAAAAATGACCCCATTTGAAGGTAAACACCCCAATGTATATTCTAGGAGGCATTATGGGTCTTTTGAATGGTTCATTTATTTTCCACAAGTCTTTGAAAAACATGGAAAGAAAATGAAAACTCTTTCATTTTTACACAAAGTGGTCAATTTATAAGATATTTCTAACACACAGCAAGTACATAGCAAAAATGAACCCCCAAAATACATTCTGCTACTCGTCCCGAGTATGGCGATACCACATGTGTGAGACTTTTACACAGCCTGGCCACATAGAGAGGTCCAACATTGAAGTAGTACCTTCAGGCATTCTAGGAGCATAAATTACACATCTAATTTCATTCCTAACTATCACACTTTTGAAGGTCCTGGAGCACCAGCACAATGGAATTACCCACAAAATTACCCCATTTTGGAAAGCAAACACCCCAAGGTATATTATATGAGGCATTGGCTGCAGATAGGTACTCGGGTACTCTGATGGGCTGCAGATAGGTACTCGGGTACTCTGATGGGCTGGAGACAGGTACTCAGGTACTCTGATGGGCTGCAGATAAGTACTCAGGTACTCTAATGGGCTGCAGACAGGTGCTTGGGTAATCTGATGGGCTGAAGGTAGGTACTCGGGTAATCTAATGGGCTTTAGATAGGTACTTGGGTACTTTTATGGGCTGGTGACAGGTACTCGGGTACTCAGATGGGCTGGTGACAGGTACTCGGGTACTTTGGTGGGCTGGTGACCGGTATTCTTATGGGCTGGTGACAGGTGCTCGGTTACTCAGATGGGCTGGTGACAAGTACTCAGGTACTCTGATGGGCTGGTGACAGGTATTCGGGTACTTTGATGGGTTGGTGACAGGTACTCTGGTACGCTGATGGTCTGGTGACAGGTACTCGGGTACTCTGATGGGCAGGTGACAGGTATTCGGGTACTCTGATGGGTTGGTGACAGGTACTTGGGTACTTTGATGGGCAGGTGACAGGTGTTCGGGTGCTCAGATGGGCTGGTGACAGGTACTTGGGTACGCTGATGGTCTGGTGACAGGTACTCGGGTACTTTGATGGCACTAAATCCGGACTATAAGCTGGGTGTTCCATAACCTCTCACTCATAAATGACTTCACGAGAGAGAACTTTATCCCCATACTGAGCACACATGTAGAGATGAATTTGTGTTCCCGGCACACCTTCTGCCCACAAAAAGCATATGATAGAACGCTGTTCCTCTTTGGTGCAATTTATACATTTTGCAGCCATCTTCATCACAGCATGACTGCTTTTAACCACTTCAGCCCAGGAAGGATTTGCCCCCTTAATGACCAGGCCATTTTTTGTGATACGGCACTGCGTCGCTTTAACTGACAATTGCGCGGTCGTGCGATGTTGTACGCAAACAAAATTGACGTCCTTTTTTTCCCACAAATAGAGCTTTCTTTTGGTGGTATTTGATCACCTTTGCAGTTTTTATTGTTTTATTTTTTGAGCTATAAACAAACAAAGAGCGACAATTTTGAACAAAAAAAAATGTTTATTTTTTGCTATAATACAAATCCCCAAAAAATATATAAAAAAACAAATGTATTCTTCTACATATTTTTGATAAATAAAATTGCAATAGGCGTATATTGATTGGGTTGCCCAAAAGTTATCGCGTCTACAAAATAGGGGATAGATTTATAGCATCTTTATTATTATTTTTTTTTACTAGTAATAGCGACAATCTGCGATTTTTATCAGGACTGCGACATTGTGGCGGATGGATCAGACACTTTTGACACTTTTTTGGGACCAATGACGTCTATACAGTGATCACAGCTAAAAATAGTCACTGATTACTGTATAAATGTCACTGGCAGGGAAGGGGTTAAACTCTAGGGGACGATCAAGAGGTTAATTGTGTTCCCTAGGTGTGGGGGCTGGGCTGGCAGGGACATCACAGATCTCACTGTTGCCGATCACTGGGAACAATAGATCACTGTCATGTCCCCTGACAGAATGGATATCTGCCTTGTTTACATTGGCGGATCCCCATTCTGCCTCTGTAGAAGGCAATCGCGGATCGCCGGCAGACTTCAAGTCCGCCCAACCCGCGGACACTCTCACGCAGCATGCAGCGGGCATTCAAGCATGCCGGCGCGCTCCGCCTGCAACTGCACCTGCGCGAGTCTCCGTACAGCTCCAGCGATTTGCGTAGGAGAGCCGTCATGCCGTCGTCAAACGATGGCAGTTGGTCAGCAAGCGGTTATACTAAACTGCAAGGGCAGTCGGTTTGCTAGACAGACTAGTCACATAACACTCTCAGACACAACCAATTACTATTCCTCCCGCCCTCACCGATTCCAACGAAAATATAAAAGTGCGGAAACTTTTTGAAGACCCCTCTAGGGCTGCAACTAACGATTATTTTCATAATCGATTAGTTGGCCGATTATTGTTTCGATTAATTGGATAATAACCTTAAAAAAAACATTGGTGTATAATTTAGTTAATATGTAAAGTTTTTTTTATAAAAGGCAATTAATTCTTACATATATCTATGCAGTGATAAATATAACTAACTATATGGTTAGGGAGCAAAATCTCTAATCCTCTGAGAATAACAGACAGAAGAGATATACTGTATATACTATTAGAGGTTGAATCTGGTAAATATAATCAGACTCAGAGATCACATTTTTTATTAAAAAAAAAAAAAATTAAAGACTGTTTTGCAGTTTTTCAGACAGAACTGTAATGTATTATATGCTGGCTATACAAAAACAAGGTCTTCTTTCAAAAAAAAAAAAAAAGTATTTTTTTTTTCATGGATATGATAATTTTATATGTAATGCACATTACTGGTAAAAGTTGACTTTAAATGTAATTGTAATTCCTTATATTACCTCTATTCTATCAGCCTCCACCTTCTCGGGGTTCAGATGCTGATCTTCCCTGAGTCTTTAAAGCATTTTTTTTTTTTTTAAGCAACAAATGTGCTATACTTACCTGCTCTTTAATTGTTTTGCACAGACAGCCTTAATTCTCCTTTTCTGTGGTCCCCCACTGACACTTTTGGCTTCTTCTGCCTTCAGAGTGCCTCTATAGCAAGGTAAAAAACCTTCTGCCTTTAGAACCACTCACTTCCTGCCCAGGACTACATGTCCCATGAGGCATTGCTCCTCGCACATTCACAAGTTCTCAGGCATTTACTGACATGTATGCCTGGTGTACTGAGCTATATGTGTGCTGCACTGTGTTTACTGACATGCATGGAGGGTATACTGAGCTGTATGTGTGCTGCACTCTATTTCCTGATATGTAAGCAAATAATGAATTCTGTATGCAGGCCAACTAATCGGCTGGCCGATTAATCGATTATGAAAATAGTAATCGATTAATCGATTAGTTGTCGATTAATCGATTACTTGTTTCGGCTCTAGACCCCTCGTAAATTCACAAATCAGTGTCCCATGCATATAAATAATCCACTTTTATAAAAGTGCAATCCAGCATTCTACAAACAACTCACCAAAAAGATATGACCTTTCTTATGTATAAAAGTCAGCAGCGCTTAATCAAAAACTCTCCACCTCCCACAATTCTGTTATTTTTGTCATAATCTTCCTCTTCCAGGCAATGCAACACATTAAAGGCTCAATATAGTGTAATAAGGTCTAAACATCTTTTGTTAATATTACAACAACAAAAATATTGCATTCCTATGCATAAGTGCTAAAACCACACTAGTTATGAACCTCTTTTTTATTCTGCTCTGTTTTGGAATATCATAGATAGGCAATCCTATCCTAATATTTATTAGGAATTCCAAATTAAAGCGGAGTTCCACCCAGAAAGATTTTTTACATCATTCAAGTCCTTTGCCTATATAGACTTACCTTTGAAGGAAAAATACATTTTATACTCACCCTAAGTCGCTTGTTGCTAGGTGGTCTCTGCAATCTGCCCCTATTAGGTCCTAGGCTCTTCTCCTCCCTTCCTGCTTCACCTGGCCTCCTGGGAGATGTGAATCATCATTTCCCAGGAGTCAGTGGGCTTCCCTGTACTGTAGAATCGCATTATTTCCAGACAGGAAATGACACAATTTAAGGTGGACCGAGATCGAGGAGTGAATGATGGTTACCCACCATGCACTTCTTTCAGGAAGAGATGCCAGGAGACTACGGATGGGCTTCAGATGCCCTCACCTAAAATGGAAAAGTCCAGCAGTGAGAGAAACGAAATTGTGAGTAAAAAATACATGTAAATACTAGGCGGTTTGAAAGTAAGGAAACAAAAGGTTACATCTATTTAGTATTAAAAGAGTGGATGCCAAAAAAAAATAAATTCTGCTTTAAATAATAACTACTGCAGTAGGAAACAAACACACAAAGAAACACTCATAAAAGAAACATCATAGGGCGCCAACTAAGTGCAACAGATAGGAAAATACTTTAATAAAAATCATAAGACCATCATCCATCCAGTGCAGTTTGCTGTTGGGCCTCGGTGTGTCTTCAGGAGGCAGGAAGCAGATGCCGCTGTCAGGAGCTGTGTATGACACCAGAAACTAAACTGGAAATCCTGGGACCACCCAGGAACACGTGAACTGTGCAGGACTGCAAGTGACATCACACTTGGGAAGGCTGCAGAGTGAGAAGCATGGGTACATGTTTTGGAGCATAACTATTTCTTTTTCAAGCCTTAGGCTGACAGCGGCATTTGTTTCCAGACCCCTGAAGACACAATAAGGCTCAACAGTCAGGTGCACTGGGTGGGTGACACGCTCTTATCTTTATGCACCTTGTGAGTTGCCACTTGCGATTTTTAATAAAGTATTTTCCTATTTGCTGCACTTAGTTGGTGCCCTCTGCTGTTTCCTTTATATATTGCAGAGATTACCTCAGTCACATTGAGTAGCTGCCACTGATACCTTTGAACCTATGGATTTTTTTCACATCTACAGTATCTCACAAAAGTGAGTACACCCCTCACATTTTTGTAAATATTTTATTATATCTTTTCATGTGACAACACTGAAGAAATTACACTTTGCTACAATGTAATGTAGTGAGTGTACAGCTTGTATAGCAGTGTAAATCTGCTGTCCCCTCAAAATAACTCAAAACACAGCCATTAATGTCTAAACCGCTGGCAACAAAAGTGAGTACACCCCTAAGTGAAAATGTCCATATTGGGCCCAATTAGCCCTTTTTTTCCCCGGTGTCATGTGACTCGTTAGTGTTACAATGTCTCAGGTGTGAATGGGGAGCAGGTGCATTAAATTTGGTGTTATCGCTCTCACTCTCCCTAACTGGTCACTGGAAGTTCAACATGGCACCTCATGGCAAAGAACTCTCTGAGGATCTGAAAAAAATAATTTTTGCTCTACATAAAGATGGCCTAGGCTATAAAAAGATTGCCAAGACCCTGAAACTGAGCTGCAGCACGGAGGCCAAGACCATACAGAGGTTTAACAGGACAGGTTCCACTCAGAACAGGCCTCACCATGGGCAACCAAAGAAGTTGCGTACACGTGCTCAGCTTCATATCCAGACGTTTTCTTTGGGAAATAGACGCATGAGTGCTGCCAGCATTGCTGAAGAGGTTGAAGGGGTGGGGGATCAGCCTGTCAGTGCTCAGACCATATGCCGCACACTGCATCAAATTTGTCTACATGGCTGTCATCCCAGAAGGAAGCCTCTTCTAAAGATGATGCACATGAAAGCCTGCAAACAGTTTGCTGAAGACAAGCAGACTAAGGACATGGATTACTGGAACCATGTCCTGTGGTCTGATGAGACCAAGATAAACTTATTTGGTTCAGATGGTGTCAAGCGCGTGTGGCGGCAACCGGGTGAGGAGTACAAAGACAAGTGTGTCTTACCTACAGTCAAGCATGGTGGTGGGGGTGTCATGGTCTGGGGCTGCATGAGTGCTGCCGGCACTGGGGAGCTACAGTTCATTGAGGGAACCATGAATGCCAACATGTACTGTGACATACTGAAGCAGAGCATGATCCCCTCCCTTCGGAGACTGGGCCACAGGGCAGTATTCCAACATGATAACGACCCCAAACACACCTCCATGACGACCACTGCCTTGCTAAAAAAGCTGAGGGTAAAGGTGATAGACTGGCCAAGCATGTCTCCAGACCTAAAGCACGAGCATCTGTGGGACATCTTCAAATGGAAGATGGAGGAGCGCAAGGTCTCTAACATCCACCAGCTCCGTGATGTCATCATGGAGGAGTGGAAGAGGACTCCAGTGGCAACCTGTGAAGCTCTGGTGAACTCCATGCCCAAGAGGGTTAAGGCAGTGCTGAAAAATAATGGTGGCTACACAAAATATTGACACTTTGGGCCCAATTTGGACATTTTCACTTAGGGGTGTACTCACTTGTATTGCCAGCGGTTTCGACATTAATGGCTGTGTGTTGAGTTATTTTGAGGGGACAACAAATTTACACTGTTATACAAGTTGTACACTCACTACTTTACATTGTAGCAAAGTGTCATTTCTTCAGTGTTGTCACATGAAAAGATATAATAAAATATTTTAAAAATGTGCTCTGTTTATTCTGCTCTAGGCTTGTGCACGGCCAAAAAATGTGTTAGTTGTCGTTCTGTTTGTCTTTTATTTTATCAGAAATCGGAAATTCTGGAATTCGAAAAAATTCAGAAATTCAAAATTTCTGGATTCGAAATTCGCAAATTCGGCAATTCGAAAATGCCGAAATTCAGTATTCAGAAATTCTGAAGTAAAAAATCTGAAAATCAGAAATTCGAAAATTAGAAAGAACATTTGAAATAACTAACTAACTAATAAATAACTATTAAACTATAGGTATTGGAAGTTCCTTGAAAATATGGCTGTTAGTAATACGTTTCAAATTTAAGTTCACTAACAGCCAAATTTGAAAGGAAATTTCAAAACCTATAAATTTAATAGTTATTCATCAGTTAGTTATTACTCTTACTTCTTTATTACTTCCGAATTGCTGAATTTCGAAAAAATTGTTAAAAAACGAAATTCAGAACGGAATGAACTACACATGCCTATACTGCACATTTGAGGGATTTTTACAAGCATGCTTATGTAAGTATCACATTAATATTAAGGTATACACTTTTAAGGTAAAAAAAAGGGAGTAACTGAAGCAGTACATGGCAGGCTAGTTTCTGATCAGTCTTGGGAATGTGAGTATGTGGCAGACTAAGCCCATGTAAGGGTGAAATGCGTTAAAGTGTGGCTCTGGATGTGGACTCGCTGAAGCCCATCTGTTACCTCTATGACTGGGAGGTCTCTCGTTGTGCGCTTCTGCACTCTTTGGTTATATGATGTGGTTGAAGAATTAATATAACACCAAGGGTGTTGGCTGCATGGAAAAAGCATACAAAATAAAATGTCAAAAAAACAAGCAATAATTCCCAGCTCATTTACCAGCCAGCCTGCAACAAACTAAACTGACCCTGTCTAACGGTTAAAGTTAAAAACAAGGGGTATAGTCTGCACACATTTGCAGATACATGCATTAGCTACAGTGGCCACATCACGGCACCCCAGTATTATCTGCAGTCCTAACTCTCTATTTGACAGTCTCCAAAGTTGGAGCACATATATAATAATGGATAGATTGAGAGCAGATATGCCTGGAAGGAGCCTACCCCTCCTTAAAGGTATGGGGACCCACTGGACACCCAGCAAGAGCACAATGGCAATGAAGGTATCCAGTGTGCCCCCTCACCAAATCATCAGCAATCCAAACAAATGGCTGGCGATTTGGTGCGGGGGCGCACAGGAAACCTTCACTGCCATTGTGCTATTGCTGGGTGTCAAGTGCTTCAATAATCCAAGTGCAGCATTTCATCTAATGTGATCTGACTAGTAAATGTGCATATATATAACAATGCATGTGCATATTACATATATGTAATGCTACAATACACCTCCACCAGATGTGCCCTCACCTTATGGGCGAGCAAAATGCGCCTGATGTTTGCAATCATTCAACTGCGGCTAGGGTAATAACTCCTTTTCTCCACTCTCTCCTCATTGGGAAAGCTCCCTCACTTCCACTGTGCAGCTGTAAGCTCCTTCACTCTCCATAGATGATATGCATGGAAGCAATAAAGCCAAACATAGTGCTTACCAGTATAATCACTTTAATAATATAAAACCACATGCCAATTTAACACTCACATGTATTCAATAAAAAGCAGGCCTGCATGTAAGATTGTTACAATGATACAAACTATAAAGGAAGGCAAAAATGAAACACCTATTTGAGTCGCTGCCCCTTTAACAGTGTAGAACCACGTCATTTCCTGAAGACGCTTCACGGCCAAACGTACGTCGGAGACGTCCTTGCAGCAGCATTTCCATGTTAGAGTGTCCATACCCCAACAGACACGAAGGCGAGGCTTGGTGCGCACGCGATCGCCGAGGACAACAGGGCGACCTGCGCTAGCATCGGTTTCTTCTGCATATGCATTGCTGTACACACCCAGTACCAGGGTCTCTGGCACTGTAAAATGTGAGTGGATTTTCACCTTTTTAAATTTGTTCAACATTTAATAAATAATATTACACTATGAGATCTCCTATATGGTCTCCTTTGGAGTCATTTCTGTCATAGAATCCATGTGCACATCCAGTTGGAGATGATTGGAGGCTCAGGAGTAATTAAGGCATCCTCATTTATGCTTTTTTGACCTTCCTGTAAAAAGGGGTCAACATTTTCTGGTGAGTTGCCACCTACATATGTGGATGAGCACTGGTGGAGTTTTCACATGTAAAGAGGAAAAAACTCATGTGGTGTTGGGATCTGTTTATGGACTCTTTGATTTATTCACACTTATGATTTTTATCACATGTCACTTATCACTTTATATTGCATATCTGTAAGAATTTTGTTATATCACTAGTCCTAGGTGGAATGTTTTGCAGGGATTCAATCTCCGTCAGCATGCATGCGTTATAGCCTAGTCAGCGCCATCACCTTTATATTTTTGTGATTATATTTAAGATTGTTACAATGCTCCTTTGAGGTTTCACATAAGGGTTATGAGAAGTGCCGGTAGCTACATAGGAGCAGTTATAGCAGCTCACATGGTTTATTCACATTTATTGGGTGTCAAAATGCATCCCTACACCTTTAAGGAGGGGTGGACTCCTTCCAGACATACCTGCCCTTAGTCTATCTATTATTATATATGTCCTCCAACTTTGGGGACTAAAATTATAGAATTAGGACTGGGGTGCCGTGAGGTGGCCTCTGCAGCTTACAGTATGTATTTGCAAATGTGTGCAAGCTAAACCCTTGGTTTGAATGTGAATAGTTAGACAGGGTCAGTTTGGTTTGTTGCAGGCTGGCTGGTAAGTGAGCTTGGAATTTTTGTTTGTTTGTTGGCATGCATTGCCCTTCCATGTGCTTCTTGCTGTAGAGGCCAGGTATAGGTTGGGCTGGTTGCCATTTGTTTGTATACAAAATAAAATACTTGTGTATACAGAGTTTAAAATTTCTCTCACATCTCCGTTCACGAATGCACGCCAACAATGAATAACTGAATAATAATGATAAACACTAACTAAATAATTTGGTTGGAGTTATTTGGATTTGGAAGCATGGCTGATGCCTCCAGTTCTCTTTGGCACATCCCTCACTCTACCTTATGGAACATCCATTATCCGTACATTTTTGCTCAGTCTCAGTCTCGCTCATCTTTGCCTATTCTGCTTCTAGACCATGCTACGAGCGGAGAACGTGAACTGTATCTGTGTGGATTGGAAAGGTGGCTCTGTGGCACTTTATCCTCAGGCTGTGAATAATATTCGTGTTGTGGGGGCCGAGGTGGCTTATTTCATTGAAAATCTCCAGGTAGGAAAAATGATTCCCTTATCTCTTTCTAATACCAAAATCCATGTTTGATTTTTTCTTTGTCCAGAGAGATTCTGGATAGAGTTGAGCAGCCTAGGGTTCCTTCAGAAGTTGCTAGGAGCTCCATGGGCAATGAGCAATTTCTGCCTCTCATTCCCACTGACAGAAATCATCTTTTTAGCTATCTGTAAGGGGGGAGGGTGAAGGATGTTTTTTAATCTCCCCAGTGACCATCACGCTTATTAGGGGTTCCCTGAGACTGGAAAATTATTTCAAGGGTTCCTCTGTGTTACATACTTATATAGTTAGTGAGGTTAAAAAAAGAACATTAGTGCATCTAGTACAACCAACAAGAAAAAGAAATAGAAAATCCCCATATACACAATCGTATACCCACAGTTAATCCAGAGGAAGGCAAAAAAAAACAATAAAGCATGATCCAATTTGTAGCAGTGGTTCCTTTCTGACCACCCAAGAGGCAATTGGATATTCCCTGGATCAACTACCCCTGGTGTTATTACCTCTAAATATTCATATCCAGTTATACTATCTGAATTTAGATTAGAATCCAGGCCTATTTTAAAACAATCTACTGAACATCAAGTTCACTATATAGACAACTTATGTATTTGTACATGTTGATCATATCCCCCTTAATCTCCTCTTCTCAATAGAGAATAAATTCAGTTCCTCTAATCTTTCCTCATAGCTGAGCTCCTCCATGCCTCTTATCAGTTTGGTTGCCCTTCTCTGCACTTTCTCCAGTTCCCCGATATCCTTTTTGTGAACTGGTGCCCATAACTGAACTGCATATTCCAGATGAGGTCTTACTAATGATTTGTACGGGGGCAAACCGATATTTCTCTCGCTGCAGTCCATATCTCTTTTAATACAAGAAGTATTTTGCTTGCTTTAGAACTGCAGGTTGGCATTGCATGCCATTATTAAGTCTATGATCTACTAGAACCCCCAGATCCTTTTCCACCATTGACTCCCCCAGCTGTTCTCCCCCTAGTATGTATGATGCATGCTTTTAGCCCCCAAGTGCATAACTTTACATTTATCAACATTAAACCAAATTTGCCACATAGACGCCCAATTAAACAGTGCATTGAGGTCTGTTTGTAAGTTGGAGACATCCTGCAAGGAAGTTATTCCACTGCATAGCTTGGTGTCATCTGCAAACACTGAAATGGTACTTTTAATGCCAAACGCTAAATCATTTATAAGTATGTTTAAAAGTAAGGGTCTCAACACTGAACCTTGGGGTACACCACTGATAACCTTAGACCATTCAGAATAAGAATCATTAACCACTACTCTCTGAATTCTGTCTTTTAGTCAGTTTTCTATCCATTTACAAACTGAATTTTCTAAGGCTGCAGACTTTACCTTACACATTAGCCGTGTGTGGGGAACGGTGTCAAACACTTTGACAAAATCCAAATATACCACGTCCACAGCCACCCCTCTGTTCCCCAATCCCCCACTCTAGATGATTTTGTAAAAGGTCTGCATACTCAGACCTGACCTTTTTACTGTTGATAGATTTAAAGATTTTTTTGGGGTTTGCCCTTCTCTCTATGGCAACCCGTTAAAATGGTTGAGAAAGGCCGGAGTAGGAAATGCTTAGAAACCCTTGTCAAGTTCTATTCTCCATTCCCATTGGGGTGGGGGGTATCCTTAATTTCCTGTGATGTAGACACAACCGGAAGTGAGAAGAAATCTCTGCAAACTGAAATAAATCCCCTCTCAGACAGTTGTCAGGCCAGAAATAGGTATCCACATAGGAAGATTGCCCCTCTATTTGTGTTCTGGTAACAACTGTAAAACCTTGGATTTCCAATCACATTCTGCCTCAGTGAAAATAGTCACCAGTACAAATATAAAGGGTAAATCTCCTTAGTGGGGATGCAGACAGTAATAAAACCTGGTATTTACAGTCTAATGACAGCTACAGACCAAGGAACTAAGAATTCAAAACATCTTTCAATGCGGTTATTGTTTTAGTCTAAAAGACATTAAACAGCCAACACATTTGAGGGGTTCAAAGTACTCCCACCCCACTTCCTTGGTCTGGCACTCTCTTAGAACTTCTATACCTCAATTCCAAATTCTACTCTAGTTGGGGATGCCCTGTTTGTGCTGAGAGTAGCCTCATCAGGGCCATAGCTCCCAGCTTTAATGTGACTGACCTTCTTCAACCACAAATTAAGATACTGCCTCAATTATAAAAGTTCCAGCAATAATAAAAAATCTAACTGGGATCTAACTACAGTAAAACCTTGGATTGCAAGCATAATTCATTCCAGAAACATGCTTGTAATCCAAAGCACTTGTATATCAAAGCAAATTTCCCCATAAGAAATAATGGAAACTCACATGATTCGTTCCGCAACCATTTATTCATAAGTCCTTCAGTTTGTATTTCATATAAAAACATTATAACAATGTGATAGGTTGTGTAACCATGAAATGTCCATCCACAAATGGCCGCCTCCACAAGGGGATTAGAAGCAAAATCCAGCAGGAGCTACAGAGTATAAAAGAGAAGAGAGGCGCCTCTAAGTGTAGCAATATGGTTACATTTAATGAAGGTACAACATTTAGCAACTGACATGGTTTATGATTAAAAGATGTACATCTAAGTATGCAGGGATCCGGGGTAAAGCTGTCCACATAGACCGCCCTCCACACCGCCGGCTCTCACCGCTGTCAGTCTGCAATGGTGACCAGAAAGACTACCCTGCAGTAGAGCGATCTGAAAGCGAGGCTTGAAGCACTTGTGGAGCGCAGCGTGGAAGGGATGATGTCAATGGCGGTGCGGAGGACGGTCTATGTGGACAGCTTTACCCCGGATGCCTGCATACTTAGATCTGCCTCTTTTAATCATCAACCATGTGAGTTGCTAAATGTTGCACCTTCATTAAATGTAACCATATTGCTACACTTAGAGGCGCCTCTCTTCTCTTTTATGCTCAGTTGTGATGCGATGCTACTTGTATATCAAGTCAAAAATTATTTTAAAAATGTTCTTGTCTTGCAAAACGTTTTCAAACTAAGGTTTTACTTTTTTTCCTGTTTTATTCAAAACTGAAAATAAAATAGTTTTTGCTTTGATATAAACCCAAAAACTCACATACTGCAACTTACCAATTCTAAGATGGGTAATAGGAATGGAAGAGAGAACTCCCTTCACAAAAAAGGGAGGACTTTGCACAACAAGAGGCAAGGATAAGATAAAATGTGTACTTTATTTTAAAAAATGTTAAAAATTAGATGTGCAAAGCAAATACACAAACAATCACCCTCACCATCACAAGGTTTAGCCCATATGATCACAAATGGAGATTGGTTCCTAAAGGTGTAGTTGGAAGTCCACAAAATAATGGAGATTCCTGTGTATATCATAGATGGAGAACCATAGATTACTCCATGCTGCTCTAAATCTAAGATGTCTTTAAAGGGCAGGAGATAAGTCCCCCATAAATTCTCTATTCATAGAATGATGGTCCCCCTACACCCTTTAATGACATTTTTCATCAGAGACCATTTCTCTAACAATTCTAAGATTTGATTGCTGCATTTAGATTTGTTTTTTAGGCCTTCTTTCCTGTATTTTCACCTTGTGATATGACCAGTAAGTCTGTTTTTTTCAACAGAACAAACTGCACGGCAGAGCAAAACCCTTTACCACTGACAGGAGGGCTTACAATGTTCAGCAAGCTTACAATGATCAGCTTTTATTTATTCATGTAAAATCTTTATCCCAAAAGGAGAAAAACTGGTGCTGTAACTGTTAATAAAGTGTGCCTGAGGTTTGGCTTCAGTTTGTTAGTGTATCAAAATCTGATAGTCAATCTAACACTCCCTTCTCCCCAAATGAACAATGCTGCTGACTGCTTTGCCTCCTGTGCTCCTTCATCCAGAGTGGGGGCACTCTAATTTAGGAAGTGTGTTACTGGCAAAATCACCAGGTGAAAACAGAGGTGAAAAAAGACTAAAAAAAGAAAACGAACGCAGCCACCACTTCTAATGATTGGTAAGCTGCAATATAATACACTAAGTCTCCTTTCACACCAGAACATTTTTCAGGCGTTTTACCACTATAAATAGTGCCTATAAAGTGCCTGAAAAACTCCCCCCCCCCCCATCCACCCCAGTGTGAAAGCCTGAGTGCTTTCACACTGGGGTGGTGCACGTGCAGGACGGTAAAAAAAAGTCTTTGGGGCAGTGTGGGAGAGGTGTATACACCGCTCCTCCAAAGCCCCTGGCCATTGAAATGAATGGGCAGCACTTCGGAAGCGCCTGAACACCGCTTCGGAAGCTCCGCTATCCGGCACTTTTAACCCCTTGTGGGACGATTAAAGTCGCACCCCTCCCGCCCAATTCGCAAATTCACTGTGTTTACCGTTAATGCTCAAGTGGCACTGGTGTGAAAGTACCTTTATGGTTTGGGGTTCTAAAAAGGAACTAAAAATTCCTGTATTCTTTGTACCTATAGGTAAGCCTAGGATAAGGCTTACCTATAGATACTGCAAATATCTCTGTGCGTCATTTAGGAGATGTTCACTGTACACTGTGCTGATGATGTCATCGGCGCATGCACTCTGATGTGCCGTTTCTTCAGAAGCCTGTGCGGTGACCTGCGGCTAAAGGCGCGCATCACGCGGCTCCGGCCAGTCACACAGCCGGAGTCCTTGGACCCATGTCACATAATGTGCTAGTATGTCACATAATGTGCTAGTATGCCATGCATACTAGCACAATATGCCTTTACTTTGCAGGTAACAAAAAAGAAGAAAAAAAAAATCTGGGCTTATTTCCTCTTTAATAATGCTTTAATTATATAATTCCTGCACACCATAGGCGTGCACACATAGGGTGGCAGGTGTGCCTGGGCACACCCTAATCACCCTGTACTTTACATATTCCCCCTGCTGCCTGGCTGCAGAGAAAGGGACTGGGTAATCGCTGTCCTCAGTCTCTTGCTCTGTCTCAAAAGTGAGACATCAGGGGTCTGTTTAGACCCCTGATATTTCTCCAAAGCCTCCCAGCAGGGCTCCTAAAAAAAATTGTAAAAAAATAATAAAATATAATATTGCAAAAAAATAATAAAAACAAAATTGTAAAAAAAATTAAATAAAATAAAAATAAACTACTGGCAGCGATCTCTTCCCTACTGACACCGCCCTCTGCCCTTCAGACATATATACACACACACTCATGTTTGTGTGCGCTTTGTGGTGCACACCCTAATGCAATAGGCTGCGCACACCTATGCTGCGCACATTAATATTCTACATGACAATATATTGTAAACATTTTGCAGATTTATACTTGCCTAGAGGAATGCTGCATCTGTCCCTCGCTGGCTCTAAGACTGAGAACCGAGCGATCCAACACCGCCGATCGCTTGGTTCTCACAGCTCCCCTGAGCAGATGGTCACTGTCAGTCACCAGCTCTCTGTTCTGCCACCCCCCCCCCCCCATGTTCACTGGAGCACTGGGCTGTGGAGGGGGTGGGAGCGGCCAGCCCAAGCTCTCAGCGGCTCAGGGTGTCGATCCAAGCATGTGAGCGGATCCCGACCCCAGTGTCACAATCTTTCCCGAGCCTGGACTGGCTCTGTGACATCAGCAGACAGCGGGCATCAGCCTGCTGTCTGCTGAAAATGGGTCACAGGAACTCAGAACAAACTGCACTCCTGTGATCCCAAACACGCTTTGGCAGTACTTCTCTTTTAAGTCTTATCTATTTTTTTTTCTCTTCCAGAGCATTTTTAACTATCCCTTAGCCAAAATCCACCTTATCGGGCACAACCTGGGGGCTCACATTGCAGGAGAGGCCGGGAAAAGGAAGCCCGGGATTGGCAGAGTTACTGGTGAGTTCCACCAGATGCCACCATCCACAAAATGATGAGAATGGCTCTGTTTCCCTCGCTGACCTGTTTTGGAGTTTGTGTTACAGGATTGGACCCAGCTCAACCGTTCTTCCAGGGCACACCCACTGAGGTCAGGCTGGATCCATCAGACGCTCGTCTGGTTGATGTCATCCACACAGATGGAACTTCAATTCCGTTAAATCTTGGTAGGACTTCATTAGAACCTGCATCTAGAGGGGATAAAAACGAATTAAAATGTTCTGCAATGTGCTGTGTTACTGAATGCACACATAAAAGTGGCAATGCAGCCTTAGGGGTTGATCTACTAAAGGCAAATAGACTGTGCACTTTGCAAGAGAAGTTGCTCCAGAGCTTAGTAAATGAGCAGAAGCTCTGCTGACTTCCATCATCCAATCACAGGCAAACAAAAATGCTGATTTTTATTTTCCTGATTGGATATTCTTTCTAAAATGAAGCCTTACCACATTACTAAGCTCTGGAACAACTGCACTTACAGTCTATTTGCCTTTAGTAATAAATTAGGAATAAAGTGTGGCAGACATTTTCTGCTCAAATTCTCACACGAGCAGACAGAGGTTCCAGCGTGAATAAAGACTGCGAATAGTAATGAAGGCTTTATTCATAACAGTGTTGCAACTATAATATTGTTATACTGTATTTAGACCAGCTATTTTATATGCAGAACACAGCAGATTATTTTGAGCTATGCAAAATATCAGTTCTAGCAACCAATGTGATCCTATGTAATCGCTTATCAAACCTTAGCTAATTCTAATTGGCTGTACATAAGGGCCAGTTCACACCACATGCAGTCCTGTGCGTTTTTTTCTGCATCAAAAACGCATGAAAAGTAGGTTATATGGCTTTCAATGGCTTAGTTCACATCAGTGCAGTCAGTTCCAGTGCGTCCCAGCTCCAGAAAAAAAAGTAGAACATGCTGCATTTTTTATGCGTTGAACTGTACTGGAACACGGTAAAACACATTAAAAAGGAAAAAAAACCAGTCAAAAACCACGTACATCCACGCAGGGTCACACAAAACCACGTAAAAATTACACAAAATGGCACAAGGTCATGTCAAGTTGCGTAT